>JAJEJO010003493.1:45198-100720 GCA_020662805.1 Glaucomys volans
ACTGAGTCACATCCCCAGCCCTATTTTTTTTTTTTTTGTATTTTATTAGAGACAGGCTCTCACAGAATTGCTTAAGACCTCGCTCAGTTGCTGGGGCTGGCTTTGAACTCGCGATCCTCCTGCCTCAGCCTCCCAAGTACAGGCGTGCGCCACCACGCCCGGCAGGCGAACTTCTAACATTCCATGAAACCATTGAATTATTGGGTAAGTGTGTGTGGGGGGGATGCATATGAGCCCTTGGGGTGACAGCATCATAGCTTTCAAAGGATTCATTCATTTTTGCCTTTAAACTTTCCTAATTTGATAGGTTTGAATTTTCAGATATTAGGTTTGCTCAAAAAATGAGTTGCATTTGCAATTTTTTGGCAATTTTAGATGTTTTCTAAATTAGTGAGTCGGTATGTTCCCAGCCAGAAGTAGGCAATATAGTCTGTAGTTTAAGGAATATTTCTCATGGACCTATTTATAAATAAGTAGGCACAGTAAAATGAGGAAAAGGAATAATGTAGCATTGTGGGGCTAGTAATAATGGAAAAGGGGTCATTGCCATTTTTAGCACTGAGGGGCAAAGGGAGGGAGCCATCTGTACAATCTCAAGGACAGAGTCATGACCTTCAAAAGAAAAGTGTCCAGGGCTGCAGTTATTCTTATATGAACCCTTAGAAGAGAAGCTGTGGAACTAGCGGCACATACCTGCAATCCCAGCAATTTCGGTAGCTGAGGCAGGATGATAGAGGAGTGCTTTCGCAACTTAACGAGACCCTGTCTCAAAAACATTAAAAGTGTTGAGAATGTAGCTCAGCGGTAGAGCATCTCTACCATCCCAGCAATCGTCAGTACTCAAGGGGGGGGGGGGAAGCAAGAGAGAAGACTGAGCTGAGAACTGGGGAAATAAATACTCCTTTCCTTAACTCCTCCCACCCTTGAACTCTTTACGGCTTTGCAACAGCCAAATTCAAATGTAGGAGAATCCACTGGTAGAAGTGAACCTCCCAAGGCAGAGGAGAGTGGGTCTGGATGGGCATTGGAAGCTATCCACCACAGCAATGTAGAATGGACCAGATGGAAGTAGCAGGAACCTGGAGACAGGTGACTTTTCCTTGCTGTGTGACATAGATATTCCATGTGGCTTTGTTTCTTTATCCATCACCTAAGGGTGATGACATGAAACTACCTTAGAGACTTGTTTAAAGAAATGATCAGTAAAAAGGGAAATAAAATATTGTGCAGATATCAACTGTCAAATGGGTGCTGAACATTTGTGGTTATAGGTTTTAAATTCTGTAGGAGTCATGCCAAAAGGAAGGGTGGCATCTGCACTGGTCTGATTGACTCTGAGGTTTCTGTTGGGAATGAGCCAACTGTGAAGGACCCACCAGCAGCCCCATGAACATTTCTGTGAGGTGAGATCTGTCCTTCATCCTATTCAGATAATGCATAATATAGCTATAGAAGACCAGAACAATGGATTGATTCTGTGACACTCCCAATAAAAGATTAATCACATCCATGACTTTCTCTTTCCAACTTACTATTTTCCCTTCAACCAATTTTATTATTGCTGTGGAACAGATGATTACCCAAACAAAATACAAACTTCTGGGGATTTTGATTGCTTCTGAGACACATATACTGGTAGTTCCTTAAGCAGATGCCATAATCAACCTTTTTGACCATGTTGGTTTGGGAACACATGATTCAGGCAAAATAGTGGAGGTCTTGGATGATTCTTTAATGGTGTGATTTGACCTCCTAATCTAAATATAGGCAGTTAGTGAACTTGGACTCTACATTATTTGAAGATGGCCAAAGATTGCTGATTGAAAATGCCTCTCTCATTTCTTTTATTACAGACTTGAAAATTGTTTTATCTTAGGCCATTAAACCCTCTTCAGATGTGATCATGAACTATGAGCCAACATGGCGCATTCAAAAGGCAACTGGATTGGTAGTCAGAAAACCTGGTTCGGGGATTGATTGTATTTTTCACTCTTATTATCTGTCTCTAAAGAGTTTCAGATTCTTTTTATAAAAAAGAAAACAGTTGAGATTATTGGTTTTCTGGGCTTATTACTTAGTGGTAGGACTCCTGTCAAATTGCAATTTGCAAAAGACCATGCTATGTCAAATAAAAGGTGAGTTTTAATTGAAAAGGGACTGGAGGACTTGGAAGGAAGCCTCTTCTACTTTTCTGCTTGTTCCTCAAATTTCCATCATGGTTCTTTTCCAGAACCCCAGAATTCTGCTCATTTAAAAAATATCATATCAGAAAAATGAACTCTAAACTCTGTTCATTTAAAAATTATTTGATTCCACTTGGATATGTATTGAACCATTAACAACCATTATATTCTGAGCTCAAAATAGTTTTTCAGAAAAATTGTCATTGAAAAATATCCAGAGAGACCAGAAAAAAATAGAGATATTTTGATGAAGCATGGGAGTCAGGAAAGGAGGCCACAGCTTTGAAGAGAAGACCTGAGCAAGTAGCTGGATTGAAGAGACCCAGACTTTCTGAAAAGAGCAGAATATGAAGGACTTGGATTCTATGCTAGGGGAAAGAATTCTAAGTCTAAATGGAAGTAAATAATATTCTAATCATAATGATCAATTATATAATTTTATGGATTCCTAGAGCCTTCACACCTTTTTCCTCCTTCATCCAGGCAGGAAGGTTGAACATCTTCCCTCTTTCCTCAGGGTTTCTCAATCTCAGCATTATTGATTTTTTGGCCCAAATAATTCTTTGCTTTGGGGCTGTCCCGTGCATTGCAGAATGTTTAATATCCCTGGTCTCTACATATTAAATATCAGTAACAAACTCTTCTGATAATTGTGACAAAGTAAAAATGACTGCAGACATTGCCAAATGTCCCCTTCGGGGATAGATGGGAATCACTGGTCTGTGCGATAACTGAGATTCAAGAAACTATGAGATGATTGAATTCATACAGCTATGTGATTTGTTCCCATTAGTGGGATCTTTTCCCTGTGCAGTGTGGTTTGAATATAACAGTTTCTTCTCTTCATATTTTGCTTAACGATATATCCGAACCTGGAAAGAGTGATCTCACCCAACTTTCTATACCCTTTCCAGAATGTAAACTTATGAGAACTGTTTTTCTAAACAGAGAGGGTCCTCTCTGCAGTGACAAATTTGTGCAAGATTAGACTCAGACATGTGCCTAGATAGCACTCCTTGCTTGAGGAATATTTGCTAAAGAATTGAGCTGAGGGTTTTTGGAAGATGCCAGTCTTGACAGTTGATATATTTATAAAAACATTCTTTGATCTCCTATTAATTCAATGGTTTACAAGACCTGATGCCTTCTCTGTGTTACCTCTTTAATATTTCCTGTTAAATTCTTAATAGCCAGTTAGAGAAATTATCCATTGGTTTCAAAAACCTCATCATGGTAATGAATTTCTCAACCCAGAAACTGATATCATGGTCTATAATTTTGAACTTTGATTGGACTGGTATTGGAAAAGGAACTTATGGCTCTGAAGAGTTATAGGATCAATACACTTGGAATAATGTGTTAGGTAACCATGCCAACACAACTTACACACAAGGCTGGAGGGCAAAGTGGTTTTAACATAATTGACGGAAAGATAATTAAGTCTAGTTGTGACAAGACATAAGATAAATGATGATTCCCTTCAAGCCCTCTGGTATTTTTTTTAACTGAAAAAATGAGCAAGCAAGCATAGTAAACATAAAAGCTAATAAATGATCCTCTAAACAAAGTTTCCCAGTGTATTTCTCCAAGCAGAGAAATTTCCCTTATTTTATGTTTGCCCTTTTATATTTGGGCTGATCCAATTTCCTCTCAAGGACTGCAAGAAGCACACTTATTTCCCATTTAAGGGTTCAAAATGAGTAAACATGCAGGGAATAAAAGAAATCATGTGCAAACATGGTAAAACTATGATAATTATTGAGCTTTTCCTTGGCAAACCTGCCCTTTTCTCATAGTTCCTTTCTTTTCTCTGAATCTCTTTTTTTTTTTTTTTTTTTTTGCAGTGCTGGGGATTGAACCCAGGACCTTGTGTTTGCAAGGCAAACACTCTACCAGCTGAGCTATATCCCCAACCCTCTCTGAATCTTTTGCATTCAACTTGAACTTTAATTGATATCAACCTTTTCCAGGGGCAAAAAATCTCCAGAATGATTTCCTAGGTTGTACTCTATGACAGCAGTCCAAATTAAGGTCCCCATGTCCCTGAGAGCATTTGAAGACTCTCTTAGGGGTGCTCTGATACTGGTGGTGTTAAGTGAATACATTTTTAGCTCTTCCATTTCCACACGTGCTCTTTCCTGAAATCAATTTGTCTAAGGTGGCTGCAGTTGAGATGTGAACTGATCCTTGTTTTTCATATTTCTTTTCTTCCTCCATGCCACCCATCCATGTCTTACTATGGTCCATCCCTCAAGATTCTTTAAAAAAAAAAACAATAAATAATGGTACAATTAAAAATATCTGTGTCCGGGAAATCTCCTGCAATTAATCCCTGCTTATACTTACATCATCAGGAGATGTGCTGCATTTCCAGTTCTGTCTTTGGGTTAGAAGGGCTTTATAATACAATGCATTCATTGTTTTTAATAATCATACATTAATAATAATAGTAATAACCAATCCAGATAATTTTTATAACATTGTAGAGCTAAGAGAGAACAAAATATACTTGTTTAAAAAACAGGTGATATAGGTACTCAATAAAACTTGCAAACATAAAATAAATAGAATAGAACATTTGGCACATGTAAAATGAAAATACAGTTCTGAGATATGTAAATAAAATTATGCATGCATATATTTAAAATGGATGACTATATCAAATTACTGAGATATTTACATCCTGTCTGATATATTTAAGAGTGATCTAAAGTATTTTAAAGTGCTAATCCTTATAATATATTGGAAATTACATCCTAGTGATAATGTATGTGAGGAAAATATTTCAGACTTATTATTCTATGATTTAGGTTGCTTCTTTCAAAGCTACCTATTCTCTGGTCCTTATGGAAAGAATGCAACTGAATTAAAATAACCTAAATACTAATTACAGATAAAATGCAGCATACATTTGCTTTGTAACAGTGTCTTAACTCAAACATTTGAAATATTATCACGTTTTGGTGTATAGCATTTTGCCGCTTCTGGCATTGTTACATGTGACCATCTCTGTTCTACAGACTACCCTTGTTTGTGAAGAGTTAAGTAACTCTAAGAAAATGTTTCTACCCCAATTCTTATTATTTTAGGTGTGACTTCTTTTTAGTTTTAAAGTATTATATTTGTTTTAATTTTTAGCATGTAAAATAACTATAGATTGTATTTTTTGAGTCAATTAATTTAGAATGACATCATCAAATTCCATGTGTATCTATTTATTCAACTCCTGAGGAAACGCTGGGACTTCTATTGCAGAGGAAAGATGATGAGAGATCATGAAGTCAAATGTGGTTTTGAAACATATTTTTAATTTTAACAGTTCTATATGTCCATGCAACATGGAAGAAAGTGATCCAACCAAAATATAATTGGTGGTTCTATGTCACTGTTTCAATATGACCAGGGTTTCACCCATTTATTAGTAGCAATAAGCATTTGTCTTCCAGTCTCTCAAGATGTTTCTACTTCTGTAAATAAAGGAATAGATTTCTTTAATTTCATGTGGAGCAGTTAATTCATCCTCTTCTTCATCTATGACCCTGAATGACTAAAAATGTTACTAGAGTATCTTTAAATTTCATGTTTCTGTGACTTCTCTAAACAATTACTCTTGGATATTTTTGAAATATGGAATGAAGGGCATGTAAAAATAACCAATAAACTCTGCACTACATGAACCAAATCAGTCTTCTGCAAATTCTTGTATTCCTCAACGTCAAGATCATTGCAGGCAATAAATAAAATCAGGTTCTCTTTTCCAAATCAGCATCTTCACTCCAAGTGAATACTTGTCTATCAATTAATGAAAACCATCCAAAATGATTCATTTAATGGCCCCAGTGTCCATTTTCAGCTTTACAATACAGACCCATCCCTAGGGTTCTAGTTTCTTCAAAAACAACTATATATATATATATATATATATATATATATATATATATATATATATCTGGCAAATCATTCAGAGATAAAGGCAATAAAACACATCAAGGTTTAATCCTTACCACTCTCTCTGGCACCATTTGAGATGAAGCTTTTTTCTCAGAAAGCCATTATGTACATAGAGATGGATGCTCCATTTGTCTTAGTGCCTATTTGTTCCTAGAAAAGAAAAAACATTATCCAATCTGATCATATCTAAACTTTGAAATGGTTGGGAGACAGGAGAGAGGATTGCAGAATGGCTATACTCTACAGAGAAGAGAAATCTGCTTGGCATGTTAGCTACTTTCTTTCTTTCTTTTTTTTTTTTTTAAATAAGATCTGTCAAAACATATTTTCTTGAGTTCTGTAATAAATTATACTATATAATGATTTTGGTCCCAAGTTCAATCTGTAAACACTGTGCTCACAGCTGGCAAATCTGTTATGTCTTGCGGTACTTTGGTTTATTTAAGAATAACATTAGTGCAGAGCAATGGCTAGGACAGACTTGATAAGCTTGGTCTACTTAAGTCTGTAACCTCCAGTCTGGACTTGCTAACTAGATGTGCTGAGCTTTGTTACACTCCCTGCCCCATGTACACTGTTTTCTCTCCGCTGACCATATGAACAATTGGCTCTTAAAATTAATGATAGTTAATAACTTTATAAAACCTAATCTTGATTCATTTTCTCGTTTAAACAAAGCACATTGCTTCTGCTACAAATAATAACTGCAACCACAACAAAAGCTCCTGCATCAAGTTCTATTTTATTATTAGGGAGCCAAGACAAGAGGTTTGGACGACCAGAGTCTTAGTCCTCAAGAAATGGGATCCAGAGGAGCTCAGAAGTCATTGTCAGCATCCATGAAACCAGCATCTTGGCAAGAGTTGATAAATTCTCAACAGTATTATAAGGCAAGTACGCTGACCCCACTCTGTCAATTTTGCAGAAAGTCTCAGACTCTATATTTTGCCTACTTAATTCTGCATAGGATTGTGCATTTTATACTTAGAAAAAGGCTTCAATGGCATTTTAATGTTTTTGTTTCTTTTACATTAGAACATCCACCTGCTGTCCCCTCTAACCTCTATGTTTTAAATGACATTGGCTTTGTAAGAGTTCAGGCCAGGTGTTCTTGTTGAATGTGTAACCCTTGTATTTTCCATGGACTGGAAATAAGGCAAAAGATTTATTTAGATTCAGGTATTTTGGACACGATTACTTCAAGAATAATCCTGTGCTTTACTTCATATTATATCCCAAGAGGTAGAGAGACTTGGTATGCCAAGTTGTTCCATTCTTCACAGTGTAAGGTAAATCTCTTGGTTAAGTACAAAATCTACTCACCCCTCCCTCTCAACTTTCTTTAAGGTATAAAATTTATAATTCAATGCAAAACTAGGTATGTTAAAAAGGTATAAAAAGAACTCAGGATTTCATGTAGGAAATTTTAATATAGAATGGGTATGGAATGATATTAGGAAAAAATGTTAGTTTTCTTAGATGATAATGGTGTTGGCATTTAGTAGGACTAATAACTTTTTTAGGAGATGCATGTTCCAGTATTTATGGATGATGTATCATGATGTCTGAAATTTGCTTTCCAATAGTTCATTAAAAATACATGCTACATTTGGCCTTTGGTTTTTGGGCTTGGCTTATTTCACTTAGCATGATATTCTCCAATTTCATACATTTATCTGCAAATGCCATAATATTATTTTTCTTTATGGCTGAGTAGTATTCTGTTGTGAATATATACCACAGCTTCTTTATCCATTTATCTGTTGCAGGGCATCTAGGTTGGTTCCACAGTCTAGTTATTGTGAATTGAGCTGCTATAAACATTGAAGTGGCTGTGTGACTGTAGTGTGCTAATTTTAAGTCCTTTGGGTATAAACCAAGGAGTGAGATAACGGTCAAAAGGTGGGTCCATTCCAAGTTTCTGAGGATTCAGAGAGAAGAATGGAGGAACTTCAGATTACATAGAGGGAAATGAGAGGAAGGGGGAGGTATGAATAATGGTGGAATGAGACAGACATCATTACCCTATGTACATGTATGATTACACGAATGGTATATATCTACATCATGCACAACGATAGAAACAAAAAGATGTACCCTTTGTGTACAATGAACCCAAATGCAGTCTGTAAAAATAAAAAATAAAAATAATTAAAAAATAAAAAAATACATGCTACATAATATATACATGCTAAACATGGCAAAATGTGAGCAGAGTTGAATTGAAGTGGTGGGTATGCTAGTGATGGTTTTTCTTTTCTCTTAACTTTTCTGTGTGTCCAAACTTCATAATGAAAAGTTGGGAAAATGACTTTGGATTCATAACAAATTCAGATATATAGTCCTAAAATTGTATGTTGAATTGGATAAAACATTTCATTCATTCACCACCTGGCAATATTGATAAATGCAAAAAATGTTAAAATTTTAATTTATATATAAAAATCTTATATTCTCCTTTAGTTCCAAAGTTGCATGGTAATTCAGGACTCACAGTTAGGTATGGTTAATTTTATCCATCCCAAGTTGGTATCTGGTTAAAGAGAACATATCCAGAGTGGTCCCTCCACATCAGGGACCCATCATATTATTATTCCCATTCTGCATGTGGATCCATCTCAGCTGGGATTGTTCACCCACAATAACCAGCTACAGCATGTCAGATGTGGGCATTCTGTGGGCACTGAAAAGAGAATAGTAAAAAGAAAAAAATGTAAGTATTGTCAAAGGGGCTGCAGTAGGTGAGTGTGTACTATTGTGATATTCTGAGATGAGAACAACCCACCTGCTGATAATTCAGAAAATTGTTTACTTACCTAGCATTGTGTGAAATTTATTCTGTTACTAAGGAGATAATCTAAACTGGTGAATTGAGGTTAATATGCACGAAGCATATGAGAAAACATGAAATATTTGTAATATACTCAGACATCTGTGGCAGAAAATTAGGGAGTGCTGTAAACGGCATGCTGTCTTGCTACTCAGAACTTCCCTTGCTTTTGTGCCTCCATCTTTCATGATACTGAGGACCACTTGTTGCACTATTTCCATATCATTTTTATCTCTACATTAGAATAGAATGAATTTACATCACGCACAACCATAGAAACAAAAGTTGTACCCCATTTGTGGACAATGAATCAGAATGCAGTCTGTAAAAAATAAAAAACAAATAAAAAAATTTAAAGAATTGAAGTTATTATTTTGAAATCCCTTAGTGCCTGATACACAGTAGATAAGAAATACTTGTTGAGAGATGGCACGGAGTTGTAAAACGTCAGGCATTGTTTCATGGAAGAGAAAGTAATTGGGTGAAATGCAAGCCTCCACTAAGTCCAAATAATCTGATTTCATTTTTGTAAATTTTGTATAATTAGAAGCAGATGTATAAATTCTAGTTTATATTATAAACTGGTATGCAGCATAGAAGTCAATGAAATGATTTTTGATTTTATTTTTATTCCCATTCTGCATGTGAAGCTAACAGGTTTGGAGATGAAATGGTTTGCCTACATCTGCACAGCTAGTAAAGGGGAAGCTAAATGTCCTGCAAGTCCACGCTCTTTCTTCTCTGCTAGGATGCTTTTTGAACTGCTGAATCCCAGCACTCTCATTTGTACTCGTAGATCCAGGGCTGGCGATGCAGTGGAGAACAGACACTTCACAATCATGAATTCACTTTGCCTAATGTGCTTTGAAGGATGAGACATGGACAAGAGTATTTTTCAGCTTGCAAATGGCTGTTTGGTCATGAAAACCCATTTCCAGCTTCTTTTCTCCTAACGATAGTTGATGATTCACATTCTTCTCATTTCACGTGAACAGGGTATTATTTTCCTGTTGACTTCACTTGAATATAAAACACCTTAAAGAGCTGTGGGACTGGGAGGCTATGTCTGTTTTCTGTTGCTCTGGAACCGCCCTGCCATCCTTTGTTCCAGTGAAGATTTCCAGTTTCATTGCTCTTTTTAAGAAACTGCTAAAGGAGTCTGAGGGCTCTTGAACTTTTGCTACCTCTGGGTGGTGGACACTCTCTTGGCTTACTAGGTTCTTTCCACATTTGCTCGGCTGTATTTGCTTTTAATACCAGTAGGCTGGGATATCCAGAAGGGTCCTTGTGTATAATTCAGGAGGCAGGTTCTTTTCCTGCTTGTGGTTTTAGTTTTCTTGCGATGTTTTTCATTTCAATTTATAGCTATCTGCACCTAAAACACTTGGTGGGTTTAGCTAATATCTTTTCAGAATGGAAGCTAAAGGAATGTTTTCAGTCTTTCCATAATAGTGATTTTTCTAGACTAAGAATTCTACAATAGGGGAGGCAGGAGTCTGTCCTTGTATCTTCTTCATTTAAAGGATCTGGCATAGTCACTTCATTCTAATATCTGCCTGTGACTCACCCCTAGTGTGCGTGTGTGTGTGTGTGTGTGTGTGTGTGTGTGTCCCTGAACTCATGGATTCTCTAGTTTAATTTCATAGGCTCCGATCTTAGATCCGTTTGTTTTCCAGCCTTAAAGTAGAAACTGCTTACTTACATAAAAGTTCTTTTTAAAAATTGAACAAATTAAGTTTAGAAATCATTAACTCTATTAGCATATGGAAAAATTATCTCTTTCTTGTTTTTGGCCACAAAGATCATATCTTCTCTGTTGCTCTACTAAACAGCTTAAAGGACAGAATACAAAGAAAATGGTTGAAAAAACTTCTTGTCTGTGTGAAGGGAGAGTAGATTTTTTGATAATGGTTTCTTTTCATGTCTTTTCTTTTTGTTTTTTTGTTATTTTTTTTTTTGACAAAAACTACACTCATGAAGTGAAATGGAGAGGACAAGAAGGAAGGGTGGTAGGGAGAAGGAGACAGTGTTTTTAAATATAGTGTATTAATAGAAAAGTGGGGGTACTAGGGTCAATGGTGTGCTACTCACAGTCCCAAGAGTGGGCAACCATGCCACAAGGAGCCCCACAGGGTAGCTGAAGGACATGCAAATCTGTGGAGGATGGTCTTGTGGTTTCTGTGGGAAGGAATGAGTGAGACAGGGTGAGCACGCCTAGGATTGCTAGTTTGAACCATTTCAGTGGGCTCTGGGGCTCAGAGGCTCTGTCCCTGGTGTTTGGTCCCCAGCCCTCCCTTGGGGATTAGAGTAGGTGAAATGTGCCCCAGACTGTGAAAACTAAAAAAAAAAAAAAAAAAAAATAGGAAATTGGTTGAGGTATGGGCTCTGGATTGATTGGTCTATATTTGAAAGAACATTTGCAGGTGAGTTGTTTGCTACCTCCAAGAAATGGCTGTCCTTGGAAGAAAAGATCTGCCAGGGTCAACAAGACCCCACGTATTAGTGCACCAGAATGCAGAAAAGAATGGCCAGTGTAAGGAGAACAGGAAAGAAGAGCTGGAGGTAAATTAAGAATAAACACATATACAATGCCCTCAACCTATAATGACGTGATTTTATCAACGTAACATGTAGTGCAAATGAAGAAACCAAGGCTATCCTTGACATAACCAGCAAGTTTTAAGTACTCTTTTCTTGGCCCCTACAGACCATTTTAAAATATCTGTTGTAACAACACTTTAACGGTGCTTCGCGTTCTAATTATTTAGGGATAACTGTTTTCTCCACTGGACTGAGGAGCCCTGGAAGGCAGGACTTCATGTCTCTATGTAGCAATATCTAGTACATTCCACATCCTTGTAAGTACTTGAAGAAGGAAGAGAAATGAAGATAAGAAAGATGCAAAAGAAAAAGGAAAGTGTTGCATGTCCAAAGACTAGTAGTGTGAGAATGGGGCTGGAGGCTAAATCTCCAGGGAAATACCAAATGGTAGAAGCATTTGCACAGAGGAGTCTGGTGACATGAGTATTGTCCTGAAAAGTGTGCCAGTTAAATCACAGTTGCCATCCACCTTGGAGGACCCTGTGTTGCCAACCTCTCCCTATGGTTGATTCACAGATTAATACCTACCTGTAATTGACAGATAGAAGAATGGAAAATGAAGATGAAAAGAAAATTGTTGTGAGCCAAAATGCTCATAATCACATGTAATAGGTAGGAATGATGACTTAGGAATGAAAAATGAGGATGAGAAGCATAAGGAAGTGTGGAGTTGCTGTGCTAGCAAATCAAGAAAGAGGGATATAAATGTGGTAGCAAATGAACCAGGTTTGCTATCTATGCTTTGCACTGTTTAGGAGCTAACCCAGTGTGCAGTGATGCACTGTGCTCGAGAGGATTCATCAAGAGAGTGATTATAAGGGCCTGACTTAATGTGACAATATCTGCTAATATCAGACAGAGACCGACTACAGTTTAACAGAAAGGTACAGACAAAGGGAAAACACTCAATCTGAAACTGAGTCATGCCAGGGGATGTGATCTCCCATTGTGAGAAGCTAAGTATAGGTGTTGACAGAGTAGTAGCTGTCAAATTTACCCACTCACATCAATTGAGTTCTTGTTATTTCAAGTTTCCTAGGATACTCAAAGACCCCTGCAGAAGCCTCTGTGGGATCAGTAATAATTGTTGGAACAACCTAATGGACCCTAAACCAAGAATGACGTGAAGTCAATAAAAGTTCTTTATGAAAACACAGAAAATAGAACTCATGTATTTTTTTTTTTCCCCCAGTCGGGTTTTGAGTTACTGGTTCTTTTAGCTTCTGGTCTCTGTGGTATAGAATCAATAATTGATAATCTAAGTCAGTGGTGGTAAATTGGCTTAAACTTACTTATTAACTATCAAAGGATTGGTAAAAGCTGCTTGGAAGCTTGCATTAGACAATATACTGAGACCACGTTGCAGCTGAGCAATAAAAGGTGCTGAGCTCAATTAGCAGAGCCTGCCTTGAATGCTGTGGTGAGGGGCAGAGGGCCATGGTGACAAGCATTTATCATTCCTTGTACAAATACCCTCCCCTATTTCTTGTGTGGTAGTCTAATTATATTTTCAGGCAGAGGAATGAATTAATTTGTTTCTCACACAATTCCTATGACAGTTGTATCTTTATTTGATAATGGTAAAAGGAAGTATATTACATTTGCACAGAAATCCTCACATGTTTTTAAGCAACAGATTAACATTATCGACAAGTCTCAGAAGAAATGCTGCCAGGTCAGTACAGCCTCCTTGGAGTTCTGAAGGTCCACTTGGTTACCATCCAGCTGGTGACCTCATGGTGGTCACACAGTCCCTTCATTCTTCAGCCACACTCTACTGGCAGTGATTTTCAAATCACTTCTGTACTCATCCCAATTATCTATTAAAAGGCAAAAATCATTTGTCAATATGGTCTTTTATGCTTTCTTGAATTAAATGAAATTTCAAAATGCATTTTGATCTTTTCTTATTCCTCTTCAGTTTCTATTTATTCCCCTTTTTTATTTTTATCCTTGGAGGTATTGGGTGAAGAAGGAGACCATGTAGTTCATATGGTAGAACAAAAGCAGCAATCATCCAACCAAATGATCAACATATATCCTAAACCAATCTAGTTTCACTAATTATCAGGTTCCATTATGAGTCTAGGATGACTAATTTGCAATGGGTTAGTGACCCCTAATTGTACTTTACTTGATTTATTTTTTGTCATTATTGTGGTCAATGCAGATTGGTTTACATAAAGCCTATCTCCTGAAGTAGACATAAGCCTAGGTGATTTTATTCATTTATTATTGCGTAGGTATTTGCTTGTTTCAATTTTATATCAAATTTCCTGTCTATCCCCTAGTCTTCCTTTGCTTATGGTGCAGAGAAAGAAGGAGGAAAATAAAAATGGGAACATGGAAGTCATGATGAAAGTAAAGATAAGAAACGTCACTGTTTTTATTGGTGTTCTTTCTCTTTGAAAATATCCAGACATGAGTGACGTTTAGTCCACTAACTGTGAGAACTGGCTATCAATGACTTCTCTCTGTACCACTCCTTTACCAGGAAACACTGTAGAAATGTTCATGTATTTCAGTATAAAACCATGCACCATCTCCAGCATAGTCTTTCAGGTTATATGGTTCTAGCTCTATTCGTTGTCTTTATAGTATTTTGAAATGATTTATTAGTTATAATTCACTAGTAGATTTGTAACTGCTGTCTGGTTTGATAGTAATTTTAATTTTTCTCCCCTCTGCAAAAATTCAATTTTATCCTGGTTTGTAAGTCAATTCAGTATTCATCTATTTCATATAAATCTGTGCTCTTTTGCTTTTGAACAAGTAATAATTTCTGCTTTGTTCTCTTATATCAAATGAATAAAATGAAAGTTTTAACACATGCTCATTTTTATAGCTATATGAAAGCCATAATTTTACTATTTTCTGAAAACTAACTTTTAATACCACATTTAGAGGAACAGTAACTCTTAGTTTTGTGTTACTTTTGATCAACAACAAATGAGATTGATAATTATTCTAATGTAAAGTCATTTTTGCAGTAGCTAACATTTATCTTAAATGGATTATTATTCCCTTTTTCTCTTCTTTGTCTTCTTCCTCTTCTCTTCTTTATTAATAAAATTCATTAAGTTGGACAGATGTTTTCTTAAAGTAGTAGCAATGTTAGAATGAAAAATGTTTTATATAAGATGATAGTACTGTAAATATTAAAAAATCATTAATCTCTATTGATTTATTGCAGCAGACAAGGAATTTTTACACTGTAAAGTTAACCATCGTCCCCATGATAGGTTTAGGTGCTAAATTAGCTTGACAGGTAAAGCGTTGGCTAGCATTACCTCCTGGGTCCTTCCCACTCTTCCAAGAGTCACTCAACTCTCCTGGGATAAACTTACCAGAAGGTGTAAGAGGGGAGAAAAACAGTTCTGAGTTCACTTTAAAAATATTGCTTGGGAACAGACAAAACAGAACGCTTATATAATAGCAAAAAAGAAAGAGAAAGAGAGAGAGAGAGAGAGAAAGAAAGAAAGAAAAAAAGGGAAGAAACCGAGGGAGGGAGGGAGGGAGGAAGGAAGGAAGGAAGGAAGGAAGGAAGGAAGGAAGGAAGGAAGGAAGGAGGACATTCACCACTTAACAAAAATACCTCTCCAAAGGCCCCTGCCATCTTTTTCTTTCACATTTCCTCCTGGAAAATCTCAGAATCACTGTGGTCACTTTCCTTTTTTGCACAGGCTTTGCTGGTCACCCATCTCCTAAAACCCCCCAAGTGTTAGGATTCATTTTTTTCTAATTTTTCTTAAAGTCTTGTTTTCTTTCTTTTTAAAAAATCAATCCTAAAAAAAAAAAAAAAACAAAAAAAAAAAACCAACCTTGCTCTATATAACTCCCTTCCATTGAACTCACTTTATTTGCAGCCATCTGTAGGAGGCTGACATAAATATTAGGCTTGGACATTTTTCTTTAATTCTCTATTATTTTTAAAGTTGTACACAGTCAGAAATCTACTTTTAGTTCTTATATTCATAATTTAATTCACTAAATATTTATTCAACAAATATTAGAAATTTTAGGGAATGAGAACACACCATTGCTTGTCGCCAGGCCCCAGATCACTAACAGGAGGTTTGATTATTTTTCTTCTGTTTGTTTTCAAAATCTCATGAATGTGCAGTTGTATACCTCCAAAGTAGTATCTTTCAAAAGATAATTATACAAGAAAGAATGAGATTGCCACAGACCCTATATAAGTAAAAAGAGAGCTGAGAAAAGTGATATTGGTGACGAAAGAGTATTCAGAAAAAGGTGAAATCATGACACATTCAAATATAAAAAATACTTTGTTCCTATGGTATGATATTCAGAATATGAGGGAAGCAGCTGATGTCTAACCCACTCAAAGGAAAAGTCACAGAAGCACACACTTAGGTGGAGTTGAGGGATGCCTGGCTGCAGTGTGAAGAGAGACAGTGGAGGAAGCCAGTTAAAATCGGTTGCCTGTAATTGAAGAGTCAGCAAAAGAACAATGAAGGAAGGAATGACTGCAGCTGGACTCTGACAACCAGGAAGGACTCTCTAGAGCTAAAGTAGAACTTCTGCAATTCTTGAAACACAATTTGATTTTTCAGAAGGAACAGGAGGTAATAACAAACACATTAAACCAAGGTAATTTTCTGCAATCGTTTCTCCTGCAGGAGACTCACTTAAATGGCAACACTAAGAACTGGGATGTGGAGAGCTGGCTGTGCCCTCTCTGAGTCACTCCAGGATGTGCAGAACAGCAGTTTCCAGGCTGTGCCTAAACTGGAGCTGCTCTATTTTGTAAAGCAATAATTGGCCAAAGGCTACTCCATTTTGAGTTTGAATGCTGGGGCGGAGTGACTAGATACCTTGTGTGTACGAGTAAGCAACTGCCATCTGCCTGGCACAACCACAAGGCACAAATTGATAAATTCATTATACTGTGAAAATGACCAGCTGTGGACTTATTATCAGAAGCACATAGATTCATGCGCATACCAAACTCATACCGGAAAAACCAGGCCCACAAGCTTATCAGACATGCCAGACCACCCAGTGAAGCAGTCCCCTCACTGGAGACACATAGGAGGAGCACCCCGAGACTGAACTTGGTGGCCTCTTGACTCTACCATCAGGTCACTTGTCACAAGCATTGCCTGGGAAAGTTGCCATAGGAACAGGCTGTCCTCAGCCTTCAGCAGAGGGTGGATGACCACTCAAAGGCCCTCTCCAAGCTGACACCACAAAACTGCCACTGTCTGGACCCTGACCTACATAAGTTCCTGAACTTTGACAGCTCTGTGCCTTGAGCAAGTGCTTTGGCTGGTTCTGAATCTTATCTGACCACCGACAGTGACTCTTTGCACTCATATTTGCTCTGTCTTTGCTCTCAGTTCAGCTTCCTAAACCATTGTGGCTGCCTTAACCCTTCTTTATCCTTTCTCACACACATTTATATTATATATATATATACACATATATATGTATAATAAAATTTATATAATAAAATTTTATTTTATTATATATAATATATAATGATACTCAGATATGAGGGAACCAGGCAGATTCATATACATACACATATATGAATATAGATATTTTTGTGTGAATATATGTGTATATATATACACATACATGTTTGAAGGGTGACTTCAGTGTTATAGACATTAAAAATTAAGATTGAAATAAAAGAACTTGAGCTTGTATTTGCCCGGCTTATGATTGCCAGGTGACCCACATGTATTCAGTGAACTACTGATCAATGTGGAGTGTAACCTGTGAATTTACTGTTATTCAATAAATTCTGACCTGTGGAAAGACACAAAAGTGTTTGGTCTTTCTTGCAGAAAAGGAGCAATATAGTTCATCTGCCCTACTCTTGGTGACATTCCTCTGAAAAGTGCCCTCTCCCCACAGGACACTCACCAAGAGCATAACCACGACATTTGGCTACAGACATAGATCAGAGGTTCGCTGCTAACCCCAAGCAAGTCAATTAGGTCATCTCTCAAGAATTACAGACTTTGAACTTGATGCCTGTTACTACCTGGGTTATCCACTTGAATGTAGGAAATGAGAACTTGTGGCTCTGTCGTGATAATGTTTTAATGATTTCATAGTGAAGCTGTGAAAACTGTGCTCAGGAGAAAGAGGGAGATTCTCAGAGATAAGCAGATCTGACAGGGAAGAACTCTGAGTTCTTGGTCCTCAACCCTCATGAACATGGTACTGATATGTGATAAAATACATATGGCCCCTTTTAAAGAGAGAAAAAACATAATAAATACAATATGAGGCACATAAAAGAAAGAGAATTAGCTTTTAAGTAAAGGGAACTTGTAATAAACTTATTTAAACCTCAGAGTGATGTGCTTATGCAAATACTATAGTGTATCACATTTCTGCTTTGATAAGGAAATTAAGTTTATGGTCAAGTAACTAAGCCTCAATCAGTAGGGCAGTCAGGCTAAACTTAAGGTTCTAAGTAATCCTAAATTTGGATATGCTTTCTGTGTCCTCTGTCAGAATCACAGAATTCTGTAAGTGGTTTCCGTCTTTCTGTGTTAGGAGATAAACGTTTTCTTGCTAGCATATTCTTTTTGGTGGAGATTAGTCTGGCCCAGTTAAATAGTAAACCTATGCATGTTGTCACAGAGTTTGTGTGCCATTCTTAGGTAACTGAAAAAAATCATGAAACATGGTCACAGTGAGAAGCTGTGATATCCATGAATTGTTTCCGATGCCAGTCATTGCAGATTTAACTGAACTTAAATTTCAATTGCTCTTCATTCTGATGATCCTTTTAGTTTTTCTGTTTCATTTATAATGATTCTTAGTTATGTCCCTTCTACTCAAAGTTGACTCTTGCTTCTTGAACAGAAATGAAATTTATTAAGACTGTTTGCCACTCAAGGTCAACAGCTGGAAAGAGACATGGCTTCCACCTACCCCCAGCCTCTGCCCATCCACAGACTCTGACAATCCAAAACATAAATTTTCTTGAACCCATTAAAAAGCTGAGGTTCTAGGAGGGTCAGTTAGCCTGAGAGCTTAGGGAAGATGGGTTCTCTGAGTATAGACAAGGAATAAGCACCCTCCTTCCTTTGCAGAGCCTTCATGCAAGTTGTAGAAGAAAATCAGGAAAAACATTTACGAAATCAGTAAAGGCAGAATGTGGGCTAGCATGAGGGTTTAAAAGCAGGAGGACTTTAATCCATAAAGGAAATTTGCATCCTTTGTAGGTACTCCTGGAGGTTACTTGCTCTCAGGAGCAAGAGTGAAGGCATGAGGGCAGAGGGCAAGGCCTTCCTCAGGGTAATGCCCTGAAGAATTCCCCAGCCTCCTTCTCCTTCAAGGATCAAAGCCCAGGAGCTGCTGGGAGAGGCTCAGTTCACCCTCTGCACAGAGCATCTGAGGCAGGAGTGACAGGAAAACATCCCATGCCCCTGGGGAGAGCTGGAAATGGCTTGGGCACAGGAAATTTAAGACCTCAAAACAATAGAGGAGGCTCCTCCCTTGAGTGCTAGGACTCGGTGCTTTTCTAGAAACAGTAGATTTCAATTGCATTGTGCTCTGTAAAAAAACTTCAGACTCAAAAAGCTAATTGAACTATGCCAAGGACTGCCATTGAGGGGAGGTAGCACGAAGGTAAGAGAATTGTTGCAAATGACAGATTTGTTCCATGGCTTCATGTGGTGGTTACATGAGTATAT
Source organism: Glaucomys volans (assembly GCA_020662805.1). Taxonomy (NCBI): domain Eukaryota; kingdom Metazoa; phylum Chordata; class Mammalia; order Rodentia; family Sciuridae; genus Glaucomys; species Glaucomys volans. The sequence goes on from JAJEJO010003493.1 coordinate 64,446, forward strand.
GCATGAAAAATCATTTTATAAATTGTATGTGAATTAGGCCTTGAGAAGGTACTTAATATAAAAGGTTGATGTAGTATTTTTGGTTTAAGGGTAATAGAAGTACAGGTTTTGAGTCTCCTCAAACAAGACTGTAAGGGAAAAAGTATGTTATGTTAATGTCTGTATGCTCTGACAATGTGAATATATAAAATTGAGAGAGAATCTGAAAAACAGAAGTGAAATTATGTAACTGCTTTCCATAATCATTTTGATTGGTGATGCTAATATTGGTACTGTTCTGAGATTGTTTTGAATATAATGTGAGATCAAGCAAATACATAGTTACATGACATTTTATTTCTCTTCCCGAGCAATGTTGAAAGTCAGTATCTCTGGATAGAGAAATGAGATATAGATACAAAAAAAACAGGCTTATGTCACCACCCTGCCATTTTGAAATTCAGTTGAAAGTCTGATATTGAAGCCATGAGGGGTCTTAGGCCATTTTCTGTTGCTATAACAACATAATTGAGATTGGGTAATTCATTTTTAAAAAGGGCGTTTATTTTGCTCACTGTCTTGAAGGCTGAGTCCAGGAACATGAAGCCAGCATGTTAGGCTTCTCACAAGGGACTTATGGTGGAAGAGCAAGTGGGAATGTCTGGCAGGGACAAAATGTGAGGGGAAGCCATGCTTTATAATAACATGCTATTATGGAAAGGAATCCAATCCATGGCATGGCATTAATCTTGCTTCATAGCCTAATCCCATCTTCAAGGCCCCACTTCCCAACACCACCACTTTGGGAGCCAGTTTTCAACATGAGTCCCAGAGAAAAGATAGAATATTCAAACCACAGCATAAGGCTTCTCTGTGAAAGTGTGTGTTTCATGTGTGCAAACACACATACATGTTCTAGTTCTTTCCACTAAAAAGCCCAAAATGCAACTAACCTGATAGCAATGAGCATTACTGGAGCCCAGATGGAGCCTGGTAAATATGATTTCCCTCTCAAAACAAATTACAAGACAAACAAACAAAGGCATCTTGGAATAATGTTTGATTCCCGGGGTCTGGGCCAAAAGCATTCAAGAAAATCCTGGAACATCTTGTCGCTGCACACTCCATCGAAGCTATCAGAGACCATAGATCATGACTGGAGGACTTAGGAGCCAACTTGAAGAGCTTTCCAGTACCTAAAGCTAGGGAAGTTTGTACAACCATAAGGATAACAACTAGAATGGTTGGGTAAACATATGTTTAAATATGTGAGTTCAAATGATACTTTATAACAAAGTTAATTGGTTTACTTTGGAAGATGATATAAAATAAAGTAGATATTATGAAGCCTAGTAAATAAAGGAAAGTGGTTTTAAATTATATTCTTTGCTGGGTAACTATATAGTGTATGCAGAGATATGTCTGTATTCTGGCTAATAACCAAAGGAGGAATAATTGAATTTGAATATCACCCTTTTCAGCATCTAATAGGATTTGGCAAATCAACTGCCAGTAAGCTGATAAAATGATAGACATTTCTGTGTGCTTCATGATGGAAGAGTGCAATGTCAGTTAATTAGACAATTTAGAAAAATCAGAATGTGACCAATCATTTACCTGTAACTTTCAATTTACATGAAATACAGAGAATGGTGGAACATCTGAAACTCCTCTACAGATCTGTGAACGGCAAAACATACGTTTTGGGAAACTCACCCAACCAAATTATCCAGTTCTTCAACATCTGGGAGATAGAGGAGGACACATACAAAGAAGAGACAGCTAGTTAAAAGAGATTTTAAAAGACAGTTAAACTATACTATTTAAGGATGTACACTCTGGTGATGAAACTATGAAGACAAGCAAGCAAATTATTACTTTAAAGGTCACATTGGTGGTAAGTTTTAATTATAGGGAGGAGTGGTGATCGGCTTCAAGGGCAGATGGCATGTTCTCTCATCCTGGGTAGTGGTTACAAAGACTATTCTTGTCATAATTCACTAAGCTGTAATTTGATTTGCATATTTGAGTATCTGTATTACAGTTCACAATAGAAGAGGTTAAAAAGCAATTGAGTTGCTCACAGAATTTTTGAGAGAGTGAAGCACTAGATTTGAGGTTATAGTTCCAAATTTAATGTTAAAATTGTACCACAGAGCTATCTGATAGGAACACTCCTGTTGCTACTGCTTCGTACCCAACTGGAGACTAGATGCAATCATTTTTTCTACTGCTGGCAACTCAAGCTTGTAGGAACTATAAATCCCATTAGCGCCAATGCCATTTCTGTATCGGAAGCCTGGTTTTTATAAACTCCTTCCCACTGCACACTCCAACACGTCCCCGAAATAAAGAAGAAGGCAACAAGAATGGATTCTGCACGGATTCCCCTTCCTCCTGTTGCTCATTTGCATATTGAAATTCTCATTTCTTGAGAATAATAGTGGAGCCTAAGCTTAGAGGGAGAGGCATGACCCTTGGGAAATGATTGATAAAGGAGGAAAATAAGCTCTTTCTGTTTTCAGAAAGGGAAAAGATTATGTTCTGCTTATTTTCTTATTTATTTTTTCATTATTTTTATTTTAAAGTCAATAAAATGCACAGTGAATGTATTAAGGGTCTTATGTTCTCCACCCATTTATGGAACATTAAGTTTTTATTATTGTATCTCCAGATATTTTACATATAAACATGTGAAATGGAACAGTTGATGTCCACCTCGTTTCCTTCTCGGGTTCCAAAGGTTTCTCTCCCTGAGGCACCATTTGGAGAGATTTTGTACATGTTTCTTCAGTTGACATTCAGGACACATGAGCAAGAATTTTGCTTGGAGACTATAATTAGAAGGAATATTTTGGAGTCTTAGAGAAGCATTGTGCCTACTTTGATAGTCGAAGTCAGATTTCTCATTAATGCGGATGTACTGGTATTTGAGGTTCCTATTTTCCTATCTCTCTGCCTACTTGAAATGTTTAGATTTTTCAGTTTGCCAGTTTCATGGTTGTTAAGTAGAATTTCCCTTTAAATTGTGTCATCCTGATGTTTATTATCTCATGGTCCCTATTAGTGAAACCTTGGATTTTGTTTCTTTGGTCTAAATTGATACACAGATGCTAAAGCAGGCCACAGCACAGGAAGTATATTCAATTTTCTTACTTGCCAAGGAATAAAATATCTACTCTGATCCTTGTGGCTGATGCACACCCAATCAGTGACAGAGTCTTGATAGGAGCTGATTCTCAGGATTTTTCTCTCCCTATAATGGAGAATTTGAACATGTCAAACACATGACCTTTGTTGGAGAACACTGGATTTGTATGTAGATGTCAGGGCTCAAGTTGCATTTTTGGGTGACCTTTTGGGAGCTATAGAAGAATGCAAAGAGAATCAGGAAAATGGAACTGCATGTGGCCCTAGGGGCAGACTCAGGACAGGGGACAAAAAAGTTTCTTTCCAGCACCAATTCCAGGAACAGTTTAAAGAAAGATCGAACTATAACACACACCTGTGATTCGGGAAAATCTCTCCTGAATGCTTATAATGAAGTGTGCTTTACTTATGATATGTTAAGCGAATCGTTATTCGGTCCTGGTAAAATCTGTTATTTTATCTGTTTGGGTGTAATAAGCACTGTTCTCAGCAGAAACATTTGCCCTTTATCGCAAGTAAGTAATCAAAACTGAGGAAGAGGCTCTTTTGCCCTTCTGAGAAATGTTAAACAAATAGTGAATCAGTGTGTGTTACTCTAAGCAGGGTGGAAAATAAAGGGGATGTGCAGTTAAAAGATCTCAGTGAATTCTCTGTCCTGCCACTCCGTCATTGTTTGAATTCAGGCAAGTAACTCCTCTGACTGTAAATTACCTTATCTATAAGATAAGCACAATTATCTCTCTCTCTCAGGATTTTGGTAAAGACCTAAAGAGATCAACTACAATAACAGATTGCAAATTGACCTTATGAAACGTGTGATCAAAAACTGAAATAATCTAAAGAAAAAACAGAGTAAGAAAGTCAGTAGCATGGCCTGATTTCCTGAATTGTTCATCTTTCCTCTATCTTCTTGGGATTACAAACTGAGAGGTCAGTTTCCCAGGGCACTTTATAGGAAAACATAAACTTTTTAATGAGGCTTCTTTTCTAGACATGCCAGAAAGGAAAGAAGCGACTCTTGTGGCTATTTGTAAAGCCTCTCCTTCTCCCTCACTCTCCTTTTTCACTACTACTTTTTCTTTCTCATCAGTAACCTAGCTAGCTCACACAAAGCAGTAGAGATTCCTAAAGAAAGGAATATTCTTAGCTAATGGAGATGAAAAGTAGTTTTGACCCAGTGGCTGAGCAACCTGGATATGCCAATTGAATAGTGCATTTTATAGACAATTTGGGATGGAGATGAGATGATTTTGGAGAGTAATGAAAGTCAAGACTAGCAATAGACTGGGATTTGATGAGTTCATATGGCCATTTGCATCATGGAGGTAAGGGGTGTACATTGAGACACATATTAAACTAGTCATTAAATGCCACATTCCAATTAGTTAGACTTATTTTCTTCTATTTTCAATATGGTAAAATATACAAACCATGAAACTTAGCCATCTAACCCAATTTTTATGTTCAGTGGTGTTAAACACCTTTACATTGTGGTGAAACCCATTTCCAGAACTCTTTTCATCTTATAAAACCGAAACCATATGTGCATATATGATTATATGACCTGTATAACTCTGCATCCTGTACAACCAGAAGAATGAGAGGTTATGCCCCATTTATGTATGATGTGTCAAAATGTATTCTGTCAAGTATAGCTAATTAGAGCAAATAAGAAAAGAAAAAAAAACCCTGAAACTATACTCATTAAACAAAACCATCTAATTATTTTAGACCATTATTCTCTTGAACTGCTCTTTAATAGATCAGAAGCAACATATCCCGTGACTATGGTTATGAAAATATGTCATTCTTAGATATGACACACAAGCCACAGATTAAAGTACAGAGGTGACCAAATCCAAAAGCCACACCACACAGAGCCAGGCATATCACATGCAGATGTCACACTGAAAATGGTGCAGGGATGCCATCAAGAAACTTCTTAAAGGAATCTCTTAAAGGAATAAACCCCAAGTTCTTCAGGAATGTGCACTTTGTTAATAAGTACACTAAGAAGGACCTGGGAATGATGCGGACCAGGAACACTAAGGCCTGAGGATATGTGCTAAGGCTGTCAAGGCCCCAAAAGGCGAAGGAAGTGAAACACAAGGAACCAGAGGACATCAGCCTCTGGTGCAACCAACTTGCCTACACTGACCCCCAAAGCTTGGGAAGCAAGTTTGTGCCCACATTTCCAAGGCTCCCAGCTCTGCCAGCCAAAGTCATAGCTCAGTCACAAAAGGTCCAGGATGTGGCCCTTAGGAAGGCTTCAGAGTAGAGGCCTCTCTCTGCTAGTGTGAGGACAGGACTGATATGGTCTCTGCACTGTTTTCTGATTAGGTTGGTGTCCTCTTGCATAACTGGTTCAAATAAGCCCGAGGTAGGCTCTGGAAAACAAAGCAGAGAGAGCAGACTCCAGTCCAAAGCATGCAAACCTGATTTCAACTTTGGTCTAAGGACCATATTTGAGTTAATTTGGTTGATTTTGCTGGTTAATGAATACCTTTTTTAAAACAATCATTTTAATAATTATTAGGATTTTTTATTTTATGGAGCAACTGCTGCGCCCTCTTCAATTCCCCTCAGTGCTTGACAAGGATTCCACTGAGTTACAAAGATGTTTGCAAGGTCTCATCTTCCTGGGAATTGGGGCCACTGTTTCCTGTTGTCTTGTTTAATTCGCCTATGCTTGGGAATAATATTATATTGGATTTTGGGGAATTTTAGGGTCTTAGGGGATTTAGAACACAAGAATCAAACAGCTAATCATACTGGATATAACCAAGAAAGGCCCTTGTTCTGGGGTGATAAAAGTATAACTTGGAAAGAATGCTAGGCTCATTTCCAGCAACTTATGCTAAATGTCACTGCGGATGGTGACTACTTCTAGATGACCTAGGGCAGAAAAACACGTTGTTCCCACCTTAACTCCAGGCAAACAAGTCACAAACAAAGTTGTTAAGGCTAGAAAAATAGTCCCAACAATTCAGACATCATTTGGTAATGCTTACTTGGTTAATGGAGAACTATGGTATCCTCCTAGGAAACCAGCTTCTGGTCCCTTAGATTTAGACCCCCTTTATCTCCCACTGGCAGTATATACCTTGGTTGGCATCAAGTATATTATAATGAAAAAGGTACATGGAAGGCTCATCTCCCCTTTTTAGAATATTTAAAATATGTAAAACGCTGGTGTTTGCTTAGTTGCTCTGAACAGCTTTCTTGGGCAGGACAGGCTAATGCTTACTGGGCAAAAGCAGGAGGTGTAACCTAGCAAGAGATATTGTTCCTATTAAACTAATTATTAACCACATAGTGTAAGCTTATGTGTTGTTCATAGAAATGACTTCAGTGCACGATGTTACCAGTAATATAGAAAGTAGAACTAGTTAAAGATTATATAGAAGAATACTTAAAAATATTATGAAGAGTTGATAATATTTAATCTGCTAACATGTTTTGCCTGTTGTCTTGTAATTTACGTCAGTTTCCTTTTGTGTGACCTCAAGATATTGTACTCAAGCTAGATGCTAACATATAAAAATGGTGTGTGGAAAAAATAAAGTGAGAACACAACTTAGCCTCGGATCACTGAGTCTGTGTTGCCTTGTTCTCCACCTCGCCAATGCCATCCCAATCACCAGAGAGCACCACGACCCTTTGTGCTAGGGCTGGACCCCGGCAAGCAACTATTTTGGATAAGAGCTGCTTACTCTGCTCCCTGAGTGCTGACCTCCCCTTCTTTGGTAAATGTGGTCCCTCAGAACCACCAAGAGATTATTAATTCTCGGCAGGAACTTTGGCTGACATTTCCCCAAGGCATGTGTTTATACAGCAATACAAATCTTCCAAGCTCATTTTCATGCTTACTTCAAGTGATTGTCAAAAAATGTCTCTTTTTCTCCTGCCTTTCCAGCTTTAGCACCCAAAACAACTTGGGGTTAAATCAATTTCATAAAACAGAAACCTGTTGATGGAAAAGGACGAAAAGTACAGATGGCCAAGGCTTTTTGTTATTGTTTCTCTTAGATCCAGAAAGACTATTGAAAATTTAAAAATTAAAAAAGAAAAATTGATCATTTACTATTTCTTATCCTTAATCAACTTGTTTGATTTGGACATTTTAATAGAGGCGAATGAAGTCCTGTGGTATTTGCGAGATGGAAAGCACATAAATGACTGCCTTCCTCTCATGCCAGAGTGCAGAGAAGCTGGAGGGGATTTAACAGATGCCGCTCCAGCGAGCATCCTGTGGGTTATTATTCCTATTATCATTTACTTTTCCATCGGAGGAGAACAGGCAGAACTATCACAGTAGGGAACAAAAGAAAGGAAGTAGTAAAAATGAGCGTTCTTCTCTAGATGACATGAATTTATCTTGCAGTTTGGAATAGGTAAGGAATGGAATAGGTCTGAAACCATTCAAGCAAGGTGCTTCCCTGAGATTGTCATAAATTAGGTCAGTCATTTCATAACACCTTTGTGGAAAACAGTTGAATGCAAAATGTGAAGATTTGATGGAAATGATCAAAACTAATCTTCAAACTTAATTAAATTATATTAATTTGCTGAAAATAGGATGGTATAAGGTAGTGCCAATTTTACTGAAAAAGGCACTGTTTTGACTAAAATAAGAACTCCTGCCAAACATTTATTGGAAATAAATAATTAGATGGAGGCAAACATTTGAAATAAGGGAATCAGAGAAATGAGCTACTGTTACCAATGTCCATCATTTTTATTAATCCACTTTTATCTTTGAAAGCAATACATTAAAGATGCTTGATAAACACATACAAAAGAGTAAAAGCAAATGCTTTATTACTTCTGGAAGGCTGTAGTGAATTTATTTTCATATCATTCATGCTTTGTAACATTATCACTCATGCAAAGAGATTCAGAAATTAACTAGTATAATTCTGTTGATGTATGAAAATAAGCACCAACCAAACAGGAAAAACAGAAACTATGCTTTGCTATCACAGGGGAACCAGGCACCATCACTTGCATTTTGACAGAGGCTCTAAAGCAGGCAGAGGAGCGAGAAAGCATAAAAGTGGAAAAAATCAGATGACTTCAGGAATGGCCTGTAGGTCAACTAAAAGAAGGGCGTCCAATGTCATTGTGTAGGTGTACATATTTGATTTTCTTGTTTTAGTTCTAAATTATATGCAGGACCAAAAATCAGGGAAGATTTCAGTTACTAACCAAGTCCTGATCATTTGGGGCTGATTGGTACAGGGATTGTTGTTTTGGCTTCCTGACTTGTTGCTAGGGACAGCAGCTGGCTTCCTGCAGGTCTGACTTACAGCAGGTTGGCTTCCTGGGTGAGTTAATGTGTATATGAGGATGGTTTCTGGGGCAAATTGCTGCAGGTTGTGAGCCTGAGTTTTATTTTTACAGAGGGTCTGGTTGTTGGTGGTTTGTATATTCAGTCTCACAAAACAAATCAATGTGGAAGGCAAAATGCACAGGACAATGAAAGAGATCATTTTGTTTAGGCTATTGCAATTGAGAGAATGTTCATTAGTAAGAGATGTATCAAAGCAGAAGAAAACCTGTTTCATAGAGGCAAATAAACAAGGGGCTTTTGCAGAAGCATGGAGCTGGGGTTGATTTGGGTTACTGAGGAAGGTAGGAGATCGGGGTCTCAGAATATGATAGGACAGGTTCCTTTTTGTTGTTAGTCCCTAGAGCACAAGGAAGTGGGGGAATTTCTTAAATTTCTGCATTTCCAAGCACAGGATTATTTAACATTGCCCCAGTTAACAGTGGATTCTTTAAAATGAATGCTTATAAATAGTTGTTTGATCTAATGCTCCCTCCCACCATTTTTCTGTATGATGGTCCTAGATTAAACAAATTCCACAAGATGCTTGCATATGAATTCTCAGTGGAGCATCACCACTTAGGACAGGAGGGATGGAGGTAGACTTCAGGGACATATTCACATCTAAGCCAGATGTTGAGAGTTAGTTACAATGTCAGTAGGAATTGTCGGTGAGCAAAATACACAATAACATGATCCAAAGTGTGGAAGGAAGTAAACTCACAGTCTCTGAACTGGGCTGGGAAGCCGTCATGGCCTCCTCAGGTTGTTGTGTAGGGAAATTTGAAATGAAAAAGAGAGGAGAAAGCAGATCCCAAAGAACTTGAGGAATTTGGACATTGGTTTAATTGAAAATAGGGACCTCTGCACATTTTAGGGCCAGAGGGTATTGGACAAAGTGGCTGTTTAGTAAGGTCAGGCTGTATTCTTAGAAAGAGACCAATGAGGGATTTAGAAAATGTCAACAATACTTTGTGCCATGAATGATAAAAGACTGCAAGGGAGGGAGGACAGTGGCTTGGGGGAGGAAAAGGAGGACAGCTTTGATTTTTTTTGCTTGTCCAACTTGCCTTCCATTTCCCTGGTAATAGCACATCAAATTTCCTCTTTCTTTTGATGACTTCTCCCTCCACACTCCTTTGTGAAGTTTTGACTCACTTGAGAAGTGAGATAATCTCATGGAGATTTCCAGAAGATATTTTAACATTTATGTAGAAAGCTTAATTCAAATTTTGGGCCTCAAACTTGCTTCCTTCCAAGCTTGTCCTGTGAATAAAAGGTGCCCACATCCATCCAGTTAGCCTACTGAGAATCCTGGGTGTTTCTTCATTCCTTTCTGTCTTCTGTTTCACAGCCTCTGTGTCAACTGTCATGGTTGAGCCCAACCCTCTCATCATCTCCTGAATGGACGTCTGAACACCCCTCTAAATGTTCCACATCCCTGCCTTTCCCAGTAAACTCATAGGCTGTCTTAGCATTAAGACATTGTGCATTATGGCAACTGGAAGTATGGCCATGTAATTCCTTGTACTCTTCCTATATTCCAGCACCCTTAGAATCAAGTGTAAACTCCTTTACAGAATTATAAGACCTCACACGACCCAGCTCTTTCTATCTCACCTTCCTGATTTATCAATTTCACCTTTTCAGTCAGCTTCAATGAAATGGCTGCCATTTAATTCCTTGGCAATATCGTTGTTTTTTTTTTTTTTTTTTTTCTGCCTCTAAGCTTTTAAATATGCTTTCCAATCTTCTTGGTTGTTCTTTTCCTCTCCAGATATCTTTCCACCCATATCTCATTAATTCCTTTTTTTTCCCTCCATGCATTATTTCATATCTCATTCCCTTCATGGGGACAAAATGAACCTGAAGGTTGTGAGAGAGGCCAGATCTAGAGGTATGTAGGTGACAAAGAAATAGATGGAACAGGAAAAGAACATGAAGCCAAAAAAGACATTGACAAAGGTGGCTCATTGGGGTACACTGGTGCTTACTGCAGGCAGAATTACAGGGGAAGTTGAGGACAGATAGGTTGATGGTGCTGAGTGATGGGGTCTAAGGCAGAGTTACCAAGCAACAGAATGAGATACATCTTTGAAGTCTGCAAGGTTAAGACCTAGAAAATGTGCTTTGGATTTGCTGATGGGAAATTTATTATGGATCTTAAATGGGTAGTATTAGCACAATAGTGGGAATAAAAGTCAAGAGACAGTAAGTTAAGGAAGAAAAGAGTGTCGAGGAAGTAGAGGTAGATATTATTAAGGAAGATAAAGCATGGGAGGAATGAGGTGCTAGCATTGTACATTTAGGGGTGCTAACAGGGGAAAAGGGTTTGCATGCATGCTGTGAACTAGAGGTGACTATAACAGGAGTTGGGGAAAGAAGATATTAGCTTTCTGCTACTTGTCCATGCCTTGTTTTAGAGGAGGTGTCATAAGGTATTGTAATAAGGGGTAGCATGAGACTAAAAAATGGCTGATCCCAGAGAGTGGCTTCAGTAACCTTATATTAATTTTTATTGGTTTTGAAAAATAATTTTCACTACTGTTAAAAAGGGTGACTTATATTTTATGAGAACTTCATTTACACTGTGATTGTTTTGAAAGTTTGGGTTTTTATTTGTCAAAATGGAAGAAGAAACTGTCCCTTTCCCTACATAAATGCTCTCATTTTCCCCTGTAACCTACTCTGGGAAAGGAGTTTGTGGATCAGACTGTCATAAAAATGCAGCTCAAGCACAGCCATTCCTTTCATTCTTCCTGCAGCAAGGACTTGGTGCAAAGATAGAATAGGTTGCCTCGGGGAGTAGTGGGTTCCACATCAATGGGATTGTTCAAGCGTCCGAGAGACATCCAGATTGATGATAGGCCCAGATGATTTTTAAAGGCCTTTCCATCCCCAATTGTCTATAAGTTTCACGTTTCTAAATGACTTTAGAGCTTGAAAGTAGGCTACATGCCAAGTTAAGAGTAAATAAATGTGAGCTGTTAGCCAAGTAAGCATTGAAATGGAATATTGTTTTTGCTGTCAAGATTTGTCAAGGATAATATGCTTTAAGAGAACTAAGAGTTGATTCTACTAATGTTCTTTGTTGCTCTTTTTAGACAGATTTCCCTCGTGTGATTCCCTTCTGAGTTATATTTTCAAGAAGAATAAGAAGATGGGACTAGCCTAGTGATGTGATATGTGTCTAGAACCTGCATCGTAAACAGAGATTTGTATTCGCGAGCTGTTCCAAAGGAATTCTCTGGGTTCATCCTTCCTGATTTTGCACGTGGTTGGTCCATGCTATCCTCCCCTCCCATCATTTCCTTGCCCCTTCGATCATATACCTGATTTCAGATGAGGAAACTAAATTAGAGCAATTGAGATTGTCCCAAGGTCATGGAGGGAATCGATGGAGAGAAATCACCATAGACGTCAGGAGAAAACATCAATAAGAGGGTGATCAAAGGTGATTCATCAAGCTCCTGTCTCCAGGCTGACATTTGGCCCTGTGCTTAACATTTCTGCATGCCCAGCACTGTGCACATATTTTTTACCCAGTACAAATTGAATTACTGCTGATGCCCACATCTTATTATTTGTAGAACAATTACACAACTATCAGAACTAGTAAAAGTCAAATTTGTATTAGAAGGCTCATTTCTCCTGCCTAAAAATCTGAATATTATCTTTAATAATGAACAAAGAGAATGAATTCCTTAATAATTTCTCAGCTTTTTGCTTCATGAAAGTAAGCAAGGGAAGGAGTTAGGAAGGATAGACATATCCTTCCATATCAATGAATTTTACATAAGTGACAGAAAAAAATATCATCAAAAGTATTCAGCGATTTATTTCACAAATGCAAAAAAAGTATTTTGACTTAGGGCTGTAAGGTTAATTCTGTTTTTACTTTATTTTCTGAACTAGGAATAATTTTAAATTTTTGCTCTAGGCCTGAACACCATCAAATTTTTAATTAGACATGTTTCTCACTTGAACAGGCATGATAGAGTAGAAAGCCCTTTCCTTTTGTCTGTGACTGAACCAGGAATAAGTCAATGGGATTTAATTCAACATATATTTAATGAAGTCCTATCCTGTTCCAAACACCGATTTTGCACTTGACATACAGAAATGGAAGATACAGTTATTGTCCTCAAGGATGTCTGTCTCATGGAGGGATGTACAGCTGCTGACATAGTGTTTTTTAAAACTCTGAGTCTTACCAATCCTAATGTTTAGAGTCATTTCTGCTTTCACAGTGTTATTAATTTTTCATATTGGCTAGAGAATCTCACCAGTTCTCTCCCAAATTTTATAAAATAATATAAAGAATGGATCCAGAGAAAATGTGGCTGTTATGCACAAGTTGCACTTCTAAACTGCTTAAGGGAACAGCCATTTTCTCCGATCTCTCTAAACTTGCTTACATTCCTATGCACTTGGATGGCAGTGTTATTTCTGAATTACTCCATATCCTTTGTCTTAAACAATATGCAACAGAACGTCCAAAAGATCAACAGGAAGACAAGAACACAGACTCCAATTTTAGGTTCTGTTTACTTTCTTTTCTTTGTTTTTTTAAATTTTCACAGACTTCGAGTCATTGTACACAAATGGGGTACAACTTTTCATTTCTATGGTTGTGCATGATCTTTTTTCCTTTTTTTGCAATGCTGGAATTGAACCTTGGACCTCATGAATGCTTAGGCAAGCACTCTCCTAGCCCTCTGTTTTTTCTTACCAGTCCTTGTGAAAGTTCGCTGTAGATCTGGGAATGCAAACAAAACAAAACAAAACAAACAACAACATAAGAAACTGATTAATTTATAGGAAATCAGAAAAAAATTTGGAGCATTTATAGAAAACCAAAGTGGCAAGTTTTCCTAATAATAGAAGAGATAAGTGAATTTGACATTGCCTTTTCTTATATAAACCAGGCAGCATTTCACTATGTCATGAATCAATTCAGTGTCTTGTACTGTAATAATAGCGAAGGCAAAGATAAATAATTGAATGGGTTAGGCAGTGTTTCTCAAACTTTGAGTTTATGAATCATCTGGGGGATTATGTTGAAATGCAAATCCAGATTCAGGGTTTGGAGCAGGAGCTATTCTTAAGCTGCTCTGTCCAATTCTTTAGCCACTAGCAACATGTGACTACTGAGCACTTGGACTTGTGGCTAGTGGGATGAAAAATTTCAATTTAATTTAAGCAGCCACACTTTGTTAATGACCTTTGCATTGCACAGAGCATGATTAGTCTGTTGGAAAAAAATCAGACAAATCATCGATAATCTCTCCTATGCTTTCTCCCTCTTCCTATGTTCTATATTATAATTTATTTTGCTCATTGGACTTAATTATCATGAATTTTCTGGTAGAAAATTTGAAAAGCGTATGATACTTTATTGGGGGGATGGCCTACATAGTTCTGCTTCAGGAAAACCAAGCCAATTAACTGTGACATTTTATTGACTTTTCCCTCAGAGGCAGACCCAACAATACCTGGATATATGGTATATTAAAATGCTCCCCTTCATGTTGGCAGAGGCTTTGTCTTCATCAACTTTAGATTTCTGTTTACTATCATGATATTATCATATCATGCTTATTGAAAAAAATTTGAATTTATAAAAGCTTTACGTATTTTCTTCCCAGGTCAGCCCCCAAAAATAGCCTCAATGAGGAGTTGATTGGAAGGCAACAAACAAAAGGAAGAAAGAGAGCAAACAGAAAATGGGCACAAATGGTAGAAGAAATGAAGTACCCTGAGTTTCCTGCAATCCTGGAAAATGAGAAATGAGCCTATGGGTTAATGAACTTTAATCTAGTTCAAGAAGGGAAAGGCTATCTTGACTTGGCAGCCACAACAGTGGTGAAGCCCCCTCTATCATTGCTCACCCCTGTTTCTGCACTGGGACATCTGGAGCAGGTTGGGGTGGGCAGAGGTGGGCGGAGGAGTCACATCAGGATCCTTTTATAAGTTTGGTTTTGGAAGCATGCAAATAGATGAGAAGCTTCAGGGTGAACGGTAACTTCTCTAATGAGGAAGTGCACCAGTAGAATGTTCTGTTTTCTTCCTAGCAATATGAAACTTTGCCTCTGTCACCCCAATTTAATTCATGGCATACCATGTAGGAAATAAATATTTACTGTAGCGCCCTTAAGAAAGAATAAATTTTGGGGCACAAGAGGCATACATATCCAAATTGAAGTCATTATTTTGACTTTACAAGCTCATGTGCACTTCCCTCTGTCTTCTTGCTTTCTCACAGGTGGTAGGCAAGGCACTCTTTCTGTAGTGTAAGGACTGTTTGGAAGAGCAAGACAACCAGCAACAGGATTGCAGAAAACAGCATTTGCATTTGTGTGGCATTGGAGCAGGGTGGTCTCAGCTCTTCAAAAGAGGAAAGTAGCCTGGTCTGGCTTGTCCTTTGGCTGCCCTGCCATGCATGGTCTTACCTTGGGATCAGTAACTTGCTTGCAATCACACTCAGGTGGGCCCTCGAGGGTCCTGCTCCAATGACTCCTAAGCCCATTGTAGTGTAAATAGCAAAATGACAAGTTTCTGTTCAGTTTATAGTGCTTCTCTTGATACCTGTGGCAACAAAGGATTTAACAAGGGTTGAATTCTCTAATGACTTCTACCAGCATATTCTGCAGGCCAATTTAAAACCTGTGTTTATAAACTGCACAATACTTGGAAACAAAATCAGAAAAGATTGATTCAGTGGTTATAAATTCAGTAATCTCCTAGACACTAAATATATGGATCTTAGTGATCTTAAAATAGTAATGTGGCTTACACAAAATAAAGCAAGAAAATCCTCTCACAGAAAATTACATAGACAAATATTTTGGTTTGCATTATCTACCTAGGGCTTCATCAAATGGTAAGTTTCCAGGACTATTTTTTTTTTTAACAATACTGTTTTCCCATAAACTTCTATCTGAAATATTTATGCCAATGCTCTAGTGGTTTCTTTAATGGGGTTTCAACACTGAGAAGTGGGGAGTGAGTACTGCAGGTGGTGCCTGTGTTTTTGATCTATTGGTCTCTGATAATTCACTTTAAGTTGGTCCTGCCTTGAGAATTCCTGCTTCTCTCATTACCAGCCAAGGCCCAGCACACCTGTGGCCAGGCAATACTTGCTTCACATTCAGGGACACTGGGGAAAACATTTTTATTAAGCTATTGCCCAGAAACAGAAAAGGGTTACTAATGAATCACAGCTGAACTTCTTGCACATAAAGATACCTGCCCTAGAATAAGGAGATCTTAGAGTTTCAGGGATGTAAGAAACTATGAAGGATGCAATATCACAAAAATTCCCCTTGAAAGAGAATTATGTGAGAAAATAGGGAGCAATTTACATTATTTAAAAACCACTATTCCTGAGATACTGAAATTGAAGGGCAAAAGATCTGTTCAACCTGTTTCGGCAGAATCTTCCTGGCAAGCACTGGATTCTAGCCTGTGTCTTTCCATAGGTCAGATGCTACCTGGAGGCTGCACTGGACATATATTTTAAAAGTTAAAACACATTACATTTAGAGAAATATAGAATGTGACTCTCTAAAAATACCTATTGTCTCACTGGGAATAATAAATGTCTTTCTGTAGATTTTTTTTTATTGCTATGAACTGTTTGCAGTCATGCATCAAGTCTTATTTATGTTTTGTTCTTAGAGTTTCACACATATTTAAAATAAATACCATTGAATGCTTATTAAGTACTAAGTGTGTTTTAGAAACTCGGAAAAAGCAGTTAATAAAAGAGACAACCATCCTGACCCATAGAATTTATATTCTATGGGGAGAGAGAAATGGGAAGCAAAAGAGTAATATATATTTATTTATTAGAAGGTAAAATATATATAAGTAATATATATATATATCTGTATATATATATTAGAAGGTGAAAAGTAGTACACAAAAGAAACAGAAACAGGAATGTCAGAAACGCAACGTCAATGCCAAGAAAATATTTATGCAAAGATTTGAAGGAAATGAGGGAGTGTGAAATCTGACCTGGGGGAAGATCCAACCAGTGAAGGCCCTGAGGTGGAGTTCACTGAAGGGGCAGGAAGGGTGCCAGTGTTACTGGAATGGGGCTAGGGAGAGAGAGACCAGGAAGGTTGAGAAGGCTAGATTGCCCATGACCAGCAGGTTACCAAAAGTTATTCAGTGCTCTCAGTGAGATGTGAAGCCATCAGATGATCATGAGCAGAGAGAGAAGAAGTTCATGAATTGTCTTGTGTTTTAAAAGAATCACTCTGATTCAGAGAGAATAAACTGGAGATAGACAAGAATGAAAGCAGGAAGACCAGTTAGGAGACCATTGTAAAAATGATAGTGAGAGGTGGTAGCTTGGAAAACATGAGAAATTGTCACATTTTGGAGCTATTGTGTTTTAAAAGTAAATTTAAGAAAATTTGCTGATGCATTCAATGTTGGGAGTAGGAGAGGATTCCAGGTTTCGGACATGATGATTGTCTAGAGGTTTGTTTCTCCTGTTTGAGTGCCAACGATGGGGAAGACTGCAGGTAGGTCAGGCTTGTGGGGGAATATTCCAAGAGCCTGGAAGTGTTCATTAGGCATCTAATTAAAGATCAGATGAGGAGATTGAATTGATAATTATGAACTTTCAGAAATCAGAGCTGCAGATCAAACTTTTGGGTCTCATCAAATATTAAATTAAAAAAGTAAAGTTGTGGATTCAGCAACGTAGGGTATTTTAAGCTTTTCTGCTTTGTGCAATCAATTTCTTCCTACTTTCAGAATTCATTCACTCAAAAAATCAAGAAATATTGTCTGTGTACTTGTGTGTGTATTGTGCTCTCCTGGGGTTCATGGGCAGGAAAGGGAGTGAGAGACAAGCCAGAGACTCACAATACACCGTGTTAAGTGTGTGTCACGGGCAGTTATGGTGGGCGTGGGGTAAGGGTATGGCATTCTCAAGAAAGCTTTGGGAGGAACTTACTATTCAGTGAGATCTTAAGCATGAGCAGAAAAAATAACTGTAAAGACAGAAGTCAAAACTTTTAGGCAGATTAGAACAATCTATGTAAAGACAATATTCGAATTGAGAAAATTAAGAAGTTTAGTGCACTTGGACAGAGTTCCTCTTGTAAAGCAAGAAGAACTGAAATACAGAGGGCCTTTTTAGGGAATCTGGACTTACTCTAGAGCAAAAATGAAAATAAAAGTAATAAAAATACAAAGCAACAAATATTTTTCCATTCTGTGTCCAAGAAACAACCTGGGATTTTTCTCACTGAAATTGATTGCACTATTTTTCTTGTTTTGAACAAAATTTGCCATGAGATCAATACCAATTTATTATTTAATTATGCATAATCTACACATCTATGCTTATTGAAGTGTCGGTGTCACTTGATTGCTAATCTTGGGTTCAAGTTTTGATGTATACACAGGGAACAACTCTGAATAATGGCAAAAGTCAAACTTATGCTTGTTGATGCTTCAGGTAGTTTTAAATCTTGAAAAATCAAATAGAACCAAGAGCCAAATGATAGACATGTAGTTGTACATATGGGGTTTGAAAAATGAAAGGGGTCTAAAAATTTCAGACAGTTCAGTTTCTGACCATCTGTTAATAGCTGTTATCCAAACACACAGCCAAAGTTGAATATCCAGTAACTTAATGATAGTCCATGAACCTCAGGAGGTCTTTGCCAGAAATGTGTTGAATGGAATCAATTGAAAGGTTGTCAAATGAGATGAGGAAGAGGATAAAATGGAATAAAAGCCATGAAAGGACGCACATGTAGAGGTCAATACCACATCAGTTGTAGAAAATGAAGGTCAGAAGGGGAAGGTTGATAGACCTCTTTTAAGGTGAACAGAGTGAAACTTGCTCTCAGAAGCAATCTGGCACCATAAGGGTGGTTGCCAAGGGGAAACTAAGTAGTTCAGGCTACCTTTCAAACCAAATTTAGGAAGACCCCTTTGCACTCAGCCATGTGCATAGCCAAATGTCACACATGGTGACAAGCTACTACTAATGTCCTCCTAGAAAATGCAAATGTTTCAAGAAAACTTGTAGGTGATAAGATTTAGTGAATAAAATTCTGTTCTTTCTGAATTAAATAATAAAATATCATTCTTTGTAAGATCAAAATCAGTGGTGGGTAAAAAATCACATATCATTCAATGTAAGAGTGAGATGCACTCTCCAAATTAAAGACAGCTAATGTAGCAACATATGACATTTATTTTATAGTGTTAAAATAGAAAAATGGTCTTGTACAATGCTTACATTGGCCAGTTTGAACGGATTCTTAACTTTCACTTTATGCCCTATTCCTTTTTGATTTTTAGTTGATTTTTTAAGACTTAGTGTGGGTCTCACACTACAGTTGGTAAAGCACTGTCCTGGAATCCAAGTCTGGAGAAAATGTCGATATTGGCAGTTGGTTCTAGAGGGTACGTAGGACTTCTCACTTTCTCCAGAAGCTGGTCCTATGGAGAAGGCCAACCTTGATGACTAGGTCAAAAGAGTCCTGGCCATCCTGCCCCTACCCAAGCTTGAATTCCACCACTGCTTCATTGGTTAAATGGGATAGTAGTTTGTCCCCTATTTACCTCCATGATTGCTATAAAAGTCTGATGAATTATTGTGTAAAGACTTTGGAGGCAAAAAAGAAAGAAAAGAACAATTACAGACCAATTAGGCAACTCACTTCTTTAGTTTGCTTGCTCTGTCTTTATTTTATTTTATTTTATTTTATTTTATATTTCCTCACTGGAAAATGAAAATTCTATATTTGAAGGTGCAATGGAAACATTACTTATTTTTTCTATGTACATTTTCTCACTATAATACAGGTTTTAATCAATGTGATTTTTTTTCTTTGTCTCATTTATTTATTTATTTATTATTTATTCTGATCCATTGAACACAAATGGAGCACAGCTATTGTTTCTCTGGTTGTACACAAAGTAGAGTCACACCATCTGTGCATTCATACATGTACACAGGGCAATGATGTCTGTCTCATTCTGTTATTATTCTTACCCCCCCACCCCTCCCTTCCCTCTATGCAATCTATCCTTCCTCCATTCTTGCCTCCCTTCCACCCCACATTATGCATCTTTCTTCTAAATTTTAATGCCCTACCTTTATATTAATTTCTGCTGCACAGTTCAACAAATGGTTTCAAGAGAGTTTCAGGGGAAATTAACAAAAGAATAGGCTAAAGTGAAGGATCCTTTTTGTGGATCAGGATTGTCTAAAATTTGTTATTTCCCATGAGAACTGTGAAGTTTCTTATCAAGGTCAAAAAGGTCAACAGAATCCATTTATCCAGGGGAATCAAAGTAGGTATCTTCTAGGAAAATAGTACATAAAAATTGGGCAGCCTTACATTTTAAGCAAAACGTCATATTTTGTGTTTTCACTCTGCATTCCTAAGCAAAGAGAATTGGGTAATACTGGAGTTGGCCATAGGAAGAAGAAATAATGACAGACCACTCTGATTTTATTTTACAACAGCATGGCCAGCTTTGTAGATGGGAAAAGCAATAGGTACAATATATCTTTCTTTCAGGAAGGTTTTGACTTTGCTCCCCAAGATATGCTCATAAACAAGCCAGAAAAAAAAGTGTGTTTTTTTATTTATGTCAGATGTCAGATATGTGTAGGTCCAAGAGACTAGTTACCAATGATTCAGAGTCCACATACCAGAACCCATTTAAGGGCTCTTCGAGTTTGGCTACAGTTCAAAATGCAGAACAATGGCACATCATAATCCCTTAGAATTCAGAATGATTGAAAAATGACCTGAAACTCAACTGATGGAATTTAAGTAGAATGAATTCAATTATTTTTGGAATAGCTGTACAACACTGAAGAAAGTAGTTATTTTAGGGAGAAAAATGGTGGCCACACATATGAATTAATTTTGTCTCCCTAAAACATATATTTAAGTCCTAGCTCCCCATATCTGTGAATGTGACTTAATTGGATCAAGAGTCTTTGCAGATGAGGGGATTAGGGTAGGCTCTAACATAGTATGACTAGTGTCCCTATTATAAGAGGGAAATGAACCCAAAGACAGACAGGAAGAATGTCAAGAGAGATTGGAGTAATGTCCTTGAAGTCAAGGAATTACAAGGATAAATGGCCTCCACCAGAAGCTAGAAAGGGGCAGGGAAGAATTCTTCCCAGAGTCACAGGCATATCATGGCCCTACTGACACCTTGATTTTAAACTTTTGGTCCCCACAATTCTATTAGTTTAATCAAAATCTCTGACATAAAGAACTTAGAGGAGGAAATATTTGTTTTTCACTCATGGTTTCAGAACTTTTAGTTGATGGTCTACTGGTTTCATTGCTTTGAACCTGAAGCAAGGAAGAACATCATGGTGGAAAGATGGCAGAGGAAAGCTGCTTAGCTCATAGCAGCTAGGTGACAGAGAAAGGAAGAGGAAGGGATAGAGGAAAAGAAATACCCTTCCAGGGCATGCATCCTCTGACCTTCCTCCAACTAAGTCCCAACTCCCAAGACCTTTATCACTTTCCAGCAGTGCACTCAGCTGTCAATGAATAATTCCACTAATGAAATAAAATCTCTCATGATCCAATAACTTCCCCAAAGCCCTACCTCTGGACATTGCTCCATTGGGGACCAGCGTTTTAACACCTAAGTATTTTGGGCACATTGCTTATCCAAAGCATGACAGCAATTGTGGAAGAATAAATTTTTGTGGTTTCAAGCTATTCAATGTGTGTAACTTGTTATAGCAGTCCTAGAGAAGTCAATACAATGACCAATAGCCGATGTACCACCAAATGAAGTTGTTTACATGGGACGTTAGCACACCAACTAAACAAGAGATCTTTAGGGGTGATCTAGGAACAGTTATTCATTAGCTTGACAATATGTGAAGAATTCACTCATTCCTTCTTCCTATAAAGGAGAGATGATGGAGCAGAATGTAATTATATTACACTTTCTCAAACAGTATTTGGTTGGTTACATCCTTCCCTGGGGAAAAATACTCTTTTTAAAGTTAAGATAATATTACTTGTATGCACATAAAGCTCGGCCTCTTTTAAAATTATTTTATCTTCAACTAAAATGTAAAACATAATATTATACATATTTATGAGGTACCAAGTGATGTTTCAATTAATGTACATATTACATAATGTTTTAATCAGAGTAAAAAGATTTAGTTCTCTGAACATTTATCACTACTTTATGATGAAATGTTCAAAATCCTTTCATTTAGCTTTGAGAATATGTAATACATAATGGTCATCTACAGTCACCTTATGGCCCCAAAGTACACAGAACTTCCCCCACCTAGCTATAACCTAGTACCCGCTGATCAACTGTTCTCCATCCACATCTCCTCACCCTGTGATAACCACCATTCTTCTCTCAGATTCTATGAAATCAACTATTTGAGTTCCATTAGTGAAAGATTATGTGGAATTTGTCTTTCTGTGCCTGACTTAATTTACTTAATGATCTCCAGTTCTATCCATGTTGTTGCAAGTGACAGGACTTCATTCATTTCATAACTAAATTGTAGTCCATTACGTATATGTATACATTTTTTAGTCCATTCATCAATTCATGGACAATTGAGTTGTTTCCATTTCTTGGCTAATATGAATAATGCTACAATAAAAGGTAGGAGTGCAAATGTCTCTTTGAGACACTGATTTCATCTGATGTGTATTTCCCTGATGATTAATGATGCTGAGCATTTTTCACATACCTATTAGTCATTGTAAGTCTTCTTTTGAGAAATGTGTTTAATTCTTTTGTTCATTTTTTAATCTTGTTATTTTTTGTTTTTGCTATTGAGTTTTAGGAGTTTCTTATTTATTTTGGATATTAACCGCTTGTCGGATGTATAGTTTGCAAACATTGTCTTCCATTTTGTAAGTTATGACTTTGTTAAATGTCTTCGTTGTTATGCAGAAGGTTTTGGTTTGGTGGAATGCCATTTATTTTTGCCTTTGTCTGGTGCTTTGGGGGGCTTGCCAAAAACGAAAAGATCCTCGTCTATTCCAATGTCCTGAAGCACTTCCCTGTTTTCTTTTAGTAGTTTCATGGTACCCATCTTACATTTCAGTGTGTAATCCATGTTGAGATGATTTTATAATTAGTGAGAGGAGCAATTTACATTGTTCTTCATGTGGCTCTCCAATTTCCCCAGTACCATTTTTCAAAAGATTGTTCTTTTTCCAGGGTATATTTTCAGGACCTTTGTTGAAAATCAGTTGGCTCTAGATATTTGGGTTTATTTCAGGACTTTCGATTTTGTTTCTCTGCTCTGTATGTTTGAGTTGTGTTGTTTTTTGACCAATACCATGTAGTTTTGATGACTACAGCTTTGTAGTATAGTGTTCTTTGTTTAAAGTCAGGTATTATAATGCATCCTGCTTTGTTCTTTTGCTCAAGATTGTTTTGACCATTCAGGTGTTTTTGTTATTCCATTCAAATTTTTGGATTGATTTTTCTAGCTCTGTGAAGAATTCAATTGGCATTTTGATAGAGATTGCATTGAATTTGTAAATTCCTTTGGATATCATGGACATTTTAACATTGATTATCCCAATCCATGACCATGAGACATTTTTCTGTTTGTGTTTGTGTGTGTCTCTGTGTGTGTGTCTACAATTTCTTTGATCAACGTTTTATAGTTTTCATTGCAATGATCTTTCACCTCTTTGGTTAAATTTATTCCTAGTATTTTTAGTAGCTATTGTTAAAGGGATTGCAAGACATTGCTTTCCAGATTTTTATTTCTGATGATTTGCTATTGGCACACAGCAATGCTACAAATTTCTGTATGTTGATTTACTATCCTGCAGATTTGTTAAATTCATTTATGAGTTATAACGGTTTTGTGGCCGTCTTTGGGTTTTCCTATATATAAGATCATGTCATCTGTAAACAGTGACAATTTGATTTCATCTTTAACCATTTGGATGCCTTTGATTTCTTTTTCTTCTCTGATTTCTCTGGCTAGGATTACCAATACTCTGTTGAATCAAAGTGGTGTAAGTGGGCATTCTTGTCTTAGAGCCTGGAGAGAAAGCTTTCAGCTTTTTCACATGCAGTATGATGTTAGCTCTTGATTTTTTATAAACCTAATTTATTATATTGAGGTATTTTCCTTTTGTATTTACTTGTTTGGAGTTTTTATCATTATGGTATGTTGCATTTTGTTAAATGACTTTTCTGCATATATTGAAATGATCATGTTTTTTGTCCTCCATTCTCTTGATATGCTATATCAAGTTTATTGATTTTTTTTATGTTGAACCATCTTTTCCATCCATGGGATGAATCCCATTTGATCATTGTGAATACTCTTTTTAATGTGTTATTTGATTTGCTAGTATTTTGTTGAGGGTTTTAACATCTATGTTCATCAAACTTACTGGCTTGTAGCTTTCTTTACTTACTCTGTCCTTGTATAGTTTTGGCATGATGACAATGCCAGACTCATAGAAGGAGATTAAAAGTATTTTCTTCTCCTCTTTTCTTGGTGGGGTATTTTAATAATTTGTATTCTTTCTTCTTTAAATATTTGGTAGAACTCAGCAGTGAAATCACATGATCCCAGACTTTTCTTTGGTGGGCACCATTTTATTGCTGATTCAATCTCATTGCTTATTATTTGTCTGTTAAGGTATTCAATTTTTTTATTATTGAATCTTGTTCAGGTATATGTATCCAAGAATTTGACCTTTTCTTCTAGGTTATCAAATTTGTTGGCATGTAGATATTCATAAAAATCTATAATGACTTTGTGTATCTCTGTGGTGTCTATTGTAAGATATCCATTCTCATCTAAAATTGAATGTATTTGACTCTACACCGTTTTTGTTAGATAGTCTAGCTAAGGATTTGTCAATCTTCTTGATCTTTTCAAAGAATTAACTCTTCATTTTGTTGGTATTTTTTTAAAGATTCAAAGCAGAGATTTTGCTACTTTAATTAGACTTAAGGGTCTGAGAACAAAAATATTGTCATCATTTTATTAATGTTATTTCATTAGTTTCCATTTTATTCATTTTTGCTGATTTTATTTAGTTCCTTTTACTAATTGTGAGTTTGCTTTTTTCTAGTATTTCAAGTTCCTTGAGGTGCCGCAGTACTAATCCACACTGTCCTACACAAGTTCTATCTGTACCGTGGAGTTTTTCTCTGACTCCACTGTTCTATTGTCCTCTCCACAGTGCATGTCACTAGTGCTTGTGGCGTAAAACTGGATCACTTTTATATTCTGTAATTATTTACTATTTTCCATGTCTGCACAAATAGAATATAACATTGCTCTCTCAATGACTGGTTTGAATAGGATATAAAACAAAAAACAAACAAAGAAAGTAGAAATACCTCCATACCCATAGCCAATTATCCTGGGAAGTGCTGCTGAGGATTTTAATTCCAGCTCTATTCTTAAATTTCAACCTGTGTCAGATGGTAGACATTTCCTTCCACACTCAAATGAGGAGTTAAATGCAGAGAGAAGGATAAAGGAAAGGAGGGAGAGGAAGAAATAGAACAGTGAGATTGTTTATTCTGAGCAATAACCTGTAAGCTCTGAGACCTAATAGGAAGATATGTGGCAAACTTTTACTGGGTAAGTAGGAGGATTATAAATGTTGGCTTCACCGTTATTGTTTTAACATTCTTAATAGATTTCAATATCACACATGAGCTTTAATAACAGGCTTGATTACACTCAGTGGGCACAATGAGAACACAGGCTCACTCTTAACGTCCTTCCAAACCACCCACCAACTGCATAAGGAAAATAATTGCTCTCTCAAAAGGCACAAAGACAAAACAAAAGTAGCAAAGATTAAGCAGATAATTCCATGGAGGCCTATTCAGAGAACCTTCTGCGGTTGTAGTCTATTGCCTTCCACATGATGTTCATTCCATTGTCAGATATTTATAGTCCTAATATCAAAAGTCCATTGAACATCAGCCATTGATACAGTAACATAAAGTAGATTTATATATTCAGTTTGTCTAATACTCTATTGGGAAGAGAAGGCATTGCTCAATCTAATAGCCTCCTTTCTTAAGAGATACTCATTTAAAAATGTTGTCTTATAAATACAAGATGGGTTGAAACTTGTGTGCTCTAAATATTTTAAGGGATTTATGTTTGCATTAACTGTCCTTTTAATCAAACTTCAATGCATTGCTAACACTGCAGAGGTTTCAGGGAGAAAAATACTACTTGCTGTTTCTACAGTTAAAAGTTTTCTAGTAGAAACAAGTCCAAAATATTCTTAAAAGAAGATTTCAAGGACATATTGTCAGACGTCTTATTAGAGACTCTGCCTCCATAAAATGATAATGTGTTTTTTTTGAAAAGTTTTTTTTTTGTGTGGGGGGGGGAACTATATTAAATCCAGGTCATTCTAGAACAGAGCTACACCCCTAGACCTTTTTATATTTTAATTTTGAGACAGGGTCTCTCTGAGTTGAAGAGTTTAACCTTGAACTTGGAATCCTTCTGCTTCAACCTCCTGAGTAGCTGGGATCACAGTCATGCATGATTATGTCTAGTGAAAAGCTTTTGAAAAATTATTTCTTTATCTTGAATACTTTGTGGAAATGCTTCAAAGTTATGCCTACATTTTTGTGGTATTTAAAATATGTATTATCTCATCTCCTCAGTCTCTGTCTGCATGTGTTTCTTTTTTGATGTGTTTTGGTTTCTAAAATATTGGTAGTGCCTTCAAAGGCCTAGAGCATCTGGAATACCTTGTGGCTGGATCCTGCTTCCTTGATCCTTTCCTCCTTCCCTATCCATGCTTGCTTTCCATTCACTGTGCTTCCCCCCAAACTAGTCCTGCACCATCTTCTCTTTTTCTTCACCCATAAATTTCTTGAAAATCCCATCCACTGAGTCCTCACTTTTTCAGCATCCCTTCTGCCAGGACAGTCTGACTCCAGGCCCTGACCTGTATCTGAAGTCACTCTTCCTTTTGTCCATAATGAGAAGATGTAGTAATGGCTTTTCATTACTTCTTTCAGTTGACTTTGTTGGAACACTGACTCATGGATAAGCAAATTTGGAAGAACTTAGATGTTGTGTTATGTAGTGCTTTCAAAGGATTTTAAGCAGTAAAACTTTCTTAATTAAAATGTTATTTAGATGCCTAGTGCAGATGTGGGTAATTTAACTGAATTTATGTGGGGCTGTATTGTGATAATTAGGAATACATCTGGATGCTAGTTTAAATAATCCTGACTTATAAAGGTATCAGTAGTAGGAAAGTATTTTTTATAATTGTAACACAAGAAATCTGTTAGGCCACCTTTGTCATTGGTTCTTCTCTGCTGCTCTCAAACTGAAAATAACCGAACTGATGGTGATGGGGCCCTAAATATTGTGTTAATGCGCAAAGCAAAACAATGGTGGGAGACAAAAAAGGAGTGAACTGTTACTTTACCTGACCTTGTTAATTACCTAGAAAGCAAATGTTCTCTCCAAACCCTCCTGCAGGCAACCCTTCAATCCAGAACTCAGGTGTCCAACCTCAGGAAGCTTGAGAAAGGACAAGCTTGTTACAATTGGCTCAGAGTGGCCAGGGTTCATCACCAGAGACAGGTCACTGCCACTTTGGACAAGATCAAGTTTCTATGAGCAACAAAATAACCAGGAGTAAGGTATTAGAGAACCATTCAGTACAATCTACAACACTGCTGTCTCAATCTGCCTCACCCACTACCCACTCTTCAGACACTGTATGAAAGGAAGGTTTGATGAACAAGAATCTATTTTACTTACTTTTTTTTTTTCTTTTTTGCTACTGGTAGATCTTGAACCCATACCCAAGGTAAAGTCATTAGAATCTTTATCCCTCTTTTCTTCATTCCAACCCCTATCCCACTGGTTTAATTGCAAACTCCAAACTCCTTACAGAAATCAGAAGTCCTTTCTACACAGTGAGCCTGATCATCACAAAACTTTAAGAACATTTAAAATGTTCAAGTGTGTTCTCCAAAAATAGGGAACCATTTGTTGTTGAGCTACTGAGAGTTTCTGAGAAAGAAGCTAAAAAATGGGAAATATAGCATAGTGTTCATTTGAATATCTAAAGGGTAAACTCCAGGCCTCTTATCTCAAAACAAATATTCCCTCAGGCTTGCAGAGTAAAGAAGTATAACTTGACATTTTTTAATTCAAGAGAGAAAGAGAATTTGTAACTTTCAAGCCCTCAACCAGTAACTTTTTGACCACAATAAAGTACAGTATATGAACTAAAGATTTTCAGAGTATCTTAAAAATTTAGAATTGATATTTGATGTGTTTGATGAAACAAATATTAGATAAATCACAATATGAAAACAATAAGATTTAAGTTAGGTGAAAAAATGCATAAAAAATAGGAAAAATTTCAAAAAATAATCCTCTAGAATGCTTGTTTGTAGCATTATATATTTCTAACTATATTAATGTATAATAGTTAATAAAAATAATAAAGGATGTCATCAAAATTGGATTAACTTAGTATTGTCATTGGGAATGGTAAATGTTATTTGTTGAGTAGTTTGGGAAATTATAAATGCAAGTTCAGAAAGTTTTAGGTTCTTTTTTTTTAAAAAACGCAAGACAAACATAAATCTTCCTATACTCAGTATCTTGTGATCAGTAGATCAAGGTAGCAATGTTGAGGTAAATGTCAGGAGTGGTTTTAAGATATAAATCTGAAAACTGGAACTATACAGAGTCCAGGGAATCAGTGTCTATATGCTAAACTCAAGTGCTAGAAGGAGAACGACAAAACAAAGAGCCTCATTTTAGTTTTCTGAGTCCAGGTGGACAGTGGTTAGTTGTGATATCAGTTCATACAATTCTGTCTGCTTGGATATTGACTTTCTACTCTTCATTCAAACCCGTTGCCAACCAGATTCCTATCTAGATTTCAGGTCCAGCCAGGAAAGACTGTATCCTGATTTTCAGGAACTTCTTTATCCACAAAAATTATTTAAAATTGCATTTAAATATGGGATTTCTAGCAGTGTTTTCTTAAATCCTGTGTGTCTATTTGGCATCCACTCATTATAGGGCCAATATTGTGTTAAATGCATATTCCTGTTTTCTGTATTCTTGATGTTTGGGTATTTAAAAGTTTTATAGACTCAGGGAAAAGCTCCCTCTCCCTGGGCTAGCTAATTACTAAAGATAATGAATTTGTCCATGAAAGCATGCCTTTCATGTGGAAACCAACCAGTTCCCTTGACCTCCTAATCTGTCACACAAGAGTAAATATTGCCCTTGCCCTAGATTATCCTAGGGCCAAGTGTCAGCCCACTAAAGAACTAGAGAACAATTCTGAACAGTTTCCAGTGCCTTCCCTTCTTGTCATTAAAACCCCAAGAAAGGCTCTAGTCTATTGTCCCCCCTGCCCCCACCATGCCATACCACTCCTTTCTGTCTTTTGACCAAAACTTATGCTTTCCCTGTGACCCTGCCTGGCCTGAGATGACCCTTCTCTGGAACCAATGCATATAATAAACTGCTTCCTTCCAAGTCTTCTACTTTCCTTCCAATGCCAAACCATCTTTACCATGCCATATTCCTCATTTATGTTCTTATGACACTAAATTGACATAAAGACATAAAGATTGGTATCACACATTAAAATATTTTTAACCTATAAGTTCATTTTTTCTAATTTTGAAAGACAATAGAGCATTTTCAGACTTCCGCACCTGGGAGGCAGGCCCAGAGCACTCAGGTGAGACTTCTGTGGCTGGGAGGCCTGCAGAGGCCTACATCCACCCCAGCTCAGCCCCAGCCTGTGGTCTAGTGCCCAGGCAGTGGGTGACCATTTATCAACATGCGGGAGCACCTCAGCACACTGTCAGGGATTATACCCCAATGGGAGGCCACCATACCTAGGAGGGTAGCACCCTTCTTTGGATACTGCATTATCAAGTTCCTCCCAGGCATCAGGCCACTGAAGACTAGGAGGTTTGAACAGTACAGTGTAGTTTTATTGTAGGTTTTTTAACTTTATTAGTAATAATATTATGATTATTCCTATTATGCCTACTATTATTCCTACTTTTTTCTTCTTTTATTAATATTTTTCTCACTATTTTCATCAAATCTGTCTCCTTGGAGACTCTCGCTTTTCTCATGCTAACAACCAATTTCTTTTAATTCCTCTGTCACTACTCCTATGACATAGTACCTCTAAAGACACACTTCTAATCTCATTAATGGTATATCCTACACCCCACCTCATTCTCTTTGTCCAGCATTAGAAATTGTGGTCCTTATTGCAATCCTATTGGCAAAACTGTAGAAAATAATCAAACTCATCATCTCTGTTTACTAAGACAATATGGTTAATATCTTAAAAGGGAAAATTTAAGTTAAGGATACATGTTGTTTGTATAGTGTGCTGCTAATATTGATCTCTCACTTCAAGGTGAGGTATTGGAAACCTACAGGGGCACTATTAAGTCTATAGCAGGGAAAGTGCAATACCTCAGATTCTCAATGCTAGAGGAAAGATACATGAACAACTTGAGAAAACAAGGGAAGAAAGTGTCCCAAACAACCCTAGTGCTACATCAACAGAATCCAATGACAGCATGGCAGAAGAAATGTCAGAAAGGGAGTTCAGGATGCACATAATTAAAATGATTGGAGAAGCAAATGATGAGATGAGAGAGCAAATGCAGGCAATGAATGATTGCACCAATCAACAGTTAACAAATGCAGGAAGCAAAAGATCATTTCAATAAAGAGATAGAGATTCTGAAAAAAAAAAAGCAAACAGAAATCCTTGAAATGAAGGAAATAGTAAATGAAATTAAAAACCCAATAGAAAGTGTAATCAACAGGCTAGATCACCTGGAAGAAAGAACCTCAGACATTGAAGACAAAATATTTAATCTTGAAGACAAAGTTGGCCAAACAGAGAAGATGGTAAGAATTCATGAACAGAACCTACAAGAATTATGGGATATCATGAAAAGACCAAATTTAAGAATTACGGGGATTGACAAAGGCACAGAGATACAAGCCAGTCAGCATAGGGAGGAACTATCCTAAAGGAATAGCCAAATAAAGGATAAACAAAGTCAAGTTAAAAACCAAAAATAAACCAAAATGACTGGGAATACAAATCTTATCTCAATAATAATCCTGAATGTTAGTGGCCTGAACTCATCAGTCAGAAGACATAGACTGGCAGACTGGATTAAAAAGAAAGACCCAACAATATGCTGCTTCAAGAGACACATCTCATAGAAAAAGATACCCACAGACTAACGGAGAAAGGATGGGAAACCTCATACCAAACACATGGACGCAGTACAAAAGCGGGGGTTTCTATCCTCATATACATAAAGTGGACTTCAAGCTAAAATTAGTTAGAAAAGATAAAGAAGGACATTTCATATTGCTTAAAGGAAGCATAAATCAACAAGACATAACAATCATAAATATTTATGCCCCAAACAATGGTGCATCCATGTACATCAATTCCAGAAATCAAATAGACCACAACACAATAATACTAGATGACTTTAACACACTTCTCTCACCATTGGACAGATTGTCCAAACAAAAATTGAACAAAGAAACCAGAGAGCTCAATAACACAATTACTAATTTAGATTTAACAGACATATGTAGAATATTCCATCCATCAATAAGTGAATACATTTTCTTCTTAGCAGTTCATAGATCCTTCTTTAAAATAGACCATATGTTATGCCATGAAGCTACTCTTAGCCAAAACAAAAAGATAGAGATACTACCTTGTATTCTATCAGATCATAATGGAATGAAATTAGAAATCAATGATAAAATAAAAAACAGAAACTACTCCAACACCTGGAGATTAAATAATATGCCACTGAGTGATGCATGGATAACAGAAGACATCAGGGGGGAAATACAAAAATTCTTAGAGGTAAACAAGAACAAAGAAACAATAGATCAAAATCTCTGGGACACTATGAAAGCAGTACTAAGAGGTAAATTCATTGCACATTCAATAAAAGAATGAAAAATCAACAAAAAAATGACCTCACATTACAGCTCAAAGCCCTAGAAAAAGAGGAACAGATCACCACCAAAAATAGGAAAAGACAAGAAATAATTAAAATCAGAGTGGAAATCAATGAAATTGAAACAAAGAAACAATTCAAAAAATTGACAAAACAAAAAGTTGATTCTTTGAAAAAACAAACAAAATTGATAAACCTTTAGCCATACTAATGAAGAGAAAGAGAGAGAAAACTCAAATTACTAAAATTCGTGAAGAAAAAGGAAATATCACAACAGACACCATTGAAATACAAAACATAAATAGAAGCTATTTTGAAAATCTATACTCCAACAAAATAGAAATTCTTGAAGACATCAACAGCTTTCTAGAAACATAGGATCCACCCAAACTGAATCTGGAGGACATGCTCAATTTAAAGAGATCAATTTCAAGCAATGAAATAGTGGTCATCAAAAGCCTACCAACAAAGAAAAGTCCAGGACCAGATGGATTCTCAGCTGAGTTCTACAAGACCTTCAAAGAAGAGCTCATTCCAATACTCCTCAAAGTATTCCATGAAATAGTGGAGGAGGGAACCTTTCCAAACTCTATGAAGCTAATATCACTCTGATATCGAAACCAGACAAAGACACATTGAGGAAAGAAAATTTCATACCAATATCCCTAATTAACATATATGCAAAAATTCTTAGCAAAACTTTAGCAAATTGCATGCAAGAACATATTAAAAAGATAGTGCACCATGATCAAGTGGGTTTCAATCAGGGATGCAAGGTTAGTTCAACATCCAGAAATCAATAAATGTAATTCACCACATCAACAGACTTAAAGTTAAGAATCACATGATTATTTCAATAGATGCAGAGAAAGCATTTGATAAAATGCAGCACCCCTTCATGCTCAAAACACTAGAAAAAATAGCTACAGTGGGAATGTTCCTCAACATTGTAAAGGCTACCTATGCTAAACCCACAGCTAACATCATTCTAAATGGAGAAAAACTGAAACCATTTCCCCTAAAAACTGGAACAAGGCAGTTCCACTATTTCTATTCAACATCGTCCTTGAAACTCAAGCCAGAGCAGTTACACAGACCAAAGAAATTAAAGGGATACGAATAGGAAAAGAAGAACTCAAACAATCCCTATTTGCCTATGACATGATTCTATATTTACAGGAGTAAAAAAATTCCACCAGAAAACTTCTAGAACTCATAAATGAATTCAGTAAAGTAAGAGGATATAAAATCAATGCTCATAAATCTAATGCATTTTTATTCATAAGTGATGAATCCTCTGAAAGAGAAATCAGGAAAATAACCCCATTCACAATAGCCTCAAAAAAACCCCACAAACTTGGGAATCAATCTAACAAAAGAGGTGAAAGACCTCTACAATTCGAACTACAGAACACTAAGGAAAGAAATTAAAGAAAACCTTAGTACATGGAAAGATCGCCCATGTTCTTGGACAGGCAGAATTAATATTGTCAAAATGGCCATACTACCAAAAGCGCTATATGAATTCAATGCAATTCCAATTAAAATCCTATCTCATAGAAATAGAGCAAGAAATCAAGAAATTCATTTGGAAGAATAAGAGACCCAGAATAGCTAAAGGAATCCTTAGCAGGAAGAGTGAAGTAGGGAGTATCACAATACCAGTCCTTAAACTATACTACAGAGCAATAGTGACAAAAACAGCATGGTATTGGTACCAAAATAGACAGGTAGATCAATGGTACAGAATAGAGAACACAGAGACAAACCCACATAAATACAGTTATCTCATACTAGACAAAGGTGCCAAATAATCCAATGGAGAAAAGATAGCCTCTTCAACAAATGGTGCTGGGAGAACTGGAAATCAAAATGCAGTAAAATGAAACTAAACCCATATCTCTCACAATATACAAAACTCAACTCAAAATGGATCAAGGACCTAGGAATTACACCAGAGATCCTGCACCTAATAGAAGAAAAAGTAGGTCCAAATCTTCATCATGTTGGCCTAGGACCAGACTTCCTTAACATGACTCCCAAAGCACAAGAAATAAAAGCAGGAATCAATAACTGGGATAGATTCAAACTAAAAAGCTTTTTCTCAGCAAAGGAAACAATCAGTAATGTGAAGAGAGAGCCTACACAGTGGGAGAAAATCTTGGCCACACACACTTCAGATAGAGCACTAATCTCAGAATTTATAAAAAAGTAAAAAAACTTTACACCAAGAATACAAATAACCCAATCAAAAAATGGGCTAACGAAATGAACAGACTCTTCACATAAGACCTACAAGCAATCAACAGATATATGAAAAAAGTGTTCAACATCTCTAGTAATAAGAGAAATGCAAATCAAAACTACCTTAAATTTCATCTCACCCCAATTAGAATGTCCATTATCAAGAATACAAGCAACAATAGGCGTTGGCAAGGATGTGGGGAAAAAGGTATACTCATACATTACTGATGGGGTTACAAATTAGTGCAGCCACTCTGGAAAGAGGTGTGGAGATACCTTAGAAAACTTGGAATGGAACCACCATTTGACCCTGCTATCCCACTCCTTGGCCTACACCCAAAGGACTTAAAATCAGCATGCTACAGTGATGCAGCCTCATCAATGTTCATAGCTGCTCAATTCACAATAGCTAGATTGTGGAACCAACCTAGATGCCCTTCAATAGATGAATGGATAAAGAAACTGTGGTATATATACACAATGGAATATTAGTCATAAAGAAGAATAGAATTATGACATTTGCAGGTAAATGGATGAAGTTGGAGATGGTCTTGCTAAGTGAGATTAGCCAATCCCAAAAAACCAAAGGCCTAATGACCTCTCTGATAAGTGGATGATGATATATAAAGGGGGATGGGAGGGAGGCAAGAATGGAGGAAGGATGGATTGTATGGAGGAAAAAGGGATGGGGACAGAGTGGGGGCAAGGAAAAATAACAGGAGACAAACATTACTACCCTATGTACAGGTACGATTATGCAAATGGCGTGACTCTACTTAGTGCCCAACCAGAGAAACAATAGTTGTACTCCATTTGTAAACAATGAATCAAAATAAATTAAAATTTTTTAAAAAATCTGTACCTGAAATCAGTTCACAATGAGACTTAGCTATGGATCTCAATAAAAATTGTGAACAAGTGACTGACTACACATTGCAAGAGAAGAGTCAGTAAGCAATGTGAGTGGCTTCTGAAAGTGCGGGAGGAGCTGAGAGGACTCCGGAAAGGGACTGTGAAGCCTGTTCCCTTCCCACCTCCTGAGACCCCAGGTCCGAGGCCCCCGGGGCCCAGAGGCTCTGTGGAATAGGAGGGTCCAGGTCGGGGACTGGAGATCGGCTCCTCAGGGGCTCCGGGTAGCTAGAATCCCAGAAACCCTTGCACAGAAAGCTGCTCCTGCACCCAGAGAGCAAACCCCCGCCCCTTCCCAGAGTGGGCAGCGCCCGCAGCTTTCTATGCGGCATTCCGAGGCCTGGCCACGCCCCTTCTCGTCATCTCTCTTGTCCACCAATGAACTTGGAGAATTGAGGCCACGCCCAC
This sequence comes from Glaucomys volans, assembly GCA_020662805.1. NCBI lineage: Eukaryota > Metazoa > Chordata > Mammalia > Rodentia > Sciuridae > Glaucomys > Glaucomys volans. Next base: position 99,508 of record JAJEJO010003493.1, read on the forward strand.
CCCAGCCGCCTAGAATGACCCTGGTTACAGGTCCTTTGGTCATTTCGCTTCAAGCCCCTGTAGCTGCCGGAAGCAATTCGCGTTGGATGCTGGGCTCTTGGTGATGTGGCCCCCAGTACTTCCCCGTCCCTACCCCGATATGTTGGAGGAGACCAGACACAGCAAATTGGCCACAGCCAGGAAGAAGCTGAGAGAATATCAGATGAGGAACAATGCTGGTGTTCCTGCAGGAGCAAAGAAGAAAAAAAAAAAACATTCAAAATGGCGGTAGCCCTTAGACAACCACTGCTGGTGGTTGTCGCTCCCCTGAGGTTGCACCCAAAGACTACACTGCTCCTGCACCACCAGTTATTGATGACACCGTGTCACCTGGCCGTGTCCCTTCCCCAGGGCCTACTGTCCCTAATCTGGGGTCACCTCAGAACCACGATGCTAACATTGCCCCTAATCTATGGAGGAAACAAAGACTTTCTCATCAACCCAGAGCCTGCGGCAACTCTCTCAACAGCTCAGTGGTCTTGTGTCTGAGTCTCCATCTTACATCAATGGAGAAGGCCTTTCTTCATCTGCTAACATGAAGGATCTGCAGAAACAGCAGAACCAGGACACTCTGGATCAACTGGAAAAAGAGAAGACGGCATGCCAGGAGAAGTTGGCCAAGGAGCAGGGAGCTCTACGAGAACAGCTGCAGGTTCACATCCAGACCATTGGAGTTCTCGTGTCTGAGAAAGTAGAATCACAGACAGCCCTGGCTCACACTCAGGATGTAGCCAGGCAGAAAGCAGGAGAGTCCGAGGGTCTTGTTGGCCGTCTGCAGTCTTCCCGACAGCATGTGGGAGAGCTGGAATGGATTCTGTCTGCTGTCCCCCACACAGCAGAAGAAGGCAGATAGGCACAACAAGGAGCTAACCCAAGAGAGATGCACTCAGGCTGGAGTTGTACAAGATCAACATAAACAATGAGGACCTAAAGCTGCAGAACTCAGAACTGGAAGAGAGGCTCCATGTCCTCCTGGCAGAGAAAGCAGCTATGCAGCTGGGGGTGGAGGAGCTCCAAAAGAAGCTAGAGATGTCTGAGCTGCTGCCGCAACAGTTCTCTAGCCAGTCTGCAGCCCCTGACAGTAACCAGCAGTTACAGCAGGCCGCAGAGGATCAGCACAGCTGGAGAAACATGTGGGGCAGCTGACGGAGTCACTGAGGCAACTGCAGGTGGA
>JAJEJO010003493.1:109110-133183 GCA_020662805.1 Glaucomys volans
AAAACCACCTTAAGATTTCATCTTACCCCAATTAGAATGTCTTTTATCAAGAACACAGGCAACAACAGGTGTTGGCGAGGATGTGGGGAAAAGGGTACACTCTTACATTGCTGGTGGGAGTGCAAATTGGTACAGCCACTCTGGAAAGCAGTGTGGAGATTCCTTAGAAAACTTGGAATGGATCCACCATTTGACCCTGCTATCCCACTCCTTGGCTTATACCCAAAGGACTTAAAATCAGATTGCCTCAGTGATGCAGCCACATCAATGTTCATAGCTGCTCAATTCACAATAGCTAGATTATGGAATCAACCTAGATGCCCTTCAGTGGATGAATGGATAAAGAAACTGTGGTATATATACACAATGGAATATTACTCAGCTATAAGGAAGAATAAAATTATGGCATTTGTAGGTAAATGGATGATGTTGGAAACTGTTATGCTAAGTGAGATCAGCCAATCCCCAAAATCCAAAAGCCGAATGGTCTCTCTGATAAATGAATGATGATGCATAATGTGGGGGGGAAAGGTGGCAAGAATGGAGGAAAGATAGCTAGCATAGAGGGAAGGGAGGGGTGGGGGCGGGTGGGGGGTAAAATTAATAACAGAGTGTGTGACAGATACCATTGCCCTGTGTAAATGCATGAACGCACAGATGGTGTGACTCTACTTTGTGTACAACCAGTGAAACAATAGCTGTACTCCATTTGTGTTCAATAAAAAAAAAAAAAGAAAAACATAAAGGGAAATAATTTTTAACACAAGCCTATCCAAAAGGAAATTTTGAAGAAAAATGAGTAATAGAAAAAGCAAATAGATTAATAACAATAAAGGAATATTGGTGCTATAAAATTATCATAACATTTTGTTGGTTTAAGATATACTATAGCAAAAGCATATGATTTAGGATGAGGATATTTGGAGTAAAATATTTTTAACACCTTTGCATTTGGTAAGTAGTAAAAGGACAAATTTATTTCAGACTTGATACAACAAAACTCAACTTGAAGAAATCTCAAACACTGAAATAATGGTTTAAAAATACATAGAGGAAAGTATAATGAAACAAACACCTAACCCCAGAGAGAGTCAACAAAAGCAGAAGCAAAGGACCACAGAAATAAGAAAATAGGATGCCTATAGTAAGATGTAAGTCTTAATCCTAAATGTATCATACTCTATTACATTGCATGTAATAGAATAAATATCCCAATTCAAAGTTCATAAGATAAGATTAAAAAATTACAAGACCCAACTACATACTGACTTTAAGAGTCATACTTTAAATATGAGCATACAAAAAACTGGAAGTCAGCACATGAAAAAAAATGACACCACACAAATACTACCATAAATGAAGGTGCACTTATGATAATATCACAAAAGATAGAATTGAAAGCAAAATGTTTGAAGTACAGAGAGGTATTATATATGATAAAAGGCTTATTCCAACAGAAAAGTATTGCAAAAAACCTCCAAAACCTGAAAACAAAGAAAAAAGGAGAAATAATGGAAAATTTAATTCATCTTAGTACATGAAAGAACAAGTGGATAAAATAATTACTAAGAATAGAGATTTTAACATCTTTAATAAACTTGGTCCAATTGATGTATTGTGAGCATCATTCATGATAACTTTAGAATACCAGTTCATCATAAGTACACAGGGAGTATTTATAAAAATTGGCCATATGGTAGGCCATACTGACTGTCTCCACAAATTTGAAAAGGTTGGAGTTGTACAGATTACATTCTTTGAATGTAGTAGAATTTAGGTGAGAATTAATAACCAAAAGATAGCTAGTAAAACTCCATAAGTTTAAAAATTAGAAAGAATACATATTCTAGGTAATTCATGAGTGAGTGAAGATATGGCAATAAAAAAAGAGAAAATATTTGGCACTGAATTATAAGGAAAATATACATGGAGATTTGTGGGATGCATCCAAATCCAAGTTGAAAGAAAATTTTAACATAAATGCAGATATTAAAAAGAAAAAGTACATAGAGATCATTCACTTGTTTTTTTTTCATCTCAAAAAGTTAGAAAAATAGCAACGAAACCAATGGAAAATAGAGGAGAGAAAATAATATAAATACAAGCAGATGTTTACACAGAAAACAAACCTATAGTAAACTAAACTGAAATTAATTTTTTAGAGAAAAGACTGATAATATTAATAAATCCATAGAGATGAGGGAAAAGGAGAAAAAAACAGTACTAAAGAAAATGGTGATAATCTTACAATTCTGTGCATATTAAAATGATCAGATATTACAAATATACTTGAAAATTTAGAAGTAAAAAAATTCTGAAAACACCCAGAACTTACCAAATCTGAATCGAAATAATTGAAAAATTTTATAATCTGATTAGTTGTTAAATAAATCGAATCTGTAATTTAAAAACCCAGCACAAAAGGATTCTCTATTACCATCACATTCATACATCCTCTTACAGAGAATAGAAAAAGAAAGACATAATTCCTAACTCCTTTTAACTTAATAGAAATATGGATATAAACTTGAAAAATGCTTCACAAAAGGAGGTATCAAATGGTCAATACATATATGAAATGAGCCTCAAATAATTAATTATTAAGGAAATATAAATCAAAGCAATAACATAAAAAGATAATTAATGCCAAATTTGTTGAGAATGCCGAAAGTTTAGGACTCTTATAAACAGCATGTGAAAAGTACAACTTCAGGAAATTTAGGGGAATTACTGAGGTGAAACATTTGCATAACCAGTGATCCATTATTTTTTTTCTGTACAAATAACCATATGCATCCTTATATATAAACATGTCCACAGTTGCATTATTCATATTAACTCCAAATTAGAAGCCAAATGAATATCAGCAGTAGAATTGAATAATATTGCAACTAAATGAACAATTAAAGTCATATGCTATAGTATGAACAAATACCACAAACTGAGGGGAAAGACCTGGACATAAAAAGACATATTCAGCATGATTCCATTATACACTTTTAAAGAAAGTAATAGTGTTAGAAGATTACACAGTGGTTAGCTCTAGAATGATAGGAAAGTTATCGTGATTGTAGTGGTTACAATAAATTGTTACAATAGAACATTTAATTTTAATTCACATTTTTATGATTTCCAAATGGTCAATACATATATGAAATGAGCCTCATATAATTAATTATTAAGAAAATATAAGTCAAAGCAATAGCATAAAAAGATAATTAATGCCAAATTACTTTCTCTCTGATGATATACTTCAAAAAACACTGAACATACTTAACATATGAGTTGAGAACAACGCTTACCAGGCATTAGAGTAAAGCTTCTAATGAAAAGGATTTAGATAAAACTAAATTGATTTAAGAAACTTAGAGCAAACAGAGATAATGCAGTGAACAGAAGAAAATCTCAACAAAACTTGTATCTTGGGAGGTGAAATAGTATACTGCACTCAAAAAAAAGAATATTCAGAAATTGAGAAGTTGTTTTTCAAGCTGAAAATTCCTAGCAAATAGTATTTTTAAGGAGTAAATGTAAGATATGTTGGAGAAAATATCTTCAAAATTAAAACAATAATAAAAAAGAAAATAAGAAAGAAAAGATAACTCATTTTCCCCTGTGAAATCTTTTTTTTTTCCCAATGATTTATTAGGGTGTTGGGCCTGAACATTATAATGTGAAATCTAATATAAAAGTTGGAATCTTGCTATTTTTAGTCTCTTAATAAAGGGGAGGCCTATGGTTTTTTCATTCTTGTAAAGCAAAAAAGTACTGTGGGGAGCCATATAATTTTAACCCACTTAGTAGTGACTATGGGAATTTGGAAGAGTCTCCTATATTGAAACATATGTCTTTACAGCTTATACTAGAGTTTCCAAACGTTTCCAAATTGAATATTCAAATTTTAATTTTGATGGGATATATTTTTTGAACAGCAATTTGTGACTTCTTGGAAATGCTATGTTTACTCAATAAGAGGTTGCAAAACCTATTTCAATTCATGTGTAATTGTGAAAGAGCTGATAAGTCACTTTTCTAAAAATTTCTAAAGTAATAAGCTTAAATGTTAGGAACAGGAACACTGAAATCATATGCAAATTACTTAATAAAGGGCTTTTAAGCCTGTTACTTTACCTCTGACTCAAGGCATCACTGAGAATATTACATGATTTAGCACTACGCTGTCAGCTAGCGAGTGTTAGTTATTGTTAATATTATTATCATCAATATTTTACACTGAATGGAGCTGATATAATTCTATGCCAAAGCAGAAAAATTTTAAAGGTTACCTGACATAGGCTTATTCTTGGTGACTGCTCAGTTTCTGCTCCTCTCTTTTATTTTTCCAATAATGAAAATAGATTCACTAGCTCTTGTGTCAACTTTTATAAATCAGTACTAATTTGAACAAACCAGCTTGAAAATAACTTGCCAAATTAAAGAAAAATTTGAAACCTACTTTCAAATTTATTAAGACAGTTATAATATATAGCATATTATTATAACAAATAGCGTATTTCCCCTTTTTAATTCCATTTAAATCAAATGCATATACTTTTAAAGCTGAACTAAAACATATTCAATACAAATGTTGAATAGCAATATTATTTAAGTTTGTGATTCAAATTATATGTGATTCAAATAGATCTCCAGAATCATTTTTCACCCCATATGGACATATTAAATTCTATACACAGAATATGAATAAGTTAACACATCTGATATAAAAGAGAGGTGCTGGATGTCATACCAGGATCCTTGCAAATGACTGTAAAAGGTATTTATTTTTTAAAGCCTCCAGTTGTTGGGGAGAAAGAGAGAAACTTACATTTCTAATAAAGGATTAAAATTAGTTATGAAGACAAAAGCCCAGGTAAGAGAATGATTTAACATGGAAATGGAATCTTTGTTAAGCATCTTTTGCAGAGGCTGGAATTTTCTATATACTATTTGCCATACTAATCTACCCTTTGGAGTCTTCTAAGTAATAACTGAACTTATTGCTGACATTCTGGGTACCATCACTGTCCTCTCCAATCGTTTCACATTGAGGAGTAGTTCAAAACTTGTATTGTACCAAGAGGGTCTTGCTTGAGAGCAGTAGGAACACATTCATGGACTGGTTTGAAGCCAAAATCCAACAGTTTCACTGTCTGGCCAGGGTTATGAGTCCCCCCGACTAGGTGGTCCCAAGCCAAGGTTTTTCAATGGCAAAAGAATGCCCTCAAAGGAATCTTCTTTTATTGTCTAGATTCGGGTGATTTTTGCCTTTTCGCCATCTGGTGGTACTCCTCTGTAATTGCAACCACCAGACTAATTGACAGAATTACCGACTGCTTCCCTGTAGACTTTGAGAGAAGTCTTGTAAGATTGAGGAAAGGGAGATAGACATATGTAATTATTTCTCTTTCTTTACCTACCTGATTTCCTGTATAAAAGACATAAAAAGTGTACCTATGCAGAATCTTGATGTCGAAAGCACATATTTATGATCCCAAGGGTCCTGAAAGGAAATCTGAAAAATCGAAGCCAACAGATGTTACTCTATAACCAGATGCTATGTAGACAGTGCCATCTGATGAGGCTGTCAGTGTTGGAGAATGAGCAATGTATATTTCTGTGTCAAGAAAACCAGCCTGAGAAAGTGCTCTGACTTGTTCTACGAGTAATTTGAATAATAGGAATAATTGGGAATATTTTAGGGACCCCAAAATATCATGTTAAAATGCCTAGTACCTTAGCTATGACTCCCAGATATCCAGTATGACACAGATGCTTTCTATTTCTCAACAGGGGCTCTTGAAAAGCTTAAGTTATGGTTAAAAGGGAAGCTTAGCTGACTTGGATCCAAATCTTAGAAATTCATGGGTTAAATGAATCTTTTGTTCACCTTATTAACTGCAGTGTAATATCATAAAAATAGCCTAGGCATTTGGCTTCAGTAAATTAGATATCCCCATTATCTCCTGGGGTCTTATGATTTTAAATTTTTGTTCATGGGGCCTAATGACTATCTACAGGGTGAAAAATGCAGCTTTGAAGCCTAGAATTCCTCTGGGCTTCTTCAAAATAATTCCTTCTTTTAACCTATGAAGAATCCCCTCATTAACAGGTCCATCCTTCAATATTTGAAAGGGATTCATTATGCGCCACCTACAGTGCCTAAAATTCTACCATTAGCAATTCAAAATACCCAGTTTGCAGGGGATGAAGTAATGTGTGTCTAGATAAGTGTGGTGTGTGTGTGTGTGTGTGTGTGTGCGCGCGCACATGCATGTGTGTCTAGGTGGAGAACAGAGAGGATCATTAAAGAAAAATGTGATCATTTGTTCTGGAAGCCGCAAATGACTGCTCATGACTGTGGAATGCCCAGGTGAGCCTGAGATCACAGATGGTGACCTCCCATTTATATGTTCAAGTGTCGTGACTTACATAGTCTCCTATCAATTTTTGTGTCTAAAAACTATTTTGTGCCTGAAATACATTCTCTTTGTTGAGGTTCTGTTGAATGAATTATATATTTTCATTTGCTCAGGAGAAGAATTTGATAGGACCAATTGAGGAATGTGCATGCTAGGTCATGCCTAAAGTGTTTGTCTTTGACATTGCTCAGGGCCTGGAGAATCTTGGGAAGCCCTGAGCTAATGAGGTCTTCCATCCTGCTGACTCCAGAAATGCTTGTCTGGTTTTCCAGGCCAGCGGTGGTAACCTGCAGGGACAAGTGCCATAGTGACCTACTGCATCAGGCTTTATCATGTCTCACTCAGGAATTAATGTGGGGTGTGTGTGTGTGTGTGTGCACTTCACTTTTATTTTCTGACCCTTGCTTTTATTCTGAGTTCAAGTTTTTCTTTTTCTGTGCCACAAGGATTTGCATAATAGTGTCTACTAATACCCCTGCCACCTTCTGAAGCCAAAAGAGCACTTTTTGGAAAAATACTCGTTGTGCTTTTTCCTTTACCCCTAATGCAATCATGGCAGACAACATGGCAGCTTGCATGTTCTTATGTCTTCTACATTAAGCTATAGTTGATAGTGCAAGGATAAGCACCTGATACATGTAGGAGCAATTGTAGTTGATCTCTAGAGTATTTGAGCTTGGGGACCTGGAGAGAATGTAAAACAGTTCCTCTCTGAATATGGGTGAGGTGTCTCATCTGGGACCTGTCCATTGCCATATTCTCCAACACACAAAGGGAGCCAGTTCATCACAGGAGAGAGGTTGACCTGTCCTGAGATTAGAGATATACAGATATACAGCCTTTACATCTGTATATCTGTAGATCCTTAGGTAAAAGAACTTGTTGCTATTTTGAAAGCTACCTCTAATTGATTTTATATACTGCATTCCTAAAATACATTTTTTCTTATTTTGGGTAACTATACAATTCAGGTTGATGTCATGTGGAGCCAAGAGTCTTGAATGACAGATGTCTCACCAAGACAGCATATTCCTATTCTTGTAGTTTTCTCACACATGTGATGTCAAAAATATTCTGTGGGTTTTTAGCTTCTGACCATCGATGAGTGGACCTCTTGTATTCTCTCCAGAAGGCTAAAGAATACATAAGAGAGATGGGGTAATACTGCATGGAAAGTAGAAAAGAAGTGGTTACACAGGAGCAGCTCTGAGAAAGACATTGAGGGGGCTGGTTCCTGCTTGACTTCCCAAAGCCTGGTTCTGCTGTGGTAATCAGTCCTCACATCCCCAGAGTTTCTTATCTAAACCTCTTTGAAAATGCAGTTTGCTTCCCAGAATGACTGCATGTATTCATTATCTTTAATTATTGAAAGTTAATTTCTGTTTACAAAGTAGGTTTAAGCATAAGCCTTGCTAGGATTTGGCTTCTCATCTCATAGAAATGCCACCCAGCTCAGAGGGATTCAAAACAATTCCTCTTTATTTGACATCTATGGAGGAATCTGAGTGTAATTCACAGTGTGCCTATGCAAGATTTTTTATGCACTTGTATGAAAATCAAACTGTACCCAAATTACTCATTTAAAATTTACTATTAAATACTGTGATTTCATTCTTAATGGTGATGCTCAATATGTTCCTAGGAAAAGATTGTATTAGTTGAAAGAAGTAGTTGACCTTCTCAGTGTGAGAAATTCAATGGAGGGAAAGTATATTCTCTAGTTAGGGAAAATGCTAGAAAGGACTCCTAAGATTCTTGTGCAATGGGGAAAATGGCCATCTCTATGCATTTATAAAAAATTCTCGTTGTAGAAAGTGTTGTAAAAACACATGAATCAGATGAAGTAAATGCATTGGAAACATTTTTCTCCATTCAGTGGAGGGTGTCCAACTTTGTATGTTTTTTTGTTTTGTTTTGTTTTACAGGTTGCTCTAACACTTCCTCCAAGAGCCTGTAAAGGGAGTAATGGGCTCAGAAAAGACAGGTACCTTGATCTCAACAGGCCCTCTTGCATTGAGAATTTTTTCCCAATTATTTTGCTATTCAAATCTACATGCCTCTGAAATCCCCTGATTCTATAAATCTCATATCTTTATCATGCCATTTATGGCAGTTTTATTGATTTTCAGGTCAGTACTATAAAATCCATCCTTTTATGTATTTAATTATAGATCTAAATAGAGTTTCAATAGGAAGGTGTTATGAGTCCCATACCAGTCTACCTAACTGTGCTATCAACATTGCCACCTTGAAATAAAGAATTTGATTCTGGCAGGTACCTGCTATATCTGTGCTGTTCATCCAAACATGAATAATTTTGGAAGTAAAACTGAGTAATGTTTATTTTTACACTGGAAAAATGGGTGCACATCAGAATTTCTCAGGCAGCCAGGATGTAAGCATTCCCAAATCCAGGTATTATGCCTTTCTTTGCATTTCAATGGGAAGGAAGATATGGTAGGCACCTCTGGAGCTGCTCATTGAGCTTACATTTCCATCTCTGAAAATGACCCAAGTTCTTGAAAAATCCTGTGCCAAGGCCCCTGCTGCGTGTGAGTGGGGCAGGAGGGGAAGTGGTGGCCAAAACTAGAATTTAATGTGGACTGAGATAGAATCAGACTAAGATGAGCCAGCCATTTAGAACTGGGGTTGAGACATCCTGGTGAGAGTCTGTTGGTATGTTAAGCTGAAAGAGCAGGTAAAACAAATAAATTCAGATCATGTGAATACAGACACAGGGAACTCACTTTATGGAAGAAGGAAAGAATGAGGAAGACAGGAACTATGAGGGTGACTGATATTTCTGTCTGTTCCAGGAAAAGTGGAGTCAGGGATTGGCTGGGATCTGGACTCCTTAGGACTACCTGGTACCATAATGCCCTTGAATATTCTTAAAACCAATTATTTTTGCTTAAGATGGTTGAAGTTGTTTCTTTTGCTTGTAACCCAGGGTTGCATGATGAAGGTATAAATTATTTTAAGAAATTCTCTTTCTTCATATCCCTTGTGAATTCCAACAAAGTTGGCTAAGCCTTAGTCTCTGCAATGAATTTTAATTCAATTTTAATTTTAGTATAAGAAAATTAAAATTACTTATTAAAAGTAAATGTGCTTTAATTTCCTCATGGAATTTCAACACCAATTAAAACATGCCTTAGTTTTGAATTGACATATAATTAGACTTAATGGAAGAAACAGTACCAGAAATCTAATGCTCTGTTTGTTCCACCTTGCTTCAAAATTTAGCTGATGTTTGCCTTCAACAGACAAAATGTACACAGGCGGTAGGAAGGAAATTGGCATATGCTCTGTACTTCTTTTGCTCCTTATTGTGTTTTTCAAGCCTAAATTGCCTATGCCAGTTTTTCAAGCTCTTTTACATTTCTCAACATTTGCTAACTTTCAGGAAGCTGCTGGTCAACTTTCACATAGGTCAAGTTCTTAAGATTTGAGTAAAAAGAGAGAAAGTGAAAAGCCCCCCTTGCAAATTATACAGAAAGGGTGAAAAGTGTTCACATGAAGAAAAATGCACCTATTTACATAGACACAGATTATCATATTAGAGCTGTATTCAAAGAAGGGTCCAGGGGCACACGTAGGTTTCATCAGGCAGAAGCAGGCCCCACAGATAGCCACATCCATGGATGCTCAAGTCCCTTATATAGAGATAGAATTTACCTGTAACCAAACATGCTGTCCAGTATGCTTTAATTCACCTCTAGGTAATGCATAATGGAAATGTACACAATGTAAATGTTATGTATAGTTGTTATACTGAATTTTTAGGAGAGACATGAAAAAAAGTCTATAAACACTCAGTATGGACAGAATTATTTTTCTTTTTAAATTTTCTTTTTACTTGTCAATGGACCTTTATTTTATTTATATGCTGTGCCGAGAATTGAACCCAGTGCGTCACACATGCTAGGCAAAGTGCTCTACCATTGAGCTACAACCCCTGCCCATTTTTTTTTTATGTACCTCCAAACTGTGGTGGGTTGAATCCACAAATGCAAAACCTATGAATGATGATGGCTGACTACAACACGCTCTCATTCTTGCAGGGATTTGTCTCGCTATAGTTAAAAAGGATATCAGCAATGTGTATTTAGGGTCAATTTTTTGGCATATATTTTAAAAATTTTTTAGTTACAACTAATATTGGGGCTAATTTTGACTTATTCATAAATGCATATAACACTTTTCTAGAATTGATTGCTTTTTAAAATAATATTTTATTTAATCAGTACTCATATTCTCCATCTACTTATTAATTAAAGAAATTAGAATGATTTGTAAATATCAGAAATGACCTGGCCTAATAGATGCCTAGTGTGCCAGTGCCATAGATTAGCTGATATTTTTTACTTTGCAGTTATAAACTATACTTCACACTTTAACCAGTTGTTTGTGCCACCAAAGAGCACCAAAGAATGTCCTCTGAGAACAAATGTTGTTTCAGTAAAATCATATGGATGTCACAACTGTCAGGTTAGAAGGTTATATATCACACTGATGCCCCTTGAAGCTGACATAACTTTGGGTAATAGAAAAAAGTTCTCATCAATCTTCATGAGGTCATATTTTCCATTATTCACAGAAACATATTAGAATGCTAAATTTGAGGATACTCTATTTCATACACTGAGTCACAGATTGCAACTAATGAATCATTTCTTAAGACTTTCTTTTCGATATATGCTTAATGAGTGGTTTTAAAAAGTGTAGGCGACAAACAGTGCAATATGGAAGAACTATGTGAACCTTTAGTAAGATTTTTAAATGTGGGTTTTCAAAAAGGGTATTGTGTCCATCCAGATTCAACCAGAGGAGCAGAATCAATAGAAGAGATATAGTAAGAGAATAATTGCAGGAAATTGACCAGGAAATCTGTCGCTTTGGTACATCAGGAAGAGTAGACTGGCATTCCATAGTATGGATTCAAGCTGCTGTCTGCAGGCAGAATTTCCACCTTTTCAGGGAAGCCTCAGCTCTGCTTTCAAGGCCCTTCAACTGATTATGTCCGGCCCATGATGTCAGGCCTTTAAGTGACTGATTATGTCACTTAAAGTCAACTGATTATAGACTTGCATCACAAAATACCTTCACAGCAACACCAAGACTAGTGCTTGGTTGAATGAATGGGGACTGTAGCTTAGTGAGTTTTAAATGCCAAAGAAAGCATCATAGATGTCTAGACAGCAGCTCTACCCACAAAGTGCATATCAAGCATAATCTCATGCCCCGTACTATTGTGCCAAATTTGGCAACTCCTTCAAGAACAAAATGTGCCAATCCTAAGAGACCAAGTTAAAGAGTACCTTTTTATGTAGCTATCCATGAAATTTGTGAAAAATACATGAAGTGTGGAGTGGCAGAGAAAACACTCTCAAAGATGCATAATCTGCACTTTGAAAATAAACATCTCTGCTTTGTCTTGTTGGAATTGAAAAAAAAAATCTATTTATCTCAGCATTAATCTAACAGCAGGTGACCATTATCCTGCACAAATGTTCTATTTTGCTGACATTATCTCTAAATGATGATCCAGGAGTAAACCAGAGAATGAGTTCTAAACTGCCACTTTTCTCTCTGTGTTTCAGAGACTTGGGAAATTGTATTGAAGGATGTCAGCAGGAATCAATGGAAGAGCTTTCCATTGTATCACTTTTAAACACAGATATGATGGGAGAGTAAACCAATTCATATGCTAAGGCTTTAGTCTGAATTGAAAATGGTGGTTTACCAATGAATTTATCATGGGTTAGTGTTTTATTGGTCAAGAGGGAATATTTTTATACTTTATATACAAAAAGATGGCATTTCTTCCTGGTAATAATAAATTTTATCTGTTTCAGACATTCATGTGGCCAAATGATGAATTTTTTTAAGTAAATCATGTCAGCAGATAAAGATGGCAATAAATGCATGTTGCTATTTTCTGGAATCTGATTGACATAATGGAATCTGTTAGACTGATCACTCTGCTATTTCTTTTATACTTTATTTTTCTAATGACTTAAAGCATAACATAAGCTATGATAGTGTTTGTGATATAATGTTTTCATATTTGTATGGATGGCTTTACAAATCTATATACGCTGTTACAATTTTCTTAGTGTGGAACAAACATTTGTATTTCCTGTTACAGATGTTTTGCCTCTGCATGGCAGGAAGTGTGATTGGATTTATCTTGTTTGTTTTCCTTTTCTCTTCATTTTTTTTCCATTCTGTAGTCCAACCACAAAGCCAATAATTCCAAAAAAAATTAGAACCTATTATTGAACATTTATTATTTGCCATTCACAATAAGAGCTTTGCAATTAATCTCTTCTCCTCCTTTATTAACATCACCATACAGTTTTTCCATTTTACAGATGAGAAAATTAAGCTTTAAGGAAGTTAAATACCAGGCTTAAGATCACACAGCTTACTTAATTTGCACCCTTATCTATATATTGCTAAACATAAACTCCTCTCTACTGTCTCATCTATCAACTTGATTTGTCATATGACAATATAAAAAAAATGAAGATTCCAACAGTGAATAGAGCTCCTCAAAGCATGAAATCTTAAGACATCTTCTATTACAGATAGAAAACTACCTTCAAATATTGTACTGTATTTCTTATGAAGAAATACCAATAATAGTCAGAATTGGCGTGATCCTCTTTGACTCTGACTCTGTTTTGAGATCAGGAATGAATGGCTTTTGGTATGGAGGATTTCATTTAAATGAAATAAAATTCACTTTTGTACTAGCATGTACTTAAAATCAAATGATGTCTATGCAAATTAATTGCACAATTAAGATTGTAGGGCAAATGTTTAGCCTATTTTGTAGGACTGACTGATTTTAAGCACTTTAGAAGGACCATTAACATACAAATAATTGCTGTGCTCCTTTCAAAGAGGTCTCCTTATTATCTATTCATTAAGGCAATGATCAAAGAATTCTGCTTGATAATGATTTGCTAACCTTCAAGTTTCTATATTTACTTAAAAGTCATTAACCTGCACTCTTTACAAATATTACATAACTACTTTGGTTTCATGGTAATCAGAATTGTCTTCTCCAACTGGTCCTATTATCAGTGAAGATTTTTCTATATATAGAATATGTTTCGGTCACATGCAATTTTTTTTAACCCTCTCACAAAAATCTTATTCAGATACCTAGACAGAAATAATGTGCTAGGCTGTACTCAGAAATGATCACTGGATATTTTGACAAATTTTGCTTAGTGATACCAATATTTGTGGTTGTGATGACTACTGGAACCATGAGACTACTTAGAGACATCACAATCCAGTTTATGGCAATGACTTCAGATTATTGTCATTATCCTTCTGAGAATGAGTGCCATGAAATGTGAAAGGTCCAAAATGTGACAGTTCACACTCATCTCAAAAGTCTGCATTAACTTTTTTTTTTTAAAAAAAACTTAATTAGTACAGAAGAACCATTTTTTTTTTAAATTTACTTATTGATTCATTGAACACAAATGGAGTACAGCTATTGTTTCACTGGTTGTACACAAAGTAGAGTCACACCATCTGTTCGTTCATGCATGTACACAGGGCAATGGTATCTGTCACACACTCTGTTATTAATTTTACCCCCCACCCGCCCCCACCCCTCCCTTCCCTCTATGCTAGCTATCTTTCCTCCATTCTTGCCATCTTTCCCCCCCACATTATGCATCATCATTCATTTATCAGAGAGACCATTCAGCTTTTGAATTTTTGGGATTGGCTGATCTCACTTAGCATAAGAGTTTCCAACATCATCCATTTACCTACAAATGTCATAATTTTATTTTTCTTTATGGCTGAGTAATATTCCATTGTGTATATATTCCACAGTTTCTTTATCCATTCATCTACTGAAGGGCATCTAGGTTGATTCCATAATCTAGCTATTGTGAATTGAGCAGCTATGAACATTGATGTGGCTGCATCACTGAGGCAATCTGATTTTAAGTCCTTTGGGTATGGAGTGGGATAGCAGGGTCAAATGGTGGATCCATTCCAAGTTTTCTAAGGAATCTCCACACTGCTTTCCAGAGTGGCTGCACCAACTTGCACTCCCACCAGCAATGTATGAGTGTACCCTTTTCCCCACATCCTCGCCAACACCTGTTGTTGCCTGTGTTCTTGATAAAAGACATTCTAATTGGGGTAAGATGAAATCTTAAGGTGGTTTTGATTTGCATTTCTCTTATAACGAGTGATGTTGAACATTTTTTCATAAATCTGTTGATTGCTTGTAGATCTTCCTCTGTAAAGTGTCTGTTCATTTCCTTGGCCCATTTATTGAAATTGAAAGCATTCCCCCTGAGAACTGGAACAAGGCAGGGATGCCCTCTTTCACCACTACTATTCAGCATTGTTCTTGAAACTCTAGCCAGAGCAATTAGACAAACCAAAGAAATTAGAGGAATATGAATAGGAAAAGAAGAGATCAAACTATCCCTATTTGCTGATGACATGATTCTCTATCTAGAAGATCCTAAGAATTCCACCAGAAAACTTCTGGAACTCATTAATGAATTCAGCAAAGTAGCAGGATATAAAATTAATGCTCATAAATCTAATGCATTTTTATTCCTAAGTGATGCATCATCTGAGAGAGAAATTAGGAAAACTACCCCATTCACATTAACCTCAAAAAAAATAAAATACTTGGGAATCAATCTAACAAAATATGTGAAAGACCTCTACACTGAGAACTACAGAACACTAAAGAAAGAAGTTAAAGAGCATCTGAGAAGATGGAAAGATCTTCCATGTTCTTGGATAGGCAGAATTAATATTGTCAAAATGGCCATACTTCCAAAAATGCTATACAAATTCAATGCAATTCCAATTAAAATCCCAATTATGGACCTCATAGAAATAGAGCAAGCAATCATGAAATTCATTTGGAGGAATAAGAGACCCAGAATTGCTAAAGCAATCCTTAGCAAGAAGAGCGAAGCAGGGGGTTTCACAATACCAGACCTCCACCTATACTACAGAGCAATAGTGACAAAAACAGCATGGTATTGGTATCAAAATAGACAGGTAGATCAATGGTACAGAATAGAGGACACAGAGACAAACCCAAATAAGTACAGGTATCTCATACTTGACAAAGGAGACAAAAACATGCAATGGAGAAAAGACAGCCTCTTCAACAAATGGTGCTGGGAAAACTGGAAATCCATATGCAGCAAAATGAAACTAAACCCATATCTCTCACCCTGTACAAAACTCAACTCAAAGTGGATCAAGGACCTAGAAATCAGACCAGAGACTCTGCACCTAATAGAAGAGAAAATAGGTCCAAATCTTCATCATGCTGGCCTAGGACCAGATTTCCTTAACATGACTCCCAAAGCGCAAGAAATAAAAGCACGAATCAATGATTGGGATAGAGTCAAACTAAAAAGCTTCTTCTCAGCAAAGGAAACAATCAGCAATGTGAAGAGAGAGCCTTCAGAGTGGGAGAAAATCTTTGCCACACACACTTCGGACAGAGCTCTAATCTCCAGAATCTACCAAGTACTCAAAAATCTTTACACCACAGAAGAACCATTTAATTTCAGCCAAATTTAGATACTTTGTTTCTAAATCCTATCCTCTTGCTACTTCAAAACAGATTCACATGGTATCACAAGATACAGGAAAGGGAAGAGGCAGAAAGAGCAATGTTATTCAAAGGCAGATGAGTAATGAGAAAATATCCCAACTAATCAGGTAATATTTGTTCCCAGGAGACATAGTCTAGTCCCTCTTAGTGTCTGAGAATCCCTCTTAGTGTCTGGGAATACCGCCTAACACAAGTTGGCGGGAAGTTAAAACACAAAGAAATTCTAACAAGAGAATCTCTAATGTCATGGAAGCACAGAGGCCAGAATAACTATGTAGTTCCACATTATTTTTCTCTTATGGTTTAAACTTGGTTTCACTTTCCAATCCAGTATTTGGTATGCAGACGCTTTCTGAAGTACCTAGGTGTTCATTATACTCACATGTATTCAATGGGACATTTAGTTTATAATAACATCATGCCTTGAGCTGCACTACAATGAGATGGAAGAGAAATGGCTATCATGCACAGTAACTTCTGAGTTTTACTGACTGCTACTATCATTGAGTAGCTCAACCTTATTTCCTAAGTAAATAGCATTGAACTTGCTGCTGCTAATTTTCTTTGAACATCGATAAGTATCTATACTGTGAATTTGTTTTTGACATGAGAATTTAGGCTCGTTCCCTTTTATATTTCAGAAATATGTTAAGGGAAGATTAGCTCAGAGAAAATATCTGTCATGAGTCATAGAGAAGGTAGATGAGTGTGTACATTGGCTAGACACTTCTCAGCTCTGCAATTGTCTTTAAAATATGAAATCAGAGTACCTGTATGTAAGTGCAAATCATTTTGATTGAAGTCCATGAGATAGAGAAAAAATATTTTAGTCAGTGAACTGTTTTTCTTTCTTTTCTTTTCCCTGGAGAAATCACATAAACTGTTTTTTTGCCATTGGTAATTCTATCACCAGTTCTGACATCGGTGTATCTTGAGAGAGGTGAAAATAACATTTTCTTCTTTCCTTTCTGGTTCGATACTTCCATGGGAGCAGCTGTTCTTTTGAGGACAGTTTCTTCTACATCATTGAGGATCTTGGAAAAGGCATAAAGGCATAGATAATACCAGAACTTGAATACAATTTCAGGGACTCATGAATCCATTTTCACCTCCCCAACCAGACATAATCATCTCAGTGCATGGATCTTGAGCTCTATCCTAGTTACTGAGCTTATCTTAGTCAATTTTGCATCCTTCACAGAGTCTGCCTTATTGCTTCGAACATAAGGTGGGTTCTTATGTAGTTGTCAAATTGATTCTCATACAAATAAAATAGTCTTTTTATGTCTACTGTCGAGACCTATTATGTTTTAAATAAATGATATCTTGATCTCTGAAACAGAATAGAGACCAGAAACAGACCCAAATGTATGCGGGGAATTGATTTTTAACAAAAACTACCAAGATCAATCAATGAGAAAAGTATTTCATTTTAACAAGTGGTGCTATAAGAATTGGATACTCCTATGGGAAAAAAGTGAACTTTGAACATAACACAGTACATAAAAATCAAATTTAAGTGAAGCATAGAAGCTAAAACTACAAAACTTCTAGAAGAAAATATGGACAAAACAGGTGTAGCTTTGGAGAAGAAACAGTTATCTCAGGACATAAAATGCATAAACAATAAAAAAAACCACTGATAAATTAGACTTCTCAAAATGAAAAACTTGTTCTTAAAAATACATAAATGGAAAATCAAAATGCAAAGTCACAGACTGGGAGAAATTATTCCATTACAAATATATGGCAAAATACCTTATAAGGAATTGTTACAACTCAATAGAAAGAACACAAACAGCCAAATTAAGTAAGAGTAAAAGGTAGGTTGGACAGAAACTTCCACAAAAGATATACACATGTCACATGAAGATATTCAAACAACAACAAATGAAAACTAAGCGGTAATGAAATATCATTGCATGCCCTTTAGAATGGCTAAAATTGGAAACTGACAATACAAAATATTAGAGAGAATATGAAACAACCAGAACTCACACACACTGCTGATGGGAATATAGCATAGCACAGGCATTGTGGGAAACAATGTGGCCATTCCTTATGAGGTTAAACATACATTCAGGGGCTGGGGTTGTGGCTCAGTGGCAAAGCACTTGCCTAGCATGTGAAGCACTGGGTTTGATTCTCAGCACCACATAAGGAAATAAAATAAAGGCACTGTGTCCATCTACAACTAAAAAAAAAAACAAAACAAAACAAAAAACCCAAACATTTATTTTCCATGATGTACATGATTCTATGTTCCTGGGTATGTCCTAAGAGAAATGAAAACATATTCACCCAAAAAATATTTATAGAAGATTTACTCATAATAGGCCATACTACCCAATTGCCCATCAATGGTGAATACAGTAGTCCCCCTTGGCTATGAGGAATATGTTCCAAGGACCCCAAATGACTGCTCAGAACTGCAGATAGTTCTGAACTCTCTATATGCTGTGTTTTCCTCTACACACATACCTACGATGAAGTTTAATTTACAAATTAGGCAAACTAATTGATTAACAATGATAACTAGTAGAAAAAAATTAATAATAAAAGTTATGACTGTGGTTGATCATTTTCTTGCTCTCTTTGTCTCCCTCTGTGATTTTCCATTTAATATTTTCAGACAGCAGTTGACTGCAGATAAATAAAACCTTGGAAAGCAAAACCCCAGGTAGTGTGTACAACTGTAAATGAACACATTGTTGGTATTTCCATGTATCAAAATATTACTCAGCAATACAAAGGAACACAAAAGGAAGAATGTGTCTCAATATGATTATGCTGAATGAAACATGCTAGACACACAAAGGTACATACTCTAATACTCCATTTAAATGAAATTCTAGAACGGACCTGACAGAACATAGGCAGAAGTAGTCTGGCTTGGGGTGTGTGTACTGGCAGGACTTGGGGTATCAACTGTGGAGGAGGAAAGGAGAACTCTTCACATTCACAGAAATGTGAATATCTTGATTGTGGCAGTGAATATATTTGTCAAAATTCATTGGATTATATAGGTACATACATTATCAGTTCATTTTACTTTGTGCAAAATATTAGTTGCCTTGGGCTATTGTATCACAAACTTGTTTGCTTAAAATATCAGAATTGTCTTCTCCCACAGTTCTGGAGGCCGGAAGTCAGAAATCACGGTGTTGGCAGGGCCCTGCTCCTGCAGATGGCTCTGAAGAGGACTCCTTCCTTGCCTCTTTCTACCCTTTGCTATCCCTTGAGGTTCCCTGGCTGGTGGCAGCACAACTCCAGTCTGTCCCTCTCCTCCCATGGCCTTTTCCTCTCTCTTTGTGTCCAGGTTTTTGTCTTCTTAGGACACCAGCCATTGGATGACAGCCCACTTCATCTTATCCTGAGTAGAACTGCAAGATCTTACTTCCAGACTGGGTTACATTCTGAAATTCTGGATAGACACCAATTTCTGGTGACATAGTTTTGGGACAGTATTTAATCCATTATAGTAAAATTTACCTCACCAAATTTGCTAAGAATAAGTTAAAAAAAAACCCCTACATATTTGAAACCTATGAATGTGCTTGGAAAAGTCAGTACATGTTTTCAAGATAAATGTTTATTGTCCAGAATTCTAGATATCACTATGTGCATGTAACAAGTTCATAATTAAGACTTCTTTTTTTAAAAAAAGGAATAGTGACAGTCATTACAGGAAAATCATATTTGTGTTCTTGAACTGCTAAAAACTTGAATTTAATTACTAACAATAATCATATTTAATGTCCACAGGGGTGCTAGAAGCACAGTAGCTCTTGGGGTTCCAATGTGCCTTATTTCTGCCTGTGAACGGCCCCTCTGCCTGGAACCCAGCAGACACAGTGCACATGCTGTCAGGGTTGCTGAGAAGCTTTGCAGGATTTTCCTTGACTGTGGGTCCAGCAGGGAGACAGAGCCAATGAAAGGTCAAGAAGGGGCCTATCAACAGAGTTAATGGTAAATTTAATAGAGCCCTCTGCTTTCCTGTTCTGCTTCCTGGCAGGGGCTGCATCCTGTCCCTCTCCACACCTTCTAAGTGACCTCATAGAGAAGTTCTGCTCGAGTGACTTGGCACCTGTCCACTTCACAGAAGACACGAGGCCAGAACACAGCCATGCAAATCTCACAACGCAGGCTACTTACATGATGGGCTAAGAGGGGGTCAATAAAACACAGTGAATCAACTACTGGGAGGAGGAGGATTTGAGGAGTTTTAATTGCTTCTGTTTGCTTCAGCAAGACATAATTGATAGATTTTCTATATTCAAGCACTACACAGAAGACTGGGAAGAAAAAGTAAATACTTCAGAATATAAAGTGGTATACTGACAATAGCAGTCATACACCAATAATGTGTCACAGCATTTTATGGCTTAAAAATTGTTGTGTGTATTTTGAAGAGATTCTTGCACTAAAGCAATGCAGTTAGCCAGGGTTATGGACTGCATTTTGCGGGGAAGAGAGGCAGGCTAAGTGACTTGATAAGTAGTGAACGAACCATTTGGGACTCAAATTCCATGCTTTTGATGTGCCTATTGCTGTTATTACTATTTTCACTAAGATTATAATTGTACCCCTACTGTTTGATGTGATGTCTCACAGAAAACATGCTCAAGAAATATTCAAGGGAATGTATGAATTGTCAGCAATGTTCATATTTTTTCTTAAAAAAAAGCATTCTGAGCCAGAAATCCCTGATGAGATAAACCAAGCTTTATTCTTGTGTGTCATACAGATAATGTTCATGTAAGAAATTAGAAAATACTTTTTAGATAAATGAATAGTAAAAAAAACTCACTTTTCAGAAAAGCAAATTCTAAGGATTAAGAGTGTTTATTGCTATTCTTTGTTTGTTGTGATGCTCTCTATTAAACCATGTCTAAAACACAGCATTGAAAATTTGCCAAATTGGTAAATACTGATATTCTTCAGTTTTCTTTTCTAGTGTGTGTGTGAGAAATGTTATATTTAATAAGTCATCTTAAAGGTCTCAGCTTATAATTCTTTCTGAAAAACTGAATTTGACTAAGTCTGGATTCAAATCCAATAAATAGACACTCCATGTGTTCAGGACAATGTCTGAATCAAGTGATCAAGCATCCAAGAACAAATAATAGATAAGAAATAAATGGCTAACTGCATTTCCTAAAGGAGGATAACATGTGAAACTATTCCAGGTGTTCGGATGGTGGTTACAACATTTTGGGGAGCAATCTTCAAGCAAATGATTGGAAAGTACTGAGAGCTACTGGCATTGACTATTCAAAATTTTAATAATTCTTGAAGAGAGAGTTATCAATATATCTTTTTATTTTGGGTGACAGAATATGCAACTTTGAAAGAGATTCTAGAAGTTCTGAGCATGCTAAGTATATAGTCAGTTCTGTGTTGCTATAACAATATACCTGAGACAACTAATTTATAAAGAGAAAGGTTTATTGTGGAGCACAGTTCAGGAGGTTTCAACTCAAGATTGGGCAGCCAATTACTATAGGCCTTTGGTGAATGTGCTACATCACAACATGAGCAAATAGTGGAACAAAATGTTTACATAATAAACCAGAAAAAAGGAGAGAAACTAGGAGATCAGGGTCCTCCAATCCCTTTCATGGTATGTCTTCAATAGCCTATGGACCTCCCACTTGACCCCACCTCTCAAAGGTTCTACCACCTACCAAATAGCCCTATCCTGGGCACCAAGCTAATAGGTGGACCTTTGGGTGGACACACCACCAAATCATAGCACTGGAAAATGGCAGTACCTAAAATGGGAATTTACTGGAAAACCAAAGAAACTCTTCAGGAAAAATAAGACTCATCTGGATATTTCAGTCCTATGCAGGAAAAAATTCTAAATAGAAACACTTTTCATGTAGTTTTATGTGACATATTTGATTTTGTGTACATGGGATATATTTAAAAGTTTTTTGTCATTTATTTTTTTATTTTTTATTTTTCTGTTTTTTTGGAACCAGAGATTGAACTCAGGGGCACTTGGCCACTGAGCCACATCCCCAGCCCTGTTTTGTATTTTATTTAGAGACAGGGACTCACTGAGTTGCTTAGCACCTTGCCCTCACTGAGGCTGGCTTTGAACTCTCAATCCTCCTGCCTCAGCCTCCAGAGCCACTGGGATTACAGGTGTGCACCATCACGCCTGGCTTTTTGTCATTTATTTTAACAATTTATTTTTATTTCTTTACAATAAATTAGACTTTGAGACGTAGAATGCTGGTGTACATGGTTTTGATCCTTTTCTGCACCAGAGCACTTTGTTTTACCAAGAGCACTTCCCTCTAGAGAGACAACATTGTAGGGCGCTTCCTTATCTCTTTATCCACACTCCTCCTTCCTCCTGACCCTGAACCCCACGCCACTCCAGTGTTATTGTTCTGACATAGCTGTCCACCAAGGCACAGGTAGGTCATCAGGCAGGTCACCAGCTGCAGGCAAAGTCCCATCTTGTCAGACTGCCATCGTGAGGAGCCCTTTTCCACCAGAGTCCCTGGTTTGAATATATGCTTCCTGGTGTTATTGAAGTTTGACTATGTGAAACAAAGCATTTTTCATCATTTTTGATTTGGTTTTGGTTCCTTGAGACTGAAAGAGGTCCCATAAAACTGTTAGGAGCCTTAAAGTTCAAATGAAATCTCTTTGGGCATTCTAGAAGATTGGTCCAAAAGAATTCACCGTCACTTAACATTTTACACCATTTTATCCTTTAAATGTCACATTTGAGGTGCAGCATTTATTTTTTATTTTCTTGACTTCCTTTTTGATAAAAACATCTTGTTTGCTTAATTCTTCACTAAGGTGCAGTATTTTCCAGGAGTAAGAGAAAATCTGAGAGATGTCTCAAAAGTGTGAAATGAATGTTGTGTGCCATGGGAACTTCAGAGAAATAAGTGCAAAAGTCATTGGCAAATAGGTTTTCTTTTCAAATTGTAAACATTAAAAACTAGTGTTCAGGGGCTCTATTGGTAGTGGCTTAGACTCTAAAGTTCATTGTTTTCAATCTACCCAAAATCGTCTCTCTAATTTATTCCTTCATCTTCTATTAGGATGCATTTATAGGTTAGCTAAGAAGGAAGTAATGTAATTGGATATTCTTCCTGTCCTTGTAAGCATATATATGTACTTTTTACCTGAAGCACACTCTTAGCTACTATTCTTTCTTTTGCGTTTATTTCATTTAATTTATTTAATTTTTAAAATTTGTTTTACTTATACATGACAGTAGAATGCACTTTGACACATTATATATAATGGAGCATAATTTCTCATTTTCCTGGTTATACATGATGTTGTATCCTACTGGTCCTATAGTTATATATGAACAGCCAGTAAAATGTGTGATTCATTCTATCACCCTTTCTACTCCCATCTCCATTCCCCTCCCTTCATTCCCTTCTACCTAATCTAAAGTAATTATATTCTTCCCTAGCTCCTAATGTTGTGAATTAGTAGCCACATATCAGAGAAAGCATTTGGTATTTGGTTTTTTGGGTTTGGCTTATTTTGCTTAGCATGATGTTCTCCAGTTCCATATGTTTACTGGAAAATGCCATGATTTCTTTCTTCTTTAAGGCTAAGTAATATTCCATTGTGTATATATGTCACATTTTCTTTATCCATTCATCTGTTCAAGGGCACCTAGGTTGGTTCCATAGTTCAGCTATTGTGAATTGAGCTGCTATAAACATTGATGTGGCTGCATCACTGCAGTATGCTGATTTAAAGTCTTTGAGTATAAACCACGAAGTGAGAGAACTGGGTCAAATGGTAGCTCCATTCCAAGTTTTCTAGGAATCTCCATACTGCTTTCCAGAGTGGTTGCACCAATTTGTAGTCTCATCAGTAGTGCATGAGTATACCTTTTCCTCCACATCCTCACCAACACATATCATTGCTTGTATTTCTGATAATTGCCATTCTGACTGGAGTGAGATGGAATCTCAGTGTAGTTTTGATTTGCATTTCTCTAATTGCTAGAGATATTGAACATTTT
>JAJEJO010003493.1:133283-339993 GCA_020662805.1 Glaucomys volans
AAGTTCTTGATTGTTTCCTTTGCTGTGAAGCTTTTCAGTTTGATACACTCTTGTTTATTGATCCTTGATTTTATTTTGTGAATTTCATGACTGCTTTTTCTATTTCTGTGAAGAAAATCATTGAAACCTTAAAAGAAATTGCATTAAGTCTGTTTAGCTCTTTTGGCAATATGACCATTTTGACATAATTAATTCTGCCTATCCAAGAACATGGGAGGTCTTTCCATCTTCTAAGGTCTTCTCTAATTTCTTTCTTTGGAGCTCTATAGTTTTCGCTGTAGAGGTCTTTCACCTCTTTTGTAAGATTGATTCCCAAATATTTTATTTTATTTTTGAGGCTATTGTGAATGGGATCATTTTCCTAATTTCCCTTTCAGTGGATTAATCACTGATGTATAGGGACACAATTGATTTATGGGTGCTAATTTTACACCCTGATAATGCATTTATGAGTTCTGGAAGTTTTCTAGTGGAGTTTTTTGGATCTTCTATGTATAAAATCTATGTCATTAGAAAATAGAAATAGTTTGAGTTCTTCTTTTCCTACTTGTATCCCTTTAATTTCTTTTTTCTGTCTAATTTCTCTGGCTAGAGTTTCCAGGACTATGCTGAATAGAAGTGGTGAAAGAGGGCATTCCTGTCTTGTTCCAGTTTTTAGAGAAATGCTTTCTTTCAGTTTTTCTCCATGTAGAATGGTTTTGGCCTTGGGTTTAGCATACATAGGTTTTACGATGTTGAGGGGTGTTCCTACTATTCCTAGTTTTTCTAGTGTTTTGAACATGAGTGGATGCTTTATTTTGTCAGATGTTTTTTTTCTGCATCTATTGACATAATCATGTGATTCTTGTCTTTAAATGTATTGATTTCATGAATTATATTTATTGATTTCCATATGTTAAACCACCTGCATCCCTGGGATGAATCTCACTTGATCATGGTGCACTACCTTTAATATGTTTTTTTTAATGTGATTTGCCAGAATTTTACTAAGAATTTTTGCTTCTATGTTCATGAGTAATATTGGTCTAAAGTTTTCTTTTGTTGATGAGTCTTTGTCTGGTTTTGGTATCAGAGTGATACTAACCTCATAGAATGTGTTTGGAATGCTTCCCTCCTTTTCTATTTCATGGAATTATTTGAATGGGATTGGTGTTACTTCATCTTGAAGGTCTGATAGGACTTAACTGAGAACCTGTCTGGCCCAAGGTTTTCTTTCTTGGTAGCCTTTTGATAGAATCTTCAGTTTCATTGTTTGAAATTGATCTGTTTAAATTTTCTATGTGCTCCTGATTCAGTTTGGGTTTATCAGATATCTCTAGAAATTTGTTGATGTCTTCAAGATATTCTATTTTATTAAAATAGAAATTTAAATTTTCAAAATAGTTTCTGATTATCATCTGTACTTCAGTAGTCTGTTTTGATATGTTCTTTTGCATCACAAATTTTAGTAATTTGAGTTTTATCTTTTTCTTTGTTAGCTTGGCTAAGGGTTTATCACTATTATTTTTTCAAAGAGCCAATTTTTTTGTTTTGTTTTATTTTTGAATTGTTTCTTTATTCCCATTTCATTGATTTCAGCTCTTCTTTTAATTATTTTCTGTCTTCTGCTATTTTTGGTGTTCATTTGTTGTTCTTTTTCTGGGGCTTTGAGGTGTGATGTTAGGTTGTTTATTTGGTGACTTTCTATTCTTTTAATGAATGAGCTCAATGCAATGAACTTTCCTCTTGCACTGCCTTTATAGTGTCCCAGAGATTTTGGTAAGTTGTGTTGCTATTTTTATTTACCTCTAAGTATGATTTTATTTCATTCCTAATTTCTTCTGCTATCCATTAGTCATTCAATAGTGTATTATTTAGTCTCCAGGTGTTAGAATAACTTCTATTTTTAATCTTATCATTGATTCTAATTTCATTCCATTATGATCTGGTAGAATGCAAGGTATTATCTTTATTTTTTTGTATTTGCTAAGAGTTGCTTTGTGGCTTAAGATATGGTTTGTCTTAGAAAAGGATCCATGTGCTGCTGAGAAAAAAATGTATTCAGCCATTGATGGATGAAATATTTTATATATGTCTGTTAAGTCTAAATTATTAATTGTATATTTTATTTCCATAGCATCTTTATTTGTTTTTTGTTGGAGAATCTATTCAGTGGTAAGAAAGGTTTGTTAAAGTCACCCAGTATTATTGTGTTATGGTCTATTTGATTCCTGAAATTGAGAAGGATTTGTTTGATGTACATAAATGCTCCATTTTTGGGGACAAAAATATTTATGATTGTTATGTCTTTTTGATATATAATTCCCTTAAGCATGAAATGTCCTTCTTTGTCCCTTCTGATTAACTTTGGCTTGAAGTCTAATTTATCTGATATGAGGATAGAAACGTCTGTTTGTGTATGAGATCCATGTGAATGATATGTTTTTTCCCCATACTTTCACCTGCAGTCTGTGGGTGTCATTGTCTTTGAGGTGAGTCTCTTGGAGACAGCATATTTTCGGGTCTTGTTATTTAATTCAATCTGTGAGTCTATGTCTTTTGATTGATGAGTTTAGGCCATTTACATTCAGTGTTATTATTGAGATGTGATTTTTATTACCTGTCATTTCAATTTATTTCTGGTTTTTAATTTGAATTTGTTTCTCCTTCAATTGACTAATCCTTTCCTATAGTTCTTCCCTTTGCTGGTTTTCACTTTTATTTTTCATTTCTTCTTCATGAAATATTTTATTGAGTATGTTTTGTAGACCAAACTTTCTAGTTGTGAATTCTTTTAACTTTTGTTTATTGTGAAAGTTTTTAATTCCTCATCTATTCTGAAGCATAATTTTGCTGGGTATAGTATTTTTGACTGGCATCCATTTTCTTTCAGAGTTTGGTATGTATTATTCCAAGACCTCTTAGCTTTGAGGGTCTTATTTAGAAATCAGCTGAGATCTGGATTGGTATCTCTCTAAATGTGACTGGGTGTTTTACTCTGGAGCTTCTAAAATTCTATCCTTCCTATGTGTGTTAGGTATTTTCATTATAATGTGACTTGGTGTGGGTTTGTTGTACTGTTATATATTTGGGGACCTGTAAACCTCCTCTGTTTGATTTTCCATTTCATTCTTTAGTTTTGGGAAATTTTCTGATAATATTTCATTGAAAAGATTGTGTATTCCTTTTGTTTATATCTTCCAGCCTTCATCTATCCTGATAAATCTTAAATTTGATCTTTTCAGGTAATCCCATATTTCTTAGAAGTTCTGCTTATGGTTGCTTAACAATCTTTTTTCTATGTTCAGCTTTATTTTCAGGTTATATATCTTGTTTTTATTGCCTGAAACTCTGTCTTCCAAGTGGTCTAGTCTGTTGGTGATGCTTTCCATTGATTTTTTTTTCATTGAATTTCTAATTTGGTTTATCGATTCCTTCATTTTGAGAATTTCTGCTTGATTTTTTTTTAAATTCTCCATATCTTTATTGAAGTGATCTTTCATTTCCTGTATTTTTTCTCTGATATCATTCCTACATCATCCTTTACCCCACAAATTAGTTTAACTATGTACATTCTAAATTCCTTCTCTAAATTTCTTCCACTGTGGTGGCTATGGATTCTGTTGTTAAAGATCTTTCTTTCTTTGGGACAATTTGCTTTTTTGCTTTTTAATGTTGTTTGTGTGTCTTCCCATCTAACAGTATTGGTTGTGAGGCAGTAGAGTTTCTACCCTGCAGACTTATAGTGTCCTTGAAGGTTTCCAGTACTTCACTGTTTAGGGTGAGACAATAAAAACAACAACCAATGCTCAGAATATATAGCATTAAAGCAAATATTTTTTGCTATGTTGTCTACAAAGTTGTCATAATAACACAAAGTGATACTATCAGTTATTGCCAAAAATAAAAACAGTAAGTTTGCAAAATTGTTTATAATTTTAAATAGTGGACAGGGAGAACAAAGAAGTGATGTAGGATGTAATGATTATGAGGGAGGAGGAGAGAAGATAGAAGAAAACAATTAGTGGAAGGGTTAAAGAGAGATCAATAAAGATTGGCTATTAGCAGAAGGAAAGAGAGAAAGGGATTCAAAGGAAACAGATAAATGAGAGAAAAAATATATATAAGATAAAAATTGAAAAAATCAAAAATCAAAATATAAAAGAATAGAAAATAAAACTGAAATATACTAATCAAAGTTCCTAGTCCTCAGAAAAACTGATCCATGAATAATAATTAGTTTCTAAAATGCTAGAAATGAGAAAAGAAAAAGAACCATTAAGATCACAGTTAAGGACTGGGGTTGTGGCTCAGTAGTGGAGCGCTCACCTCTCATGTGTGAGGCCCTAGGTTAGATCCTCAAGCACCACATGAAAATAAGTAAATAAAGTTATTGCATCCATCTACAACTAAAAATATTTTTTAAAAATATCTCAATTAAGCAGAGAAAAGAAAAAAAATTTATCGATGAAAAGTTAAAGAATTGTTTCCATTGGAGTTCAAAAGATTCTCAGTTTCCCTTCTCAGTAGTTAGGTGAGGTTGTCTTGGACTGTGAAGCTTGTTTCACCCTCAGGGTGGGGTTGCTAGGGTGAGAGAGGTAATCCTGTAGGCGGAACTCCTGGAGGTGGGTTTAGGCTTAGGTAGGCTCCAGGTTCTTTGTTGGATGCCCATTTGTCTGAAGCTTCTAAATCAATGCACCTCCAGGGCCCAGCAATTGCTGGCCCATGCTGGAAGACTGCACCCCAGGATCTCCCATAGGTCCCACTAATGTGGTGGAGGAGCCACTTCTTGGTCCACTGCTTCACCTACAGACCATAAGTTTCCTGCTCTCAGGTTCAGTCTCCAAACTCAGTCTCTCCTGCCCTTGCCCTTTCCAATTCCTGGCCAGGAACATCTCTCCCAGGTGGTCTTGCAAGAAGCGAGATTAGAGGGGGAGAGGGAGAGCTGGGTGGGTTTCCATGACCAGTTGTTCTCTGTTTAAACCTCTCTCCACATTTGGTTTTCTCCTGGTCACTTAGGCATACTCTATGTCATGCTGTGTGGGTTTTCAATTTCAGACCAGACTCAGGGTTGCCAGGACTGAGCTTCATCAGCTGCCAGTCCATGTGCCACAGCTGCAAAATGGTTCCTCCTCTGTCCTCCACATGCTACCAGGAGAGATGTGGTTTCTTTCTTGCACTAGGCTACCATGCAACACACCTTTCAGTTTAGTCAGGCAGTGTCTTTGATCTCTAAACTCTCTGTACCCAGACATGCCTCAGTCCTCCTAATTCCTTTAACACTCTTATCCCTCTACTGTCCTCTTGGCTGGTGCCTCTGGCTATAGCAGTAGCTATGGAAGTTGGGGCTTTCTTCCTTATTTAATTATATCCAAACTTCTGAGTTCCTGATCTGCTTTGAGTGTCCTATTAAATTCCAGGAAAGTCCCCCCACCCTTTTTTGTTGTTGTTGATCACCCACTTTGCTATGAATCTGCTTGTGTGCTTTCTTGGTTTCACACCATGAAACAGCCAAGAAAGCACCCTGCTCTATTCTGCCACCTTGAAAACTCCTTCTTCTGTATGTTGAGATGAGTTCTAGAATCCTTCATTTTTAGATCTGACTTCATTATAAGATTTGAAGAAAAACATTAATTTGGCAATTAGATTCTGAAATATGTGACAACTAATTGTCTCTCAGTCTCAGATCTGCTTCCCTTGGTGCAGGATGGAGTTGATCAAGGAATAGATTGTGCGATTAGCCATTTCAAAAGCAGGAATAGAACAATAAAGGAGAGCAAAAATAGTTTTCTTGTTGTATAATAATAAAAAGGAATAACACTATTGACTGATTTTTCTCAGGATTCAGAACTTCTGAGAAAAGTACCCCGATATACTTAACATTTTGAATGCAATTATAGGTAAAAGAAGCTGCAGAAATCAAATTGGCTCTTTTTGGGTTGTTATCTAAACACATGATTTTGGAGTCTAATACATCCTTTGAGATCGAAAGAGCCATTAAGAAACCATTTATCTACAAAAAATATCAGCAAGAACGCACTGAATCCAGATGGTTATAAAATTTTATTTTAGGAAATATTCAGTGATAAAGTATATCCAATCTTAAATGAGAGTTGCAAAGAGGCAGTAAAGCTATTTCATCTTAATTTAGTAAACATTTCCTACTTGAAACTGAAGCAAAACCTCCAAGATAGGAATTTCCAAAAACCTCACTTTATAATTTAACATGAATCCAGTAAACTTTATAAGAAATACAGGATTGTTTTTAAATTTTTTTAAAGTAACAGAGAACCATCCAAGATAAGACTCTGTGGTTCTCTTTTCCTCCCCGTGCATCAGGTACAAATATAATAAAATGTATATACTTGAAACATGAAGATAATATAATTAATAGTTTCATAGAATAATCCACCTGAGTTGCATAAGTTTGGAAGGCAGTAACTTAGCAATTGGATGTGTTTGCCATGATAAGGAGGAGTTTTCAGTTAACTGATTTTAATGGCTTCTTAAACAACTGGAATAATATATTCTTCTGAACTTTTAGTTTTATCCTGGACAAGTTGTTATGGTTTGGATCTTCGGTGTTTCCAGAACAGTCATGTGTTGAAGACTCCATCCTGAGCTGGTGGCACCATTGAGATGTGGAGGACACTTTGGGGGTGGGACCCTCCCATACATTCTCTCAGTATTTCCTACTTCTTCATGATTATCATTCCATGTTCTTTAAGGTAGTTGACACCACCTTTGTGCTTCAAGGGAGGAATGAGTAAACAAGGCTAGGGAGGGAGCAAATCCCAACCACTTGACTATATGATTGACATGAGGGCAGACCCATGATTCATATCTACCCAGCCAGAGCCCAGGAGTGTCAATTCTGGAGCTGTTTGCATTGCTTGGGGAGATGCTTTTTTCCATTGGACTCCTCAGGTTGACTACCCCCACCGTCTGCCAAATGAAGATGTGTCTGAAGTTATCCTAACCTATGTTGTTCAGGTATATGAGTTAATAGAGTTTCTTTTTAAATTTAAGCTCAGAGTTTGAGTTGGATTTTTTTGTACAGGGCAGCAGACACGGCTTTTACTGATACATGTGAGATAGACATCAACTGGGGAACTTGTTAAAATTACAGATTCTTAGACCTTAGCCCAAATTGATTGACACCAACGTAACTGGAATGGAGGCCTATGATGTGATATTAAACAAGAGTTCCAGGTGACTTTTATGAACATGAAGATTTATAAACACTCAGGGAATTCCTGAAGTCTAGCAATTGAATGCTAGTCCATGTGATAATGAAAAGCAGGTATTTCATGTATTTTAGAGCTGATATAAGTGGATTCAACACCCAACTTTTGACTTACTAACTGGTTAACATGGCCAGGCACCTAATTACTCTAGTTTCAGTTTTTTCACCAATAAATTCACAATAATAGTGTTTCACATTATGAAGGGTTTTAGGTGGTAAATGAGATAAAGGATGCAAGGTTCTTTACGCAGCATGTTGTAAATACTGAGTAATCTCATTAGTGTTTATTATTTTATTAATTTGTTAAATTATTATTAATTTAAAAATTTGTTGTTCAGGCAAAGTTGAGCCTTTCTGAAATGAGAAAACAGCTCAAATTAGACACAGGTCATGTAATTCACTGTTGAAAAGAAATCTGAATGAAGGACTACATATAACACTGTTAAGTATATGATCACCTTATTTTTATGTGATATTTGGCCCTTGACTTTATAAGGTGCTTTATTTTTCAAAGGTGATGCAACAACAAGTGTAGTCTATTCATTCATTCACTCAACAAATTCATTCAGTCAGCAGTCAGCTTGACCTTCACAGTTTAAGGTTGCATTGAAAAGGTCTTTGGTGGACAGAGTGCACTTGAGAAGACCTAAAATTTAGTCTGACAGGAATCGCCTTTCATAACTTTGGGTCCAAGGAGCATTTCAATTTGATTTAAGAGAATCCAGTGGAAAAATACTCTTCCTCTCTGTGAAGTCTGAACATGAGGTCTTCCCTCTCATTTGACAGAGCAGTGTGAGGAGAGAAGGTCAGAATAGGATGTCCATTTACTATTACAATGGAGCATGATATTATCACAGATGGT
Organism: Glaucomys volans; assembly: GCA_020662805.1. Taxonomy (NCBI): domain Eukaryota; kingdom Metazoa; phylum Chordata; class Mammalia; order Rodentia; family Sciuridae; genus Glaucomys; species Glaucomys volans. The sequence continues at coordinate 141,371 of JAJEJO010003493.1, forward strand.
CACAGGGGAGGAGAGGAAACTTTGGAAAGAAAGAAACTTAAATAAGTGCTTGGGACAGGAGGTGAGAGTCTCAAACTCTTGGTGCTAGCAGTGGGCTGAACCACAAAAGGAACAGTGGTGCTCCCCTAAGGAGAGAAGAGAAAAATTTGTGTTGCTGAGATAATCCTATAAGGAATAGACCAGAATAGACACATAATCGAGGGAAGGGAAAGAGGGAGGACTCTGAGAGGGTGTGTCAGGGCGGGGACTATGAGGCAGCAGGGTCTATGGGATGTTCCTTTGGATAAAGTGACTCAAGGATATTTTCAGATAGGAATGTTTGCATTGCTACAATTTGCATAAAACCTTTAGAGGTCCTCTCTCTTCTTTTCACCTTCAACCAAATCTCAAGGAAAGTCTGCTACTTCCTCATTTCTCATTCCTTTGTGTTTAATGAGAAAGAGTTGAGTTGGTGAGATACTCAAAAGATCCAGGCCACCCAGAGACAAGACCCTGAGCTGACATTTCCTCTCCACCCCTTTGTAATTTCACAGAAATCCCAGGACGGGCTTTAAACCCCCATGAGGTATGAAATTGTACAGACTCTTCCTCCTACTTATATTTTAGATCTCTAAAGATGAGTAGGTTAGAGTTTTCTGGATTCATGTGTTGACAATACCAGTCGTGCTTCATAAGCTAAAAGACAGCATTTTGTAACTTACAAAGAGCATTACATGTGATATGTGGTTCTATCCACATAAAAAAATCTGTGAGGTAGGCATCCAGATATTATTTCCCCCTTTTTTTTTTTTAATGATTAAAAGACACCCAAACAAGATAGAAGAGAAATTAGGCAATCTGTCCCAAGTCCAGGGCTGGTAACAGTTCTTTTGACTGGGATTCCCATCATCTTCTCCAGATTCATCTTCTCACTGGCTAAACCTGGAGTGTCAACAAATCCCCATCATAGTTCTGGGCTGATTTTCTAGACATTAGCCAAGGACTCCTGTCTTCTGGGTAGTAGCCTTGACCCCAAACTTGTATGTGCATAGCATTGACAGTTGTTACTCCATCTCTTTATCTCCATGAAGACCTCCTAGATCTTTGCTAGATATTTGGGTTTGGCTTTTGTTTTGTCTTCAGTTATATTTTAGACTCTGTGGTCCCTTCTAGTTGAACTTTATTTAGTCCTGGTGTATTAGTTTACTGTCGCTGCTATAACACATTCCCATTTTATTAAAATTAATTTATTCTGGGTGCAGTGGCACACACTTGTAATCCCAGTGGCTCAGGAGGCTGATGCAGGAGGTTGGTGAGTTCAAAGCCAGCCCCAGCAACGTAGGGAGGCCCTAAGCAACTGTGCCTAGCAGGAAGTATTGTCCTTAAATCACATTACTCTTTAGTTTTAAATTTATGATATGGTTGAATTTGACTTGGAAATTGCCCTTGTTGCCAAAAAAGACCAGTGGGAACAATTTTAGAGTTCATTTTTAAAGCACGTAATATCCAGTTATCCTTCTTCTGACTTCTATATTTTTCTATTCTCTTCATAGTATGCTTTCCTTAAAGAGAAATATGCACTATATTTATTTCATAAATTCCCAAATCATCCTTGATCTACTCTAATTTGGCTTCTGTTCCTAGCCTTTTAAAGCCCTTGCTTTGAAATAGTCAGCACTAGAATGACCACATACTTTTTCATTCAAATGAGAACACTTTGGAAAGTGAAAGTAGATATTACTATTCTATACACTGGGGCATGATGCCTGAACTGGGACAGTCCCAGGAAAACCAGAGCATGAGTCCCAGTTGGGGATCCGCACATTGACAAATTCAGTATGTGTTGTTTTGTCTTAGCAGCATCTTACCAACTTTTTTAACACTGCTGCTGAATTCTCCTTCTTTCTTCAGCACCTTTTTCACTCTTTCTTTGCAAAAATTAATGTTTTTCCCATTATTTTTCCTACTGTAGGAAACTCCTGTTTTGTCCTGCAATTGGCCATCCTTTCCAAGCTTGTTCATCTGTTTTCTCTGACTCTGTCCAATAATCTATATTCTGGACTGTCTCAGTGCTGTTTCTGGCCCAACTCCCCGGACTCCTCTTTTCATACATTCCTGAGACTAGATACCATACATATGCTGGCAATTTCTAAATTTATGTTTTCAATCCAGACTTTTCTTAATTTTTCAAATTCAAATACTCAATTGCATATTGATGTGTTGGAGATTACACAGGACTCTTTAAAAATCACACTCTTTTCCCCATACATACCCAATACTGTTTCTTTCCTAGACTATTGTACCACAGACATTGTTACTACCAGCTTAAAGACTGTTTACCAAAACCCCACTTCCATCCAATCCATCTGTAAAGGTGTTTGTTTTTATCTCCAAAATATGTTTTAAACACCCACTTTATTTTCATTTCTTGACCATCATTGAATCAACGATCACATGCTCTTTAACTTCCTTTATTCATTTTTTTTAACCACTTGAAATTCATTCTCTAAAAAATAGATTTGTTGTTAATACACACATGATGCATGTGCATGCACACACATACAAAATTGACATGTAGTATGTAATTTTTATAACTATTAAATTAATAAGGCTTCTATTATCTTTAAATTTGATGTCCCATGTCTTCATAGCCATTGATTCATTGGCTTCAATGCCTCAGGAGAAATGATGACTGATATAATATGTGCATACTGGAGATTTCCAAGATATGACATAGGAATTTTCACTAGAACTGAAAAGGGAGCAGAAACTTTCTGTTGGACAAAAAACAGTGCATCAGATGGCAGGGGCATTCCGGAACAAATAAAATATTAAGACGTCAGTTGGAAGGTCCTGACACCTCTCAATGGGGTAAATTCCAAAGAGAGACCAGGGATGATAGAAATCCCTTACTCCAGCAAGTTCTCATTGGGCATGTGTGAGACTGAGCTGAGAGTCACTGGGTCTGCCCTCGACTTACCATGAATAAGAGAAAGGAGAGCCTCAAATGGAAGTTGTATAGTTGACAATAAAGTTGGGAAGGTGGGGGACAAGGGTGAAACAGAGATTTAATGGTGCTAGAAAGAACTGAGATGGGATTAAGTCAGTGAAGATCATGAGACTCCAATATACTGAGAAAAAAAGATCCTCATAGTCTTATATGCAAACTTTGGCACTAATATTCACATGGGTGACTCCTTTCTATTCTCTGGTTTCAGTTTACCTATCAGTCATATTAAAAAGTCTTTCCCAATCTAAATTAAGTGACTTCATTCTCCAACTGATAATGGTGAATACTTTCTAAAAGTAAAGTATTTCCATATCACAACCTTAGTTTATGACCCTCATTACAATTATAATTGTTGCACTGACCTATTTATCTGTTCTCTGACTCCAAAAGTAAATGATCAACCCCACAAGGGCAGGGATGGTGTCCATCTTGATCACTGTTGCTTTTTCAGTATCAGCTTGGTAATTTGTACATAGTACATATTTCAATTGAAGCAAAGAATAAAATTTTCATGTTCAATGGATCCTTATTACCAACAGAATTCAATTAAATATTTTGGATCATCATTACAAAACCTCCACTGATTTGGCAAGTATATGTCTCATTTCCTAATACACTTCTTCAAAATCACTCTGACATGCTTAATGAATACATGTCCTTTGAATTCTAACCTTTGCAATTTTTTTTTTGCCCATGTAACTTTTAATCTGAATCATCTTTCCATCTCAAAAGATTTTAATTTTATTTTTTATTTAAAGTTCTTTTCCAAATGCCACCCTCCCCATGAGGCTTCTAGTAACCTTAATTTGATGCTGTAGACTGTGATAGAATTTGCTTTTTACCTGTCTTAAAGTATCTGACTGTCATTTGAACTACAGTCATTACATATACATACATGGGTGCTGTTTATAAATGTATAAAAGGTAGGGTTTATCCTTTAGTTCATTGATAACTTTAGCATGTGCCTTATATGAGACTAATAGGCATTAAATATACATTGGTTAGATATACTTAAAAAGCAAAAGTATTTTATGACTATATCATCCTATTCAAATATGCTTTATTAATGTATATATGTGCTGAAAATTATACCTATAGTTGGTACCACACCCAGGCCAGCTTTACTAAATTCCCATCTGCATTTTAAAAATGTATGAAAAGATTCATAAACGTCAAGAGAAAGATTGAGTGCACAGAGAGAAAGAACAGAAGCAGAATTCATTAAGGCTTTTGCCAAGAACCAGAAATTATAATAAGGGCTCTATGTACATTGTCTAATTTAAATTTAAGCCCACAACATCCCTATGAAGTACATGCTACAGTTAATTTTTTGAAACATAGGAATAATCTAAGACTAATGAGTCACATCTGCACAATTGAAATGCTACCATTGTTAAGAGAGCACCACACCAAAGAATAATTTTAGCTTGAATAAAAAGAAAAGCAAAGTAGCTCACGGAACCCACTACAGACTCAAAGAATCATACAAGAATTAAGTCCTTAAGAAATATTAAGAAGGTGAAAAATTATTCTACTAGCGGGTATTTTGTCAAACTTACATAAAGAGTCAGTACAGATATTAGCAAAGACAGGGAAATTAAAGGACTGTCATTAATATATAAAGAAGAATGTTAATTAAAACCTGAAAGGAATCTTGGAGAAATTACTTCTGTTATTTATTTCAAGAAATCTTTTGAGCTGCTAATGAGAACATTGGGGTTATCTCAGGAATAATTGTCTTAGTATTTATTGTATCAAATTATGAATTTCTAAAGTTAAGGAGAGTGAGGAAGTTTAGTTACAAATTAAAGAAAAAGGAATATAAGACTGAAAAATCAGTACATTAAAATAGAGTAAGCTTAGATTTAGGAAAAATAATGGTAACATTTAAGTGCTTTCAAAAGTATCAGGTATTCAACAATTACAATGGTTCTTAAAAAGTGCATCATACAGTATCTATGGATTCAGAAATTATATTAGAAGAAACGGGACAGGAATATAGGAGAAGAAATCATTGCTGGAAAGCAGGCCCTCTCTGTGAAATCCAGTAAAAAAATTTAATTGCTGAATTTTTTTTTTCCTAATTATAAAGCCAATGAAAATTTAAGGAACAGTTTTTATTGCCAGTGATCGTATGCATATGCAAAATGATCTTCTGTTCTCGAGGGCAAAGTTTCCACCAACTCAGATCTAGGCTGTCTTGGAAATCAGGAACTGAGCAGAGTTACTTCTCCTCCCTCACAGTCCACCCTCCAGGACTTATTCATGTGGTTGCTATAAACTGTCAGAGCAGAACTAGGAAGGAAGAGTAAGAAGGGCCCAGTGCCCTTGGGTACATTTCTCAAGATCTTGATAGAATTGTAGATAGAGCTAGGGAAAGAAGGGGATCTGCCCAATGTGTGGTCTTTGAGTTTTGCTGCTTCCCACATACCTATGAATTAGAGAGCCAGGGAGAGCAAAGGAAGATCCCTCTCCTGATTCAGTGGAGCTACACTAGCTGAAAGCCGGGGAGATACTGGAAACTTTGCTGGGACCTTTGTTGGATAACTGGCTGCCAGGTGGTGGCTCCAAAGAGATCACACAACAAAAGAGTTGCTAAAATGGAGCTGAGAACAATTCGAATGCACCAGGGCTTGGCACACATTGACCTGAATAGATTTCCCTTCATTGGAAAGTAAATGAGTAGATTAAAAATGACTTCAAACTGAAAATAATAGGCTGAAGTCATGAGACCTAGCAGGCTTACAGTGAAATTCCTTTACAAAACCTCCAGGAAGTTGTTTTATAGAAAAAACCTACTTGGCAATTTTTATACCTATGAAGAAGCGTCAACTTCATGAAACAAAATTGGAATACCATGAAAAGATAACAAACGGGGAGAGAAAGTCATGATGAAATAAGTAGGAAAAGGAATTGCAAGAAAATTACAAATATAATATAGATTTCAAAACCACTAAGGGAGGCAGTGAAAGACAGATTGAACTTTATAAAAATATGGCCAACCCGAGAGGTACAAAGAATGTTTAAGGGAAAGAATAATGTTGTAGAAAATTGAGGAAGAGAAATCAAAGGAAAGAAATCACAGAGAATTGTTAAGAGCTACAGATATAACTTTGAAACATAAATGAATAATCAATGGAGAAAATTTCTGTAAAAGAGAGGCAATGCCAGTCTTATTGAGTTCCAGTTCTGGGTGGACCTCCTTGATTTCTTTTAGCACTATTAAACTCGACAACTTTTATAATAATGTGTTCTACTTTCTCTCTTCATTATAGCATCATGAAGTATTTGAGATAGTACTTTATTCTTAGACCACTACAAAATCTTTTCCATGAAAGTACCTGCATTGAAGAGACTAGTCTATCCTTTAACTTTCTCCTCTCTAGATCAGACATCCGAAATGCCTTTATTTGTTTTTCAAATAACCAGCGTCCCATGCAGATCTCTGATAACCTTCTGGATAGCACACCATTCTTTAAGAGATGATTGCATAAATTGAATATGGTTATATAATATATGTCTGAGATTAAAACAACTATGATTTATGTGTGGCTTCTATTTCTTGCATATCAATTTCCTTTAATACGCTTACTATTACATATTCATATTTAGGAGCCTTAGAATAAATATTAGCATTTTTAGATAAATGGTTCTGGAATATCCTCTTCTGGACTTTCTTTTTAAATTGTGGCAAAAAATATACACATCATAAAATTTATCATTTTAATGTTTGAATGTGTAAGGTTCAGCAGCATAGAATACCTTTACGTTTTTGTGTGGCCACCATCAGCCACCATCCAACTACAAAACTTTTGTCATATTCTAAAACTGAACCTCTGTAAGCAATTACCATCCTGTGCCTCCCACTGCCAGCCTCGGGCACCCCCCATTTTTTTTCTGTCTCTATGAATTTGACTCCTCTATACTCCTCATATAAGCAGAATTATGCAGTATTTGTCTCTTGTGATTGGCTTACTTTACTAAACATAAGGTCTTCAAGGTGAGAATTTATTAAGATTTTTAAAGCTAAATAATATCTGATTATATTAACATGTCACATTTTGTTTATCCACCATTCTGTCTGTGGGCACTTTTCACTCCCCCCGTTTGGCTGTTGTGAGCAATGCTCCTGGGAACATTGTTGTGCAAACTCCTGTTTGAGTCTCCACTTCTTTTGGGTGCCTGCCCAGAAGTGAAATTGCAATATCGTATGTTTAATAGATTTTAAACACAGACCTGCCATATTGCTTTCCACAGTGATTGCACCAGTTGACATTCCAAGAAGCACTGAACAGGGAGTCCAGTTTCTCCACATCTTGGAGATTTTTCAACACATTTTTAGATGGAAGGATAATGGGAAGTACCCTATGACCCTTGAAATAAGAACTTACTGAGTAGTTCTCTTCTTGCCCAGAGGAGTTAATAAAACATTATTAAAATATGACTTCCTTTTAAAAATCGATCACTTATCCCCCCACTTAACTCTTCAGAGCTTGTAGCTGTATGTAACTCAACACATTGGTTGTCCCCATGTTCTGCCGTTGACACAATGAGAATGACTTATCTAGGGGTAGAGTATTTCATTGATTTAGTGTTGGTGTGTTGAAAAGGGTGAATTCTCCAAAAGCAAACCCTGCCATGAAGTGTGTGTCAAAGTAATTTATTATGAAGTGCACCCAGTTGAAATCATTAGGGGAGGAAGCAAGGAGGAAAGGCAAAGCAGGTGAGCTAAGCCTGGGTGCCCTCTCACTGCAGTGTCACACAGAGAGTCACTTGTGTAACTCTGGAGATGTGTTGGGTCACTGCTCAGAGTTGTCTCCATCAGGAGCAAAGGGGCAGAACCATTTCACTGCTTGATAAGGTGGTAATCAGACACTTCCAGGTCTCCAGTGCAGGCACACAAATTAAGTTCAGGCAGCTTGACACAACTCTCCAATAAAAGGATGTGGGTATCAATTGCTGGGTTGGAAAACAAAGATGGAGCATGCACAAAAACGATCGGAGGGTTTAAGGGAATATGGCAGAGTACTTATGGTTTCCACCACAGATGTGAATAAAAGGCAGTGTGCATCCTCAGGATGAATAGGGACTGTTGGGTCGGTGCTGGTTGCATGTCAAAGTATCATAAACAAAACAAAGAAAGAACTTTGTATCAAAACTTTATTTATTAAACAAAAAATGCACCATTGGAATAACATTTCTATAAAAAATGAATATGAGACTGTTCTACAGTGATTACAAAACCCCTTTTTCCTTGTGTAGTAGTATACAAGATCGTGTGTAGAAACAGTCATTGTTTTAAACTGTAAGCAAGTTTCCTTTCTCATAGAACAAGATTTACACTTAAATATTGCAATCACTAGTCTAATTTGGTTAACAATGCTAGAGTCTGACAATTTAAAGAAACTCTTCGTAGGCTCAAAATACCTTCTTTTTTCAAAAAAGGTATTTTGTAACAACAAAAAATTTCTTTCTCCACTAAGGCTAGTTAAAGCTGTAGTATACCCATTTCTACCAAATAAACTTATCACTATCACACTAAAATTCACTTGAATTGCAAAGCCCTTTGAGAACAAGAATAGCACTGATCTGAGAATGCTATCAGAATTACTTTAGGTTTGGTGTTATGGTCTTTGAACGGCCCTAGAAAGGGAGAAGGCGCTGATGATGGATCCTCAGTGAAGGCTTTGCCTGAACTGGACATCTCCTCCTACTCAGCAATGGACAATTCATTTCCCAAGTGGTCCCTCTGAGATATGGATCACTGCAGCTTTAACAGCCGTATCTAGATCCCAACCAGATCTCCCTTTGTTTTTTTTTTTATCATAAATTATCCAAAAAGAAGCCACTCTAAATAATAAATTAAATATTACTTATAAAAAGTACACCCCATACCCACCCACCCTTCCCCCAAACAAGCTGACAATTCTCAAAGTTCAGAATTGCCAGATGTACCCTACAATAATAAAAAACAGCATTTCTCCTCCTCGCCAACATTCCTTTCTTGCATCTGAAAATACTCGCTCAGCACACAGTGAGATCCCTTGGCCCATGCCTCTGTGTTGATGACATCGTGTAGAGCTTTGCTGTTGCTCTCATACCAACAAAAAAAATCACAGGATGACAATGTACAAAGGCTCTCTACTGAGAGCAAGAGAAAAAATCCTTCAGAGAGTGCAACTGGAAGTCTGCCAAGGAGTGTTATTCAATAGTGGCAATGGAGGAACCACATCAAATTGGAAGGAGTACTTGCGGATATGAGCGTGGTGGCTGGGCTACTGTCTGAGCACTGACCAGGAAATACTTAGGCATTTCTTTTCAGAATTGCTTCTTTCTTAAAGCAGGTATTTGGGTGGCAAGGTATGTTGAAGGGTGGGTGCCTGTATTTTTTTTTAATGGGATAGAATAGAAAACATACATCTGTGATTTTCCAAAGTATACTATACCATTTGAAGTATTGGAATCAAGTAGAAAGCTTTTCTCTGTGATATTAAAATGGTCTCTGAAAGTCACAAGATAAACGCAAATGATGGGTAAAATGTTGTGATTTTAAAATAGAGGATGTAGACTGGGGAGTGTGATTGCTCCTGCACTCTGCAATGTTCAGGGCTCTGTACCTTATTTGATGTAGAACAGGCCAGGATACCAACCCCAGCCTCAAGACAGCCTGTGGAACAGCCCTAGAAAGGGAGAAGGCACTGATGATGGACCCCCCGTGAAGGCTTTGCCTGGACTCGACATCTCCTCATACTCCATTCTGGGTGATAGGGAGGGAAGGTAGATCAGCTCCAACCCTATTTTAAAGTTCAGATGATTTTGTTTTGTTTAAACACACCTGAAACTCAGGAACTCTACTATTTTCCTTTTTTCCATTGCCTGGAAAGGGACATTCCATAACTACAGGAAGTCTGAGTCTGGGATAAATTTTTTTTCTAAAATGTTTCAGCTGCCCTCTTACAGGTAACCTTTGTTGGAATTATAGTCCAACTACAATGTCTGAGATGCTTTGTTCTATTTGGAGGTGATTCAAAGGTGCTTACTTAAACAAGGTCAACAGATCCAAAGGGTGAATAAGTTTAAGCGACCAGCTTCTAGCACAGATTTTGTTGGCTTCCAGAAAGATCTGCACTGAAGAGATTCTGTGTGGTACAAGCCAATGAGCACCAAACTACAGTTTCAGAATACTGTCTGGAACATCACTCTAATGTGTCTCTTTTTGGGTTGCTACCAAGGCAGTGGACTGATTATCCACTTCATTTTGAACAATTCTTATTCAAAGAAACTAGTGTTTTATCCAACCCCTGAATGAAAGTCTCAGTAAATCCACCTCATATCATTGTTTTTTCCAGGTTGTTCAACTGAGTGTGCATTTTATCATACCCAAATACAAAATTACATCATTTAAATATTCTGGAAGCTTATAGGTTCATTGCACAAAGGGTTGCTATAACTGGTTTCTGATTAAATATGAATCACTAAGAAATATTTAATTTTTGGTTAGAACATCACACAAATATTCTGTACACATTTGGAGCCATCTGCATCGTGAGTTCAACAAATGCAGAAAATTCTGGAGGAGTGAAAATAGCTTTCTTATCAGAGTGAAACACAAAGAAAACTACCAAGCTTTTTCGAGAGGAGACTCTTGCCTGACAGTTCAGCACAGGCGAGGGGAGTCCTGAGTGTGCCCTGACAAGTTTGATTTTCTTCTGTTCTGGGGAGAAATCAGTCCTGGTGGCAGAGCTGCTGGTTGGCTGTCAAGCTTTGCCCTATGGGAGTCAGAGAGATTTATGAGCCTAAGGAGCCCTGCATGCCATGAACTAGACCCAGAGAAGGAGCAGGAGCAGAAGCAAAACAGAGGCCACTTCACAGTATTCAGAGTCCTTCTTGTCATGAGATCAGGAGATTTGGAAATTAAAAAGTTACCTTAAAACTTGGGCAGGTTCATGGTACATATGTGAACCATCTGAGGGGATAGGGAGCAGAATTAAACAGAAATCATGGTGAATGTCTTGCATATTAAAATCACTAGGTAATGACACTGGAGTCTTCTGAGGTTATTTAAATGGATTCTAATCCACATTCAAGGCAGGGCAGTTGGATTTATTAGCAATGTCAGGAGCTAACATAAACCAATGTATTTGTTTAATGAAGAAAGTTTCAAGAGCATGTGGCATAAATATAACTCCCAGCGAAGACGATAGTGTGTGTACTTTTAAAGGATTTCACTTCCTAAAATTATTGACTTGGACTTGAAGGGTCTAGAGTTTTCTGAAAATGTTGGTTCTCTTGATTGTTCAGCTGCATTCTACAGAGCAGACTGAAGCTGAAACTTAATTCCTGAAATCTGAGATTGATGACCTACTCTAAATGGAACACTGGGAAGACCCTTATGAAATGCTATCAATGAATGTTTCTTGTTCATGAATATTATTAGAAAGGGAAGGTCACTCTCAGGCCTTCAGAAGGTCAGGGTAACCTAATTAAAATTTTTGATGCAATGGAATATTTCTGAAACATTCAATATTATTTTAGGAAATGCCTTATTTCAGGTCAGTGGAGGGTTGTCCCCCTCAGTGCCCAGATATTGAACAAGAATAATATGTCCCATCAAATAACATCACTCAGCTCTTCCAAAGGACTTCCAGAAAATCTTAGCAAATTGAACAAGCACTCTTGTTGAAGGAACAATTTTTGCAAATGGACCGGACTTCCTAATGAACCATTTGAACAAGCCCTCTCTTTGACATCAGATTTCCTTCCCGACATAAAACTGTAAAAAAATAATCTGAATTATTACTTCTGTTACAGTGCCATTTTGCTCAAAATATTTCATTCAGGGATTCATATATAATTACCCACCTAATAAAAGGAGCTATTAGGTTGTAAAGATCCTATCCTTTCCATGCTCTTTTAAAATTATGACCTACTCAAGCTTGAAATCAAAGGCAGAGCTGAAAGGAATAATTCAGCTGAAACTCTCTCATTGGGTTTTCAAGTCACCTAACTGATAAATATGCAAACTAGCTCCCTTTTGGCAACTCAGCTGCATAAACAGGGATTAACTCCAAATGCAGCTGAAAATTCAAAAACTAAAAGAGTGCACACAAAAGGTTCTTAATTTTAGCTAGTTCCAAACTGTAGATAGCATGGCAATAGAAGTTACAAATTCTAGCCCACAGTTAAAGATGCTTTTTGTAAAGTATCCACTGGATTTATGATGTGTCAGAAGTGTCAAGTGGCACCTACCCCTCTGCTCCTCCCTGACTCTGGCACATGCATGGTAGAGAAGGTCCCGTGGCAGCAGGGTCTGTGGTCACCTTGCTCAGTGCTGCCTGGTATGTCAGTGAGAATGCTGCAGGTAGAACTGGTGTCACTCAAGAGAGAAGGTCCTTTTGGAAACTGCCTCTTTCATTCCTCTCCTTCCTCAGAGACTGTTCTCAGAAGGTCTAAAAGCATTTCTACAAGGGACACAGGAGACACTGGCCAGGAGACCATAGGATGTATGGAACCGGCAATTGTGCCCAAGGCTGGTTGCAAGAAGTCAAGGAGGGATGGGGCAGAGAGGTAAGGGGAACTCTCCTGGCCAGGCTTCCCAAAGAAACCTTGGTGACACTTTGAAATATCATCACAGTGTGGTATGGCACAAAAGCCACCCAAATTGACAAGTATCTTATTACAAGCTTAAGCACATAATTACTGTATGTCTGAGAAGATTGCATATTGTATCCTCTTTCTGGAAATGTGTGACTACTGGCTGGATGCCATTGGTTGCAGATTTGTGTGTTCCTGTACTCCAGACATACATGTTAACCAAGGGTGGATTTACAAATACTTGTTAAAACTGGTGAATTTTACAGACCCTTGCTAATATCCACCACTTGTGCAAGATTGAACTACAAACGAGCACTCACTGCCTTTTGTTTGTTTACTTATTTACTTTTTGTGCTGTCAGGAAAACATCCAATCCTTTGGTGCTATGGAGTGAGAGGATTTCCATGGGTGCTTTGTACTTTAAAGTTGCAAACAAAATAGTGAGCTTGCACTGATTTGCCATGACATGATACAGGCTTAAATAATGCACTTGCATTTTGTAAGACTAGACCTACACTTAAAACGACAGGCCTTGATGAAGGAAAATACAGGCGTTAGTTACGACAGTGTGGTCACTGCACTGGCAAAGAGCCAGGACTATTCTAGCAGCTCAAGCTTGGACTTTGCAGTGAAGATGCATCTTTGCTTTTGTTGAGGGACCTCATGGTCATCATGCTGCAATTCTTGTGCCTCTGAAAGAAGGGATGGTTATTCCTTCTGCACTGCTTCAGGATCTTCCTTAACAGCGTGGTCAGGGTGGTTGACCTGTACACTGGTTAGAGTTCTTGGACGTAGGTGTGCTGTTTATGGGTAATTGGTATGCTGCAAAGTCCCCAGAAAATTTTCACTCATCAAATCAGCAATACATGTTAGAAGGCCGAGCCTGTGATGGCATTGAGTTGCTTCATTAGCCCTTCTAAGCTTGCCATTTGTTCACTCAGATCATCCTGTTCATAAACCTGTAGAGAGAATAAGAGCAAAGGGTTAACACTAATATTGATACCTTCCTGTCTGTGGCTAATTGGACCACTCAGTATCCTCAGGACTGACCAGTGACCTATAGCCTGGGCTATCTGCAGATTATATTCGCTGAATAAAGATGCTGGCCAGAAAAGAGGTGGTGATGGATGACTGCTTGGTGTTTCATGGACTCCATCCCTATGATCAGGAAAAGTTTTGCAGTCAAAAATGTCCCATTTTAAATCAAGTTCTAGCAATCATTAGCCTTGCCGTCTTGGACAAGTTAATGAAATTCTCTGATTTATGGTTTTCTTTATCTATAAAGTGATGATAATGACATCTATTTCATAGATTATTCTGAGCATGCCAGAACATGTTTCATGCCTGTCATAGTGTCCAGAAGGTCCATGAGCTGGCTTTTTTGTATATTTGTAAAATAATCTAGTTATATGTTTTGTATGGGAACTTGATGGACCTTGATGTGACCAATTGGAAGCCTGGGGGTTATGACTTAGTTTGTATGTGGAAACAAATTTATGTCCCAAACCAGAGTCAGTGCTGTGCACAGTTGTGAAGGGACTCTTATGATATGGTTTGAAGATGTTGGATTGTGTAAATCTTAGAGATGACAGTTTTTCTATCTCTCATTCACTGTGAGTTACAAATATCATGTTATTAGTAGGTAATAGGATTCTTAGTTTTCACAGATCCCCATGTTACTGGTCTCAGGGTTTAATAATGTTTCAATATGTATAGAATAGATCTAGAAATTTATATTTAAAATAATTTTTCCCCATGTAAGTTTGATGATCAACCAAATAGGGAGACTAGGGACAAAAGCACTGAGGTAGTGTTGTTGATTTGAATTCTGTTCTTCTTATAAGCTTCCTCCTTTTCAGGCAGTTTCCTTATTCTTCAACTGGGAAGAACAAGCGTGTCTCCGTAAGTAGTTGGGAGCACACCACAAGTCAGTGCTGTCCAGTGGTCAAGTGTTCAACAAATATCAGTGTCCTCCTTTGTCACCATATAGTTTGTTCTGATGAATACAGACATGGCCTTCTTGATTATTCTTGCCTAGTGCATTCAATGGATTAAAGGATTGAACCAACAAAGCCTGCAACATGTTTTCTATTGTGTGTAGGCCAATAATCATTGCTTGCTATCATTGCTTGGTGAGAGATATATATATCTGATCCTGCCAAATAAGCACCCTGAATCCCAGGAGAGCATCACTAGAATTTGCATGAAGGGATGATAGGCACAAAGCCACTCTAGCCCCTGAAGGGAAAGCTTACAACAGGGTATTAATACATGTGCTTCCTCCAGGAACCTGAGCACGTCAGTCAGTGACTTGGCAATATGCTATTAAAGGCTTGTGGGATTGCAAAATAGCCAGCTGGGCTCAACAGGCCTTGTACATAGGTATTTGAAGAGAGAAGCTGGAGTTAGGTGATTACTTGTTCAATCATTTTCAAAAATGTTTGAGTTGTCTGGGTTGCTTTTCTAGAATTATCTAGATCTAACTGCACAATATTTGAAATCATTACTCACATGTAGCTATTGGATCCTGAAATGTGGCTAGTACAAATTGAAATGTGTTTTCCATATAAAATATACATCAGGTTCTGAATACTTTGTATAAAAAACAGCATGCAAAATACTTTATTGACAGTTTTCATATTTATTGCATATCGAAATGACATCAGTTTGGAAATACTGGATCAGATAAAAGCTATTATTAAAATAAATTTCTCCTATTTTTACAACTTTTAATGGGCTCCTTGTTTAAGTTATATATGTGCTTTGCATTGCATTTCTATAGGACACTGCTGATTTAGATCATTTGCCTCATTTAACCATAAATGTAAAAATGGGCCACCTGACCATCATCCCTTGGGAGATGAGAAACATAAATTTAGGAATTTGAGCTGATTTGGATATGGCCACAAATGTTGGACCCAAACACACATTGAAGTAAATATCTAAATTCTGACACAAGAGCATCTTTAAAAGCAGTGTGTTGAGTATATTAACATCCTGTGCCAAATATTCAAACACATATGTACTTGTCCAGCTTTCTTGTTTTTTCTATGTAGGTAAAACACTGTGCTGTTTGTAAGACTGAAAACAATATAAAGCAAGAAAAAAGTATCATGTATCATTCTTCATTTAAATGAAATGATCCTTTCTTTTCGATGATCTGGTTTTAAAGAAAACAATTTTATTAAAGAAAACTGGTAGTTGTAGGGCTCACAAAGGACTAATTGCATGTGACTGATTTAGTTTTTGATATTGTTGTAATTTTCCTTATCATTACATTATTTGCAAACTTTGTAAAAATCTTCACTCGTGCATAAAAAAACAGAAGCTAGTTGAAAGTGGAGGATCAGTTCTCATTTCACAATCTAGGGTTGAAAAAGTTCAAATGTAATAATATAATAATAATATTTCCTCTTTCAATTCCCTCATTATTTAAGATATCTGATATGCTAATTCCTTGGCATTCTTTTAAATGCTTGCTCTTGAAATACAAGCAGAAACACTGGAAAGTTTTCTGAATAGCTGCCTTCAGGCAACACCTTTTTGAATCTTAATAAGGCATTTTTGGAGAGAAATGTTTTTACTCCCCAAATTTCAAAGTTTTTTTCTTTTCACTGATTTTCTTACTGAGATTTCTAATTTAAACATATATATTTGTTTAATTTAACTAAATCCCTAATATAATTTTTTTTCCTAAAATTTTTTTCTCCACATGTCAAGTTCAGACAGGCAACAATGAGAAGAGGGACCTAGGTCAATGGTGAGTGCTGACTGGTTTAGGTTGTTTTTTGCACAGCTTTCCTTCATTTCTCCCTATTTGTGGCATCAATGTGAAGGACACCCTTACGTTAGCTGGATCCTCGGCTGGTTTGTGGCTTTCCTCAGACACTTCAGGGGCTGTTGGCACAGACACAGGAAGCAAAGGGGATCTTGCTTTTCCAGCCAGCCCAAGAGAGGCTGTTTTAACGTGAGTCTTGGGAAGAGTAGGCCCTGAAATTGAAAACACAGAGTGATGAGAAGTAATGGTTGAAACATTCTGAGGAACGTTCTCCCAAGCACATAAACCAAATCCAGTAGGGTGGCATTGATTTTAGGTTATTGTTCATTCTGGGCTGTGGAGATTAATTCTGACACAACGAATGGGCTCATTTTATTTTTACTGAATAGAAGACAGATTGTGATCAGGCCTCTCCAGATGAAGCTCCACTGGTCATATGTAATTTCAAGTGGATTTCAAATCATGCAGTGAGAGTTGCCTGGGAGCTCTGGACTGTTCATCATGTCCTATAAAGTGTCAGGTGAGCTCATTCGATGCCCAAAGTCTCAGTTTTGGGCCTGTGCTGTACCAACTAAATAAGCCCTAAATTGTGTAGGGGATGAAGAATTTGTGCACCTAGCAGAGATGATTGTTCTGGTTTACAAATGAGTATTCGATGTTACATTAAAACAAAGTCCTTCATGGCTACCTGAAAGAATCTCCCTATTAATTCCCTTTTGGAAAAAAAGATATATAATTCCATCCTGATCAATACACTTCCTTTCAATAAAAAATATTCTAATGCTCGTAAGAATCATTTGAGGAACTGCCAAGTTCCTACTGGATGACATTCCTGTCTACTATAAACAAGGGTTACCATTGTTTTTTTGCATCTGAAATTTGTCTTGTAAATCCTTCTTAGCTTCTAGCAGTACTACAACTTTGTCTCTTTTGCTTGAAACAAAACTTCATGAAACCCTATTGAATCAGCTAGTACACCTCACATAACTAAGGAGTACTTGCCATGTTTTAGCATTATAACCAAGATTTCAGCAGAAAATGTAGAGTGAGAGGTGAAAAGAAGTTTACCTCATTATTTTCTATCACCAATAATGATGTTCTGGTTTTAATGATTCTAATGGGGTACTAAATTTTGCACCCCCAACCCTACAAATTGTTTTGAATAGACTAGGGAAAATAGCATTCTAGTTAGTAAATTTCATAGGTTAATCGGTCTACAATCAAAGAGATAGGGATAATTTGTTTATTGGGAAAGAAAGAATGCAAATAAGCTAATAAATTAGCAATTGGCTAGATACTAGTTTCTGTAAATGAAAAAGCTTTCCATGAACACATTTTTCCATGTGATGACCTAACATGTTAATTTCTTCACGTTGATATCTTTTCACTCTTAAATATCAGGAATCAAAAGTCTACAAATGGAGTGAAGAATCTGAGATTTCCGATCAGTTCAGTATGTGTGGAGAGCCTGGTAAAGCTCAACTCTGTGCTAGTTGTTAATCCCTTGGCAACGAAACCTGCCTTGGCCTGTTTTTATTTTCACCTATAAAATGTGAATGTTAATAATTATTTGTAAAGATTACATGAGGTTGCATATTTAAAGTTGCTGATACCTAATAAATTGTTCAGACAGGGCTATTATTAATACCTAATTATCAGAACAGTCCTAAGTATTAATATTCCCAATTCACACACAAGGATGTCAAAACAGAGAAAAATTAAGTAACTTGCTGAAGTTTACCCATTTAGAAAAGGGCAGGCAGACAGAGGTTTGCACCAAGTTATACCTAACCCCACTGAGCAAATGCAGGTTTTATCATTAATATGTCAATCTAGCTAATCCAAATGTGCTATTTGAAGAAGTCTTGTAAATGAACATGAAGTCTAGTCCACAGATTCTATTTACCTTGAGGGTCAAAACTATTTATTGTATTATGGTCTCTCATAACTGAGTTGTAATTTTTTTTCTTTTGGTACTGGGGATTGAACCCAGGGGTGCTTAACCCATGAGCCATGTCTCCAGCTCTTTTTTGGATGTTATTTAGAGATAGGGTCTTGCCAAGTTGCTTAGGGACTTGCTAAGTTGCTGAGGCTGACTTTGAACTCCCGAACCTTCTGCTTCAGACTCCAGAGCCACTGGGATTGCACACATGTGCCACCATGCCTGACTGAGTTGTAACTTAAAAGTAAAAAGAAAACTTTAATAATCTCTAATATTGATTGAACTATTTTTATTACACTGTTATTTATATACATAAACATAATAAATCTTGCCGTCATTTTAAAACTTGTAGTTCTCATTCTATGCCAGAAAACCCAAACTTTGTTAAATGTAAAAATCCATGTAAAATAGTACAATTTGAATTATTATTAATTTTTTCTAATAAAAGAGGTTAGTGGGCTGAAATGCAATCACCATGTGAATTTGGTAACATATGCCACAATCATCTTGGGCTTGGCATTTATGCTCAGTTTTCACTACCAATTTTCTCTAATTGAATGATAGACAAACCTTCATTCATACAGAGACTACAAATCCAGTTGTTCTTCACTGGATGTGAACAAACTACTTGTTGATTATATTTATATTTGTGAGAAATAGAAAATCCTATGGTCCATTTTTGGAACACAGTATTTATCCTTAAACATAAAACTGGGATATAAGAAAGGCAGGCAGAGGTGAAATAGAGCAGAATGGGAAGCTACAAGTAGTTGACTCACACCCTAGCACCATGACCTATGGATGTTGCAGATCCAAAGTCCATGCACCTGAACAGCCCTTGATAAACAGGAGGTCAGGGAAGGGGTCATCGTGACCAACAGAGATAGAAATCTCTCTGCTAAGAAATAGTAACTTAGATAAGGAAGTAAGAGCTGTGTATCTGTCAGAATACATTCACCCCAGCCAGACTTCCCTGCTACAAGAGAACAAAGGGAGGTAGGAACAACTAAAGGTATATTTCTTTAAATAACCCAATAGGCAACAGTACAACCTAGTGACATTCGGAAGACTGTACACCCTATAGTACAGCCAATGAAGAATAGAGGGAGGGACTTTGTGCTCTAGCAATGAAATACTGATTGTACCCCATTTGGACGTGCCTGCTCACCACAGACACCCAATCTTGCAAGACCTTCAATAAGGGAAAGCCATGCTTTTTCTGCACCTTTGTCTCTCAATCCATTTGGGTTTTGACAGGTGAGCGTGATTCTCACATCTTTAAATACTTTTCTCTTTATCTCTTTTCAACTCTCTATCTCTTTAGCCTCTGACTGCAAACACAGTGTTCCTGGTACAGTATTAGTTATGAAACTGAATATAAAGGCAGGTTAGCAAAACCCAGGTGGAGCCAAGCTATCCAAGGGTCCTCCAAGGGCTCAATCATATGTAATTCACATTAATATTTTAGATTGTAATTTAACTGAAGTTGCAAAGACAAAATTCATGAGGTTTAGAAGTTCAAAAAAGAATACTGTTTACCCCCTGAGAATGCATCTGCTGAATCTGTATTTTGAGTTATGTTGCCTGAACTATGATTGTTTATCCTTCTAAAAGACTCAAAGTTCTGGTTAAATCTGAATTTAGTTGTCACCAAAGCTGTCCCTTTTAGCACCTTCCAGAAGCACCACTTATCCCCCCACCCCAAGTTCAACATAGCAGTTGCATTTTCACTACACACACACACACACACACACACACACACACAGAAAACATGTTTATCTGTTTTTGATCAAGACTCCTTTGATGAAATCTGATTTAACTGTTGGGGTTTTAAGAAAAAATTAAGAAACTTAAGGACTTCTGAAAAATTTGCAATTTAACTCTTAACCAGACACATGCAATATATCTAACACACACCGAAAATCAATTCACTCTAATAAAGGTATTTACAAAGGAAAAAGTAAATATTTCTATAAGCAAAAAATAAAATGGCATTGACATAGTTTATTATGGATGAGATTCAAGTAGGGTCAGTGCCCAATTTGCTCTAGGAAACATAAAGGATAAATATTGAGAATTTACCCATATATAATTCCCTATGATTTATTACAAATTTCTCATAGTTTGGCATGTAGAGAAATTGAATTCTTAGGCATGGCCTTTATTATCAGTAAAGAAATATATTCTTAAGTATATTTTCTGCCTGGAGAAACAAACACATGGGCAGTGTATTAAACTGATTTTGCCAGACTCACATTGTTATGGTAAGACTTGGGTGTGCCCACCGGGTACTTTAACTCAAATCCATTGGAAAGGGATCATTATGATTGATTTTCTCTAGTAACCAGGTAACAGCTATACACTGAGACTGTATTGAGTTTTGAACAGTTTAAAAGACGTGGTAAGCTTTGCACAAGGGATTGAAGACTGTCCAGGCTCAAAGACCACACGGGGTGTGTAAACCTCAAGTGACTGCCTTTTCTCGTGTACTATTGAGAGAATCACAGACATTCAGAATGTTGGAACCTCAAGGGCCCCTGGAGCTCATCTGGTGACCTTCCCCATTATTGTGGTGAAGAGAAATCTGAGGTTCCTGGAGACTAAGAGATCAAGGTAGAATCAATTTCAATAAAATTCCAGTAGACACAAAGAATCTGAGCAGTCTCAGAGTTCATTACCAGCAGGTGCACTCCATGGCCTTAAATGTTTTTTCTTTCCTTTTTCTGAAAAGAGAGTTAAAGGAAAGAGTAGAAGGGAATTTTCCCAGGAGAAATTCATTAATAGCCAATTGACAACTTTGGTCTCAAAACTGCCCTTCAGTAAAGAAGAAAAGGAAATTAAAACAAAGATTTCCATGAAAGCACCCTGTTCAGCAAATCTGACACCCTTCTCTGGGGTGTTTTCATAGATTCAGCATTTTCTACTCCAAACCTCAGGTGTTTTGGGCCTGGAAACTGGTGAAGCCTGGCTCCCTGCAGCTCACCAAGCTGTGCTTTTTCCTTTACATATACATTGTTGTAGCTGACTGCAGGTAACTGGTTTCTGTCTTCATTTTCTACTCTGCATTCCTGTTCTTCCATGGGGCTAAGAGACATGATTTTGGTCCTTCGCCTTGCACCTGAAACCTCACCAGCTGCCTTCCCCAAGGGCTAAATTTCGAATCCATTTTCTACACCATTCAAACCCCAAACAAACATTTTTATATAAAATGACAAGTTTCATGGCATGTACTTTATATTTAAGTGGAAAAGCAATGACATCGTCTGGCAGTGATGCTTAGTGAGCTTTGCCTAAACTAAAGAGCACATTGGGGACCATCTTGCTGCCTCTGCCTCTCACCTGTTGATGGACAGCTATTATTGGGAAACCTTTCACCATACTCCCATACTGCACTGCTGTTCCAGTTGGGGCTTTGCCATACTTTGCCATAGTTCACCAGACGCTATCTGCTTTCAGAAGCCAGTTCATAAGACAACACTCTTCTTGTATCACTGGTCTCACCCATTCTTGGTGTGCTTCCCCATATGGATACCCTCAAGGCTTGCACCCTTTGGTGGGCTCCAAAGGGTCACAATCCTACCCTCCTAAATACTAAAGGGCACAATAACAATTAGAAAAAAAAAATCACTTCCGTATGTTAAACTTCTATTCTGTAGTGATAAGAAGAGGCAAAAATTTTTACAACTTTTCTCATGTTGGTAAATCTAGACTGCAACCACAAGAAAGGCTTCATATTTACTTTTTCACTATGGAGAATGGCACTTACCTTAAAAGTGGCCCTAAACATGAACAATTTCAATGAAACTTCTATGAGAAAATATCAAACTTTTCTGAGCAATGTATCAAAGCAAAATCAAAGGAAAGACAAAAATCTGTAGAATCCCTATCATGGCTCTGAGCTGCTAATTTAATATAATCTTAACCTGATGGTTAAGAATCTCTGACATTTTCCCCAAATACGAGGACAGACTTTCAAAACATGATCCAGAAAATCCACCTCACTTTGTGAGGAGGAGGTGAATAAACGTGAGGGTGTCAGCAATTGAAAAGAGGATTGACACTGGGGCTTAGAAATCGGATGAATCTTCCATCTGTTTGCAGTCAGGTTTCAAAGGGTGGGAAATTCCCAACCCTGAACATCAAGCTGATCTTCACAAGAGATTTTTGGTTACCTGTATTATGGCAGTCTAAGCACAGAATAAGTGCTCAAATAGATACATGATTATTAAGGAAGATTACTATCCTTGGGCTTGGGAAATGCCATCTTACATAGTTTTGTGACTGTGTTAGTCAGCTTTTTGTTACTGTAACAAATAAGTTGAGATAAATCAACTTATCACGAAGAAAGGCTTACTTTGGCTCATGGTTTCAGAGGTTTTAGTCCATAGTTCATTGGAACCCACTGTATTTGGGCCTGTGGGAAGGCAAGATATCATGATGGAAGCAGAGTGTGATAGATAAAACTGCTTACCTCATAGTGACCAAGAAGCAAAGAGAGTTCCTGTATGCCCTTCAAAGGTACGCCTGCAGTGATCTAACTCCCTCCTACCAGTTTCCATCTCTTAAATGATCCCTAACCTCCCAATAGCACCGCAGGCTGGGGATCAAACCTTTAAATATGGACCTTAGCATAAACCATAGCAGTGACCTTGGTTCATGGTATAATTTCTTTGGATCTTGATTTCTTCATGTTTATAAAGGTTGAACTATTTGATCTTTAAGATATGATGGGCAAAATGATTCAAGAAAGGAAAATACAGTTGTTTTACCTGTTCCTA
Organism: Glaucomys volans; assembly: GCA_020662805.1. Taxonomy (NCBI): domain Eukaryota; kingdom Metazoa; phylum Chordata; class Mammalia; order Rodentia; family Sciuridae; genus Glaucomys; species Glaucomys volans. The sequence continues at coordinate 164,452 of JAJEJO010003493.1, forward strand.
ACATTGTATTTGGACTTCGTATCTCTCCCTAAGATTTAGGCAGAGCTGGTTAATCCATTCATAAAAAGGAATCCAAAATATCTAGCTGGGCGCGGTGGTGCACGCCTGTAATCCAAGCGACTTGGGAGGCTGAGTCAGGAGGATTGCAAGTTCAAAGCCAGCCTCAGCAACTTAGCGAGGCCCTAAGCAACTCAGTGAGACCCTGTCTCAAAATACAAAATAGGGCTGGGGATGTGGCTCAGTGGCCAAGTGTCCCTGAGTTCAATCCCTGGTTCCAAAATAAATAAATAAATAAATAAAAATATCTAGCAAGTGAATGGTTAATGCATAAATGACAATAATTGGGTTTTAAACCAGTGCTTTCTACAAAAAAAAAGCTCCAACCTTTTTTCTTTAAATTATTAATGAAAACATCATAACACCATTTAAGTTTGCTTTGCTCTCTTTATCTTTAACAATAGAGAGTTACTAAAAATAGGCAATACTAAATTTCTGTGAGTTTAAATGATCCATGGTTAATTGAAAATTTTAAATTTACAAATGCTTCTCCTTGAAACCACTGTAGAACTACTTGTACCTGGGGTGCATGTTGGAAAAGAGCTTCAGGCAGTCCTTTGGTGGAACTCAGGATGGCGATGTGCTAAATAAATGCTTTTACATGGATGTACAACTAATTAAGTGAGCATCACTTTGGTTTTAATGTTATTTCCTCAGCAGGACCCAGTAAGGGGCAAAGTACAAATGATGCTGGGGTTCTAAGATGGGCCAGCGGTATACAGCAGCGGTAGATGAGCAGCCTCAGTAGGAATTTACTGTTCTAAGCTTTATTTTCACAGTACAGTTATTAAACATTTCATTTGCTCATTAGGTACATAATATACGAGTGCCAGGTGCAGACTCCTGCTAGCATCTCCCTGCAGAAGTTTCTCCCAAGTAAAATGCTTTTTTTGGTGAGAAATATTAGACGAGGCTGCATCAGGAACTCAGTGAACTAACTCACTTGGGTGGGATCAGAGGCCAGTGTGGAGAGCGGGCTTTTGATCTACAATATTAAATTTCACATCCTTGCCTATTTTTTCCACTTCCTACTTCTGACTTTATTTTCTCCTCCTTTTCCTTTTGGAATGAAATTACAATGGATGGTTTTAAAGAAGGCTGTGTTCACATCCTGCTTTGTGTCTCAGCCATTCTGTGATACCAGACAAAGGAAATGGCCTCTCACATTCCAGTTTCCATGTGAACCGTACTTTTCTTATATGTGCTTATTATTAAGCAGTTAGTCTTTGCTCAGGTTATCTGGGGGGAACATGGAGATGTCACAGAGTCATTTACGCTTCTCACATGAAAGGTTTTTTTTTTTTTCTTTCTCCTATAAGAGAAAAAAGAAATATGTATGGGAAAGTTTGTGTAATACTCTCTCTTTTTTGAATGAAAAGAGAGTGGCCTCATTTGCCTAGATCCTCACACGTGATCAAATTTCAAGCATACAAGTTTTGGCATCAATCTTCAGTCTGCAAGGTGCATTGTAGTTTTAGGGTGATAAACATACCCGAGACTGCCACTTCTGGGAAGGAAAGTTTTGTTCTCTGCTGACTTTCCTGTTTCTCCTTAGGGAGATGGAACAGCAGCACCTCTGCTTACTGGGGAGATGCTGACAGGGGACCTCACCTCTGTACCCTTTCCCACTCCTCCCAGTGTAGGAGAGGGCAAATTGGAGTCACAAATAAGTTGGTTTTCATTGGGCCACCTCTCTGAAAAGTCGAGAGGTTAGAGGAATGTGTGAATGGACACTACTCAAGTTCTTAAACCTCCATGTGGAATACCCCAAACTCTCTGACCTTGAACTTTGTCAAGGTTGCATTTGTTAAGCAAATAAAGCAAGGCAAGGCCTGATTCAGCAGGGAAAGTCTGGTCTCCACCATCAATTTCAGTTCTCAGCAGGTGGGTCGATGAGTCAGTCCCACTCAGTGGAGGAGGAAAAAGCTTCCCAGTCACTGCAACTTAATTTTTGTAGAGGGCCAATCAAAAACCTTGATTCCCATTTGGTTATCAGAACCTTGTCCATTATTTCCATCAACTGGAACCCACAGAAAGAAAGGACAGCATTTAAGTACCCGCTCAATAGGCATCTAAAGTACATTAAAACACCTTTTCCCACATTGTCTTATAGGATCTTTAAAAGAGCTTGTAAGCAGTGAGACAAGGAAAATCAAAGTTCAAAGAAGGTAAAGGATGCAGTCAAATCACTCAGCTGGTAAGTGGACTTGGAATCTGGGGCTGATACTATTAAATTGTATGCTCTTTTTCAGATAAAAAGAAAATTTCAAAATCAGTAAAGTAGGTTTTGGTGGAAAGAACAGTGAAGTGGACAAGATAGTCTTAGTGCTGGTGAGAGAAGGAGAGGGTGAGACAGGAGAGAGGAGTGGATACCGTGCAACATGGCAGAAGTGGGTGATGGAAGAGAGGAAGAAAGAACTGTAAAAAATCAACAGGCTCTTTTTTTCTTTTTAATTTTTTTTCAGCACTGGGGATAGAACCCAGAACTTTGGACATCTAGACAAGTGCTCCCCCATTGAGCTACACCCCAACCCCTCTTCTCTCTCTTCATTCCAGCTAGACTTGTTCTCAACTAAGTGGTGACCAGTGTAAATATGAACAGCCCCGCATCACAGAAGTGACACTTGTAAAAACTGGGAAAAGACTAACAAGACATGGTTTGAGAGTTGGCCTTGGTTTGAAAATTGCAAAGAGTGAAAACTGTCTTCAAACATCTTTCCTCTCTTTGTACCCCTTCTCCCCTCTGGATAGTTCTCCTCACAAGCACTGTTCTCCACACTTTTTTTTTCTTTTTTCCTACACATACACAACATGAGAAGTTAGAAACCATCTTGCAGCTATGCACTATCCCTCATGATATAATAAAAAATGACCCAATAATTTAACCAGTGATGACCTGTTAGTAGCTTATCACCTTTTTATTCTTTCATTTACCTTTTTAAAGATAGATGATGAAAGGCTGATGCAAGGAATTAATGGTTTTCTATCACCATTTCATTCACCTGGGTGGGGGAGATGCTTCTGCTTCCTAAGATATCTACCTTTCAAATCTGATGCTAATAATTTTTTCCAGCTTATTGTTTCTTTAAGTAATAAGGCATCTACCTCCTGGATGAACAATGCAATATTAAGTAATTTGGTTCCTCTCCTGTGATCATGCAAAATCTGGAAGTCCCAATGAAAAGACATCCACTTTCTGAGTTCTGCCTGTTTGTGATCTGCTGTACCTTCATGCTCTCACAAATCGGAATCCAATTGCTGAGCTTATCAAGCACATCAGAAGCAACTTAATAGTAATCAAAGAAAAGAACAGTTTCCAAAATACTCAAAGGGAGAAAATGATGAATTATGTTGGAAACACAATTTAAATATTCCTGGATGACTTTGAATCCATAAAAATCCTATGCACAGGAGACCTATTTATTTTGTATTTTATAATGCGTAAGGGAAACCTAACAGAAAGATTTAAAGGGAGTCAGGCTTGTTAAATAGTCACTCTTTTATACAGTTTATATCTGACTAAGTGAAAGATCGATAAGCAGTCCTCAAGGACAAAGACCTTGTCTGATGTGTCTTTGTGACCTGAGACCCTACCCAGGGCCCCACTTGTGGAGAGTGGGGGTGGCAGGAGCAAGACTGTGGCAAAGGCCACCACATGCCAAGGAGGCTGCAGAGACCTTGTGGTAATCCCTCTGGTTCATGTTTTCTTATTTCACAGAATAAGAAAAGTTTCAGGGAGATCATCAAAGATCTTGAGAAATGGCTTCACTGGAGAGGTTCTTTATCTTTCCTTTCTTTGATGTTTCTTTGAGTTTCCTAGATCACATATTAACAAAATCTCCAACAAAAAGTACAAACTCAAAACCAAAAACTTGTATTTTTTATTGGCAGGCTCCCACAATTCAAGCTTGAAGATATTGATTCCACGTTGTATCCATCACTCACTGTAAGAGGTCTTTGTCTTTCTGTAGGCTTTTTTTTCTTTTTCATACAATGTCAAAGTCAAGAGGCCCTTCAGTTAATTTAAGTAATATTTCAAATGATTTTTAGAGAGTTTCTTATAAAGGGGACCTTTCTGTCTTCTGCCCAAATCAATTTTTAATTTTTTAAACTTTTTCTACCTTATTTGCAATGAAAAGCAACCAAATTGAGTTTATTATCTATAGTTAGTGTGATCTGGATATTTTATGCTCTGGTAGGAAAATTGTCAATTCTATTCTTCATGAAAAATAGGGGTTATTGTCTAATTTTTGCTGTTCTGTGATGATAAAACTCTGGAGAAACCACATTCTCAACTCACCCAGAGAAAAACAATGACATTGCATAAGTTTTCATATTAGTTAATGAAAATATTTTTAAAATGCAGAAACACACACTTCAATCTCCCATAGCTTCTGTAATCATTTACTCTTTGTAGGATGTCATCATAATCTAAACCATTCACATGAGTGTGTAGTAGATTGCATTCTTAGTAAGTTTTGCATATGAAATCTAATTTTCACTTTCAAAAAATTAAATTATTTTGTGAATATTGGAGGTATTTTCTATTCTATGGACTAGTGGATTGCTAAGGAGAGCTCTGTTTTTATAAAACCTTGATAACCCAGAAGCTGATTTCTTAATGTCCTGAAATAATTGATGTTAATCTGGTTTCATTTTTAATAGAAGCCATCAAAGCATGCGCGCGCGCGCACACACACACACACACACACACACACTCACACACACAGATGCTAATGGATAGCATGACCATAGCCAGGAATATAATTTCCAGATTATATTGTGTTGTTAGTACACTGCCAATTCAACTCAGTTGCTTCCAACTTTTCTATGTACTTCATAGAAGGACCAAAGCACAGCATGAGAAATATTTTCAAGACAGAAATGCTCAAAGAAAATATCTTAGTCAATGAGCTGTGGTTAGGTTTTTAAAAATATTTTTCAACTGCAGATTAAATACCATCTCCATTCTCGCCCCAAGAGAGAAAACAACTCACATGAGTCTTGCCATTTTTATGCCTCGAGAAACTTCCTCCCTGTCTTTTGGGGCTGGTCTATACTTGCATATTGCCTGTTTATTCACAACACTGTGGGCTTATGTCCTCACTAGACTGTGGAAGGACTCACTAGACTATAGAAGTCACACTCTCCTACTGGTCCAGTCTGATCAGTATCTGCCCTGTAAACTTCTCTATAGGATTTCACTGTATTCTCTTTCCTCACTTCTACAATTCACAATAACACTTAGGAAATCAGTTGGCTTCTAATAACTGATTTTGACCAATCATTGGAGTTTTTAAAATGATGCAACTAAGTAAGCCTAGACTCCAAGGGCAAAGGGATCTTCATATGCTTGTTTAAAGTGTTCAGGGGAGAAGGGCACTGATTTTGCAGCTTCCCTTGAACAGCATTAAAGAATAAGATGCATGGATAGATGAACAGATATGTAAAATCTAAAATCTGAAAACATGATTGGAATATAGGCGGAGCATCTATGAGATTTCACTGTACATTTTTTTTTCTGAGCAGCTGAAGTTTATTTAATCAAACTTCAGAAGGAGAAACCAAAATGATGGCATTTTTGAACAAAGGGGCTATGATATTTACAGCTACTTGTTCCTGGAAGTACTCCTTTTGGCTTCTGGAAAATTATACTATCACTGTTCTCCCTACCCCTGGGGCCTCTTACTCACAAAATGTGCTCCTAGCTAACTCAGTTTTGGAACTTCACTTTTTCCTTCCATTTCTTTCTCTGGGAGTTACCATCTAACTCAATCCACTGTTGGTTGAAACTCTTGCTCACTGAGAATAAATCCCCAGGAGGCTACTGCAGCCATGACACTTCCCTTGAATGCAGCCACCTTACCTTAAATACTCCACAATCCCACCTGGAGGCTCCACTACCTCTTCATGCTCAACATGCAGTCTTCCCTCTCCTAAGTTCCCATTTCTTTCAAAGAGTAACTTCTCAGTTCATTCAACTCCAGTTGATTATTTACAACCTCATTCCAGAAAAATCAGGAGTAAAGGAAAAGCCACCTTGAACCTCACCTTCTCCCTCATTCACTCAGTTACCAGTCTCTTCTTTTGAAGGACACCTCTTGAAACTGCCTCTTTTGTTCTGTTTCCACTGCCCTTAACTTCCATCAGAGACTTTCTATCTTGACCTTCATTTGCCATTTGATCTTCCTTAATAACAGCTCCATGTTCACCTGCCACACCCTGCTTTCTTCCAGTTGATCCTGTCATCCCTGCCCTAGGGATCACCTTCACCCTTAGGCTGCCTTTGCCTACAGACTCTGAAAATGTCATGCCCTCTCCCACCCCTGGGCCTTTACATACTCTGTTCCTTCATCTTCATAGACTTTGGTGACTTTCCACCAACCTGGGAAAGGAGTTAATACTGTAGACATGCAGAACTAGGTTTCTACCCTGTCCCTGTCCTTAGTAACTGTAGCCTCTGAGGTGTTATTTAATTCCTCAGTACTCTGGGTTCTTCCCATATAAAATGACATGGACTGCTTTAAATGTTGTGGAATTTAAAGACATGGCCTCTGCAAAGTGACATTCTTTCCAGTCTTCAAAACCAAAATGGAATTGGTTGGTTATTGGTTAAATATTTCTGTATCATGAAATTATTTATATTTACCCTGAGCTACTGGAAATGTAAGGTCCTCAAAACTGTCCATTCTCTAAAGATACTTGCTAATTGCAATTTCATCCTTCTCCATTTGGCAGTGAAACTAAATGTCAGTGAAACATTCTGACTAATCCTTGTCATGCTGGGCCAAAGAGAAGCTCTCTTCAAGCCCATGTATGGGAAATTATTTATGAGGAAATATGCTTCTATGCAATGTTTCATAAACTCTTCAATATTCAACATGTACAGCCACATGGAGTTTTTGAATATTTCATATTCTTAAAATGATTGGAAGCTAGTTGTGAAAAATAAGCTGTTGGCCATCTTGTGTGGGATTTAGAAATAAGCTTATATTATCTTTGGATTTTTGACATCTATATAGACAGCTGTGTCAGTCAACCAATAAAAAATAAAACTTTCCACAATTGCATATGTTGGTCCAATGCATGTAAGAAATGAATAATCAATATGTATTTGGAAATTGCCCTCCCTCCAAAAAGTGAAACAAAGTAAAAACAAATTGATAAGCAAATAACAGTGAAAACAGAAAGATAGAAGTTTCTTTTTTTTTTTTTTTTCAAATGCAGAAGCTGGAGATTTGTGTCATGTATTATTATACAAATTCCAGTGAGAGCATTTAGAATACCCTTGGGAAAAAAGTGTTTTCAGTGTATATATTTACATGTTAAGGGAGATGCCTAAATACAGGATAGGTGCTTATTAGTCATGAGATTACTATTCACATAATCATTGACTCCGTGTGTGTGTGTGTGTGTGTGTGTGTGTGTGGTGTTTGTGTGACGTGTATATGTGTGTGTTAAATAGAGCTGTTCAGGAGAGTAGGCCTTGGCTTCAGAAATCCCTAGGTTCTCATCCTTTGCCTGACAGTTAAATATAATGTGCTGTTAAATGTATTTGTTAAATCTTCTTTGCTTCAAAATCTCCTTGTGAATAAACTGGGAGAAATAATACTTTCCATGTTTTGTGAAGATTAAAGGAGACAGTAAACTTATGGTTACATGCCTAATAATGGTAATTATCAATAGGAAAATTTGCAGATCTCATTGACAAGGTTAGAATTCATTTTTCTTGAGTATGGAGTGGGGCTCTGTGTCCTATTAAATACTGAAGCTAGGTGGCACAGGGGCACACGTGGCAATCTCAGTTACACTGGAGGCTGAGGCAGGGGGATCACAAATACCTGAGCATCCTAGTGAGACCCTGTCTCGTAATAAGATAAAAAGGGCTAAGGATGCCCCTCAGTGGTAGAACACTTGCCTAGCATGTGTGGCGCCCTGGGTTCAATCCCCTGTGCCAAAAAAAGAAATTAGTATTTACATGATTTTAAATGTTAGTTTTGGAAGGTAAGTCACATATGCATGAAATATTTCTTTAGGCTACAACATACAGAATAAATAAATAAATAAAATCTGAGCTGTGAAACAGGAAAGAGTAAGAAAAGACACTGTTTGTACGGCACCTGGAAGTCAGGAGGTACTTGGAGGTGGAGGAGAGGGAGTGCTGGGGATGGACCTGAGGGGTAGGGGCTCCAAGTCAGCTTCCAGAAACTTGGTCCTGCCTGATCCATGGAACCCAGGAAACCAAGAAGAACTCTAGAAAATTCTCAGACTTTCAAAACATCAAGATGTTAATGGAAACTCATTTTAATAAACTTTTCTTTGTTGTAATTGTAATAGTCTCTCATTGTTCCTCTCTCTGATCTGGAATTTTAAAAACTCAAAAATACTTTGGGTATTGGTAGACACTATTTGTAGAGTACCTGTCGCCATTTAAATTCAGAAGCTCTGAACCCAGAAAGAGGGGACTTTTAATGGGAGGTGGACCCAGTGGCAGAAGGAGGGAGAAGGGAAAGAAGGAAGGGGGAAGGGAGTCAAAGAAGGAGAGGGAGGGAAAAGAGAAGGAAGAAGGAAAGCAGGTGTTGACTGGACAAACATTTATTGGACAATTTATTAGGTTCTTTTTCTTTCAGACCTCTTTTTTCTCTCAGCCCCTCTCTGCCACCAGCCTCCTCAAACACATATTTGCTCCTTAGACATATTTTATATCCAATCATGATTTATGAAAAGATCTTGTAGGGAATTATATAATACAATTTAACTTCCTGACTGCTCAAATAAACATTTCTTCTAATTACCTCCCATTTCCTGTGATTTATATTACCACTTCTTATAACCACCTTACTACCACCAGAAAAGAAATTAAATTTATTTTGCAGATTGCAAAAGCTATTCACCCTGACATGACACCAGCTGATCTGAAATTTTCATTGAACTGCAAGTCAATCTTTTGCGAAATGTGTGTGCAAATTATTCAGTCTCTGCAGGAGGTGCTCTCCACTGTCTCATGGGAATGTGAGGAGCCTCGGGTATGTTGACCCCTAGAAGGGGCAGCTAACACATTCCAGGTCCCCATAAGAGCTTGAATTTTGGAGAAAACGTACCATAGAGAATTGGAACTCTTAACTATCCATCTTCAATGAGGCAAAAAATTCAGAGTTTCAGAAGTGGGACCTCTTTGAACACATTTATAAATACTAATCAAATGCCTTCATCAGGCATTGAAGAATGTGCACAGAGGCCTCAGGTGTTTCTGTGAACATGAATGCTTAAATTTTTGCAGAATGTGTCTTTAGCTGGGGCAAAAGTACTCAGCTCTTGGCCTGAGATTCTGGAAGGCTGTCTCAGTTATAAGACTATTTTGAACTAGTCTTGAAAATCAAAAAAGGAGAATGAAAGACACAAACTTTGGTTTTGATGTTTCACTGCTGAACCTAAATGGAGGGTGATGTCAAAAGGACAGGTCAAGTGGTTCTTAGCCTGTTGTACATGATGAATAATCTAGAATCTAATGAAAGCTACAGACTCACTTGCTAGGATTAAAAAAAAAAAAACTGTACAGCTATAAGTATGTGTGTGCTTGTGTGAGCGCGCTCACACACACACACACACACACACACACACAAACACATATAAAGGCTAATTTGATTTTAATCAAGTTACCAAACACACAAGTTCCTCCAAGAACCCCTGGTTAAGAGCACATGATCTATTCTAGAACCAATGGCTTTCAACTATGACCTGAAAAGGGGCAGCCTCCATATCACCTAGAATCTTCTTAGGAATTCAGAATCTCAGGCTCTACTCCAGGTTCACTGAATTGCAACCTGCATTTTAATAAGACCTGCAGGTGATTCCCAGACAGATAAATTTAAGACTCACTGCTTTGGATAGCCATGTCCACAGGGAGTTTAGAACTAAAAATTATATCTCAAATCACAATTGGAGATGACACATACTGTAATACGCTTAATAAAACAAAATCTATTATTTGTAAATGAGAAGGCAAATGTGCCAGTGATGTTCTGCATACTAGAAAACTCTCTTTTTCCCACTTTCAATTGCTTACTTTTGCTCCTCACTCCTCTGTCCTCTTTGCCTTGGTAGTCTCATTCAGGACTGTTGGTATAGGCGGTAGCGAAGGCAAAAGTGAGAGCTGGGATCTAGGAAATTCCATGAGCTTCAGTCATGTAATGTGCACCTCTGTGAGGATCACTTTGGGAGATGTGGGGTTTACAGGGGAGAGGAAGCCCGACAGTTACCACCAAACCTGTAGATCTCCTTGACACGTGGGCCTGCACTACTGTACTGCACTAGGGGTCATTTAAAGAAGTTGGGAAGAGGTCAGCTTCCTGCCTGGTAGTTGGCTTCAGGGTTTGAAAGCAAATCCTGTTGAAATGGATGAAGCCACCCTCTCTCTAGACTGGGGGACCTACTGAGGCAACTCTGAGATGCGGCTCTGAGCCACTCTAGTCGCTACTGAGTCCTCCATGAAGAGGTCCACTTGATGGACTGCTCTCTTCTCTTGCATATCCTTGTGTTGAAACAGAATTCATGAGTTGAGATCTCATTTCACCAGCCAGCAAGCCATTAAAATTACTTTTAAACCTCTTTCCACATGATTCCACTGCTGCTTAGAAAAAATGTTGGAAACCTCAATGGGTCACATTTACAAGGTGTTTTGGTCTCCAGGTTATATCAAATCAGAAGCTCCTGGACTCAGTGCTAACATTTTCAATGAGCATAATTCATGTTTATAGGCTTGGATTCCTTAAAAATCATGCAACAAACCATTTTTAGGCTAGATTTTATTTTCCCCTCTTACAGTTGTGGAAAATTGAAGCATAAAGAGGTTAAATGACTTATTCAAGGGTAACCCAGGCAATCAGCAGGGGCACTGGGTCCTAGCGGAGTTTGATTATTTTCCTTCAGTAAACACTTTCAGTTATACTTTGTACCTGTCAGAGAAGGGGCCTGCAAGATTGGATCAACTCTCTCCACTCTTCAGGTGGCCCTACAGTCCTGCTTTGAGTTCAACACAGAGGCAGGTATCAGCTCAGACCTGCGTGCACCACGTAGCCTGTTTCTATTAACCAAGTCAAAGAGAGAACCAACAAATAACTAGAATTTTAAATGCAACACCAATCAGAACTAAAGGTTAAATTAGCAATCTCTGACTTTAAAAACAGGCTAGGGTTAAAACCTTATTGTGGTTTGCACAATGCAGTTTCTGTTAGAAAGCCACAACTCAGGTGGTCACAGAAGTCGAAAAGAGAGTACAAGTTACTGGGCAAAAGAATGGGAAATGCAAAAGAAGGATACTTAAGAAGGACAATTTGGAAGAGAGCAGTCAATGCAATTCCTTTATTCATATGCGCCTGCACATGCAATTGTGTCCTAAAATGACCCTCCTTTTGAAATCAGTTGGGTTTACTTACAACTTTTATTCACACAAAATCAAAAAAAAAATTCTAGAATCTCTTTTGCTACAAAGGATAAAGGGATTCTCCTTTGAGAGCCTGGACATTCTGGTAAATAAGGAAAGTCTAATAATAAGAACTTCAATCCTCATGCAAGCCTAAGATGAAAGTCAAAGCTCAGAAATACAACAGATGCTTAACATTGTACATGCATTCTCTGGAAGTTTTGCCAGTAAGATAAAAGTTGTAAATTTTCAGAAGTAGGAGCTGCAAATGTTTTTTACATACTATTTGAGATATTTGAGATCATATCTTTAGGAATAGTTTGTTGACAGTTAAACTCCCAGTTTATTTTAATATCACAAAGACTATTTTGTTTTTAGTATGTTAGGTTTTCATAGCATATTTTCAATATTGCACGAATAAGAGGTTTATTTGAACACAATTTGTTTGTTTCAATATTTCCCCCGCTCCCAAAGAAAGCTCAGGAACCTGATACTAATTGGATGAGCTGTAAACTAGCAGAACTGAATGAAGCTTAGAATCTTTATTCACACTAAAACCCTTCCCTTACTCATGCTCTTTTGAAAAGCAAAGAAAAAACACAAGGACAATATCTACCCTTACTTCTGCAGGAGTTAAAGTAGAAGAATTTTATATGCTCCGTTTGCTTTAGAGAGAACCATCGACTTTACAGATGACAAAGGTAGGATTCAGAGGTGAGAAATCAATTCCTTAGTTGGCATAACAGGGAGACTAGCTCTCAGGATCACTGATGTCCTCTGACCTGCACTCCGTCTTTTATAAATACAGCATCTGCTATTCTTCTCCTTTATACTATGTGGATGCAAATGCATGTCTACTTATTTTCATGAAGGTAAACTATTGAATTTCCAAGGGTAGTGGCTTCAAATTGTCATTTTCACTCCAGGCAATTTAATTCAGCTTTAGCAGACAATGTAATTTGTAGTTCAGATCATTTAGCATTTTGTCATCAAATGGTCATGAAGTTGAAAGTCATTTCATCTTATCTGCCTTTACCATCAATATCTAATCCTCCTACTCACTTTCAAATTGCTTTGCTTCACCTAAAATCATCATTAGAATTGAAACTGAAGAAACGAATTCAAATTCTGGCTTTTATCTTTAGTATTGTATTCTGATCAACCTGACAAGCATTTCTGTGTACATTATATGTAAGAATTTGGATGAAGGCAATAAGAAAAATGACACAAGATCCTGGAAAAATTACAAGGTGTTCTACCTCTATATCAGTAATGGTGACTACAGTTACTTCTCAGGTAGATGTGAATTTGCTTGGAAATGTTCTTTATGAACTATAAATGGTGATAAAATGCAAAGCATTAATTTTATTCATTTCACCTAAGCTAAGTTTTAAAAAGACTTTGATTTCTGAGATAATTTACAAATAACAACAAAATCTACATGTCAGTAGTTAACCATGTGACCTACTGAGTTCATAAGAAATGTGAAAGGAATATTTTCTGCTTTGGAAACAACTGTGGCTCATCTTTTCTTCATTCTTCATTCTTCACTCCATATTCTGTCATTTGCATAGTTACTTACTTTTCCAGTAAAATCCCAGGACCTTCTTCTGAACTTATATTTTAAATGATGTCTAATATTAAGTCACAAAGTTCTGAAAATAGACTCTTTTTCATTTTCTTTTATGATTATCTGGATGGCAAAGTGATATTTTAATCCTAGAGTTTAATTGTATTAAGTTGATAATTAACTTCAATTTTACCTAGGATCTAACCATTCCCTATGAAATATTTTTTCTTACTTTTAAAATTAGACAAATCTTTGATCAAAAGGGCTCAAATTTTGACTCTGGTCATTCATTTCCTCCCTCCACCAACAGATTTTTGCAATTCTGAAAAATACTAGTCATTAACTTTTTCCCCTGTTGACCTGCTATCACACCGCCTAAACCACATGTGAGTAATATTGGGATGTGCCTCAACATTTAATTTTATTTTATGCTTCCTTCTGCTCATCTCTGTTTGCCTTGTCCAGAGTCTTGGCAATTAGTGGTGCTGAAAGCAACAGATGTCAGCCCCCCGCTTCCTGGCTTCCTGTGGAGGGATGGCCAGCAGGTTGGACAGGTGAGGTTAAGACAAATAGCAGCTATTCCAGGGTTCTCTGGCTAGTAGCTACTCTGGCTGCAACTTCTTTCTTCCATCTAGTGCCAACACAAAGGGATAAAACATTTACTCAAACACTAATTTGAATGACTCAACCTACCTGTTATAATTTTTCCTTGGGGTTATTTAATATTTAGGATCAACCTAGAAAACCCTTTATAGGGAAGAATTCAACATAAGAACAACCATTAACATATCTAAAAAGCAAAATAAAATCCTAAATTTCTCTTTAATTTTATATTTCTCTGACCTTTAAAAATCTGGCTTTTAGTTCATTTGTTGACCTTGGGCAGACTGCTTAGCCTTTTAGGCCTCAGCTTTCTTGTCTAGAAAAGAGAAATTAGTCACTTGGATTACTCATAAAGTCTCCAGAAATCATGTTCTGCTCTTTGAGACAGTTAACAGAGCTGTCTCATTTATTTACGAGTACACCATTCTAGAGGAAATTAGTATTTCCTCTGATAAACACAAAGTAGGTTCCAGAATCACAAATATTAGTGATATCTAGGGCAAATTTATCTTAATTATATTTTATCAAGGGATGATTTACGATGGCCAGACCAAATCAAATCAAATTTCATCTGTTTTTAAAAAAATCTGTTATAGGACAGGAAAATTTCAAGGTGATATCCATAAAAAGACACAGATGGACTTCTACATGAGATGAAATTTATGTAACAGGAAGGGATATAATTTTCCACTGTACAATTGATTGGAGGTATTGGCTCCAATAACACCAGATCAACATAGCTCTCCTACTTAGCAATACCAATGATTTATTCTCTTTGACTGGTCTTAAAAGTGACCATCTTCTGTCACCTTCTAAAAGATGTCTGATCTCCCATGACCTCTGCTTGTGACTGATTTTAGCAGAATGGAACACTCTTGTGGTAACTCTGATGAAAAACCCCAATGGTGGCCTCTGAGCAGCTCAGGGAAAGCAATTGTATTAATGTATCATAATAATTTATTGGCAGTTTTGTGTGATAACGAATTTACTAAAATAAGGCTTGCCAGAAAGATCAGGTTACAGCAGGAATATATGATTTCCCAACCGCCATAAAATATAAATCAAACGCCTTTTCTGTCCACTGTCAGCCACCTCCACCTCCGCCTTGTACTTAATCCTCAGACAAATTAAAGCACATGCCACAATTTGCAGGGGGGAAAATCAAACTCAATTTCTCAGTACAATGAAGTGAGTTTTGGTCTTGTCATGTCCACTGACATATTGATCTCTCAAAGACCGAAAAGATCAGAATGCTCTGGTTTTTACTTTTATAAATATATATGTGCAGAAATGTAATGTGTAAATGGAGGTCAAATAGAAGACTTATTTAGATTTACAAAGACACAAGAGGTCCAGGAAGCTAATATTATAAAAGAGCACTGTGATAGAAGTCACAATTGAAGGGGTCCTATTTTCTTTCCCTTTAGAATTACAGCTCCAGAAGACAAATGACTGCCTAATCTGAGTTTATTTAATGTACAGCTGATCATTTCACAGCTAAAAGGAATTTGCACTAGTGAAGGAACCCCCCCACACACACCTAAACCTGGCCCCTTGTAGAATTTATGTGTGATCTAGAATACAATATGTCCAATACTCCATCTAATATTTTCTATTTAACCTGAAAGAGGACTAAGGCCAAATCACTTAAATGTCCACATTTGTGATTTGCAAAGTATAGCAACCACAGCCTCTGTGAAATATGTAAGGACTACACAGTAATTCACATCTATAGACAAAGCATTAGGAAACATCATTGCGAGATGATGATGAAATTGTAAGAATCACTATAAATACCCTAGAGTCCAGTAAGCTAAATTTCCCACTCAGCAGGTGGAAGGTGAAAAAAGTGAAGGAATGAATCTCTTTGCAGGTAGCAGAATTCCAGTCGTTATGACAACGGAATGACTTTGCAATTGCCACCTCCTATAGCGATACTGCAAGATGCTGGGCAATCCCAGGGAACTTGCTACTATAGAGTGTGTTCATTCTCATGCTTCATACAAGTTTGCTGCATGCAGCTCTGTGAGCCTCAGTGGGAAGCAGGCTGACACCCAGACCCTTAACACCACCAACAGGGATGAACCACACACAGGAATTTAAGGAAGAACTTCACAGATCCTAATCTCAAAGCCTTTAAAGCAGAAGGAACTTCTCATTTAGCATGATCTTTAAAAATCCGAGCAATGCCTCACATTACCATATTCTAAAGTAATTACTTGCAGTAAGTAAAGATAAATTCATCACTAATTACACAGTCCTTTATTGTGAAATCCAGAGTAAAATTATTTGAGGTATTTTCTTTTTAAAGCTGACAAGAGAATGACTTTACTTCATCCATCAGTTTGACTAAAGTAATGATTTTCTTAGAATTAAAATTTGTTGAAAGCTCTAAGTATTTCATCTTTTAGGCTAAGAAGCATGTAGTTAATGTCACCACTAATACATTTGTCAGTCTGCTAATTTTCTTTTTCTATTAGAATAAGTAAACATCAGCCCTTTTTAAAAGCATACTATTTACCATGTGTCAGGAGCAATGTAGGGAGACTTATTTGAAAATCATGAGGTAAGGCATTGTGAAATGAACAAGATTCACAGGGAGACAATGAAAGAGAAACAGAAAAGGGAAAAGGCATTTAATAATTCCAGAGTGATTGTGCAGCCTGCCTCATGTTGAGTGGAGGAGGGCAGTATTTAAAGGGAAACTAAAAAAGTAAAATAAAATAAAATAAAATAAAATAAACCAAAGTAAGATCTCAAGTTGGAGATGTTGGAAAAAGTGAAAAAAGAGATGCTTGTGTAAGAAATAGTTCAAATAAAAATAAGAACAATAGTCACACAAAAGAAGGCTCATAAGTATACAATGGAAATAAAAGAAAATGAGATTTTGTATGCATGACATTAGATCATAGAATAGTTCTTCAGATATGCTTAACATTTGATGGAGTAGGTAGAGACAGTACACCTGACTCTGGTTCCTTTAAGGACAAAATCCATTTGTCGATGCTACCTTGTGTCATATTTTTAAGGCTTCTTTGGAATTATTGCAACTAGGAGAAAATAACATCTAGTGGGAAAATATAGGTTTTTTGTTCCATCACAGATGTTCTTTCTAAAAATTAAAGTTCTTTTTGATCATTTTGCTATCATAGAACTCCAAGACTATAGGCTGATTTGAAAAACTTGTATTCCAAACTAACAACACTGCTACTATAAAATCTTTCATTTAAAATAGACTTCAAAATGTCATTTTCAGCTTTTTTGTCTGTATAATATAGTTACTCAAAACAACAATGGCAACAACAACTTTTCTTCTGTTATAATTTGAATCTCAAATATCCCACAAAGGCTCCTGTATTCAACGCTTGGTGCCCAAGATGGTGAAATGGGGAGTTCGTGCAACTTCAAAGGAGTGGGACCTCATGGGAGGTCTTTAGGTCACTGGGGGCATGCCCCCAAGGGGACCCCAGCCCCTTCCTTATCTCTCCATGTGGCTTCCTAACAAGGAAGCAAATGAATGGCTGTACTAGGCATTCTCTCTGTGAGGTTCCTCATTGCCACAGGCCCAAGCAATCATGACCTAGAACTCCAAAACTGTAAGCCAAACTCAATTTTTAATAACCGATTATCTCAAGTATTTGTTACAGTGGTAGAAAGTTGAGTGACACAATCTCCAAAAAGAGAGAATAAGTAAAGGGCTATAGCACTTGTTTTCTTCATGTCATAAAATCAATCATCATCAGTAGAGAACAGATAAAACTTCCTCACGAGAACATGAGTATGGAAGGTTTGTGAGGAAATGGAATTATTCCTCAACTCATAGCTAGTGTAGATGTTTCTGTTTTTGTTATCTTTATTAATTTTGGAATGATTTAATTTTTTGTTTTTATCATGAAATAAATTGGACATAAACTGAGAGGCACAAATGAGTTCATGCTTTTAAATAAAAAGAAGTGGGAAGATATGTTACTTACCAGCTTTGTGGCCTTAAATAAGCTACTTCAGTTATCTGTGTCTCAGTTTCCTTATTCATAAAATGGGATTAGTAATAGCAACTACCTTGCAAAGTTGTTTTGAGGATCAAATTGGATATTATAAGACTTCAAAAGTATGCCTACTATATAAGCACTTTCTATAAAGGTTTATTAAAGGTCAGTTTCTATTATGTTGCAACTGACTTGCCACCTATCCTAGACATAAACCTGTCTCATTTGACAGGTTCTTCTCCCCTGGTTGGTATTATAGGTGGAAATGAATGCAGTCAGAAATCATCAGGCAGAATACACTTGATAAAGAAATTTCATTAAATGAATTCTTTTCCTTTGAAATGTTTCAATTATCAAAGACCTTAAGAATTTGGGGGACAATATAAAGTAGCAGATCCTCCCCACAATGTGTATGGGGAGTGTGTATGTCAGCAGGTGGAGGGTGCTTGGGAAATATAGATTTGCTTTAAGTTCTCGTCTTCTTGGGTTAGAAGAGCTATCTGCTATGGAAGGAAGCCATGACCTGCACTGAGCCTACAATTCAGGGAAGACCTTGTCCTGCAGTGTGCATTCCAAGCAATGGAACCTGACATGACTTTGGACTGATCCCTGCCTCCTAGGGACTGCTAGAAGAGAATTCATTCTACCTACCAATTGAATTTTGGGAATCGGAAGGGATGTACAAAAATAAATTAATGTGATGCCAGAAGTCAGATCTATTCTTAATATTAAAGACAATAAACATAGTTCACAGGCAATCTTAATGTTTTAGATTTATAGTCATGTGGCTGTGTACTAATGCAAGGGCAGAATCACTTGGACATGAACCTGAATAGCAGAAATTTATTCATATATATATTTGCACATTGTAGATTGTCCGAGTCCAGCTGCTAATTTTCTTTCTTGTGCTGAAAATACTGGGGTTGTTTTCAATTATTCTAATGTTCCAAATTATTTAAAACATTGTGTATATAGATAGATAGATAGATAGATAGATATGGATAGATACATATATCTCTCTTTACTTGTATGTATCTAGAGTATTATCTCTTCCTCCCTTTTCATTTGTTCTCTTTTGTCTGTTTCTGTCTTTATCTCTGCCTTTCTTTCCCTCAATTCCTTGAAAAAACAAAATGAAACTTTGGTTCAACCCAGTTTGATGGCAGTTGAGGTTGTAAATATAACTCTGCATTGGGAATCTGGGGTTCCGGTTCTCCTCCTTGTCATTCAACTTTCTTAGAAAGAGCATCGTAAATATTACTTCCTACCTATCTAAATGTTGGTTTCCTTATTTCTAATATTAGAAAGTTAGAATCCACACTGGTTCTGACACTCCTTTCTGGTCCTAGTACTCTGAAATAAGTAAGAAATTCTAGGAAACAAAGAATGATGAAATTAAATTTCTCAAAGAAGTAGTTTGGCAGATTCTCATATCTTTAGCTTTAGTATGGGATCTACCTTAAGTTCTTATGAACCTTAGGGAACAATAGAAAGTCAGGTACTCAGGAATTTTTCCAGTATTTTCTATAGGATTTACCCACAGTCCACATAAACAGTGATGGACTGGCATACAGTATTCATGGACAACTTTCCAAATTAATGAAAAGCACCTACAACTTGTCAGTTGCTTGTAATGCAGATAATTAAGAGCTACACTGCAAACATCAGTAAGAATTCTGGGCATGCTTGGCATGTAATCAATACTGAAAATAAATATCACATCCAGAACCTTCTCCAGCTCCCTCATGCACTTAAGAAGAGGCATCAATGATAATAATTTTAATGTGAGCAGACAGGTACTTTACCTGGCTGAGACAAAAGTGGTGTGTAAGGGACTTTCGGTTCTATTGCACTCATTGGTGGAGGTAGCAAAGGGTTAGCAAAGCTGCGCAGTGGATGAGTTGGTCGAACACAGGCTGTGGGGATGGTTCTGCTTGGTGCTTCCTCACTGCTGGGATGCTCAGGCTGAGCTGGGGGCAGCATGGGTGCCTGTTGTGTGGTTGGTCCTTCACTCACTGCTGCAATGGAGACAAGAAATCCAGTCGTGATTCCAGACAGAGTTTGTTATCTGTAAGAATCAGTTCAAAGAGAAATGCACGATCTGGTCCCCCTCTTCTTCAAATTATGAACATTTTCATTCTTCTACCCTCACATATTTAGAGCATATTCTTAGCACTTCCCGTTTAAACAGTAGAAATAGGTCCAGCAAGACAGGGATCTATCTTTCAGGAAGAGTAGTAAAATATATTCAGCACTGACTGTATTGCCTGAACTGTCTGGGCCCTGTAATCATAAGTGATGAAGCGAGAAAAAAGAGTTATTTCTCCTTTCATAAGTAGCAATGTCAGTGAAATGCAATGTACCAAACCCAGTTACAGCTGCATTATTATCTACCAGCCAATATGCCAATTTTTCTGTGATTTAAACATGCCATGTCAACTGTCAAACAAATCAGAGTTACAGGGTGCTCAGAGGCATTGCTAATAAAATGATACAAATAATAACCACTATCATTATCTCCCACAACAAAATAGAGACACATCTAGCAAAAAGTTATGTGAGAGACAACTCTGCTGGAACAA
This sequence comes from Glaucomys volans, assembly GCA_020662805.1. Taxonomy (NCBI): domain Eukaryota; kingdom Metazoa; phylum Chordata; class Mammalia; order Rodentia; family Sciuridae; genus Glaucomys; species Glaucomys volans. The sequence goes on from JAJEJO010003493.1 coordinate 184,672, forward strand.
GTTGCCTGAATGCAGAATTATGATTTTCCCTTTTTGGTAGAAAACCTTGCAATTTCGAGGCAGATTACTACAGTTGAAGAGGTTTCACACAGTCATCTGTGAAAGCCTATGGGCATTTGAACAGCTTTGTGCATGGAAGTATACCTTTGCTTCAGGGATCATAGTTGAGTAAGACTAAAATATTTCCAAGGAAATTTCTCTTTTGAAGGACAATGTGACTCAACTTTATTCATTCATATTCAAAATCATCAGAGATCCAGGTTGAACCACAAATGTAAGGAACTACCTAATAGCTTAAGTGTTAACCACCTACCAGTATTTCAGATGATTTATGTCTTAAAGTTTTGTTGGGTAAATTGAAAAAAAAAAACAAAAAACGGGCAGTGATGGAAGAATCTCACTTAAAAAAAAAAAAAAGTTTTTAACCAGGAAATATTTCATGATAATGAATTTTGGAGAGATAATTTTGAGACAACTCTCCAGGAGGCTCAAGAAGGTTAGTAAAGGGCAAAGGAAATAGAAAGAAAATCAGATAAAGCCCAAGGGAGTAGAGATGAAAGACACAAAAGATCAAGACATACTAGAGGCACTCGTTCTCATTCTTCTATAGTGGGAAGGGGTCAGAGGTCCTTTGGGTCATGGAGTGGACTTCAGGCTAACCTCATTCAAAGATGGAGCGGGGATGATGTAGGGCCAACCGAGGATAGGATGTAGCCATATAGCAACCAGAGCCAAAAAATAGGCAGAACCTTCATAAAACATTTCTTCAAACAGGGGAAATAAAGAAGTAAATTTGCTAAGAACACTCCAGGTAGGTGTTATAGGGAGACAAGTTGCTTGTAAGATGGTAAAGGGGAGAGGAGCACTTGGGGTTGCATTCAATCAGAGATACATAGTGAGACGATTGAAAGCATAGGTTTAGAGACAAATTATGTAGGTTTTACTCTGGACTCTCATTTCCTCTAAATGAAAAAATAATTAGTGGCCAATTATCCAAATAAAGACTTGATTATTCAGCCAATTCCCAGCAGGGGCATCTTTGTGTCACTGACCTGAAAGTGGTGGCTGAGTTCTACACTCAATCCTGTCCCCTAAAGAAGGTCCACTTTGATGTCAGCCTCTTTATTTGCACTTTGTTCATGCTGCAGGTCCCAAAGGATAGTTACAAACGGTTAGACTGAAGTAATTGCTTAAGAGGGAAAAATAGCCTGTCTCAGAAAGGTCTCTGGAGATGATCCTTGGAACGCAGAAAATTATTTATTACGAGGGTTCTACAATCTCATGGGGAAAATTGGGGGAACTTAAAATGCTTTGGCTTCCACTCAGCTGAAGGTCTCTCATCCTTTGTGAATTGTGAGGCTCACAAATAAGGTTCCTGAGACTGCAGTTCCCTGATCTCTTTTTGTCTCCAACTGGCAGATTCTTCTTAAAGGGCTCATATCATCAAATTAAAAAAATCTGTCCAGGATAAGTAATTTCACAATTTTCTTTAGAAATCTGCCTTAGGCGATTCTTTGTATTGAAGAGGGATTGCAATTGCTCTACAATGTGTTTTAGAAATTCTTTTAGTATTAAACAATAATACATTTCTTTCTTGTTTTCTTCCCTCATATTTTCCTTTTCTATTTCTTTTGTACTTTTGAAGTGAGAGATCCATAGTAAAATATTATTTAATCATAAATTTGAAGTAATGTACATGCATCATTTTTTACTCCTCTGAAATCCAGTCTCTTACTTTAATAAAATACTTAATATTTCATGTGAACATATGCATTTTGATGACATCATTGTAATTATTTTGGCCACTTGCAATTCTACTCTTTCATGGTATTGCTCTTCTTCTGGTTTTAGAGAGGCTGATGTTCTTTGCATGCCCAGTCCTGTATCCTGAGGTTTTTTGCTGATCATGATGCTTCCCCACTGGGATCACCATGATGTGGCCTTTGATGGATCAACAGATGGATCAACTCTTAGGTGAAATCCATCCTTAGTGCCACACAAAGTGAAAAAGAAAGTACCTAAAGCCCTGGGTGGAATGGGAGGGACCATTCTAGGGACTGAATGAATTGCCAATCCAGAAGGGACTGTTTTCATTTTGTTCAAAATAAATACAATGGACAAATATTTCCAAAGATAGTTCATAATTCTTCTATATTTTAAGTGGAGCAAAAGAAATGATTTTTCAGAACTGGCTGACATTTAAAGCAGTAAAAATCCTAAAACTAACACAATAGTGACTGCTCCGCCATGGAAATGCTTTCATTTCATATGAGACTGCTTGACCAGTTTAGCACCAGCACCAGGACATCCGCAGGAGATACACTGGCTCTGTGACATAGCGTTTAGCTGTGCTTAGAGCTCCGAAAGCAAAGGAAACCTTCTTTTGCCCACAGAGTACAGCCTCCCTGCAATTCAGAGTGCATAATGAGAATGAAATAGGTGCTGGCAAAGCGCTCATTTTCAAATGATGAAATAGTAGGAATTCATTGCACAAATAGCATACAATTACAGAGCAGAGTCAAATCTCAAGGCACTTTATAATAATTAACGTCAACACACAAATAATTGCTATAGAATAACTGGTAAAAATGTTGCAAAAATGGAAATGAGGATTTTTCTTCCATCTAAAATCTGCAGTATTTGATAGAAACACAGCACACCAAAAGCTCTCTGCAAAGACTCTAAGATATGAATACCTCTAGGATCTCAATTCACTCTTTAATCTCAAAACAGCACCATGTAATATTCCTGAGTGATCCCAGGAATAGAGTAGATTTTAGAAAAGATCCCAGATAATTATCCATTAACTCCATTATATTCCTGATTTTTTTCTAGGTCAAATTCTGCTTTTTGACTTGCAATTTGGTATAGAACCAGCTCAAAAAAAAAAAAAAAAAAAAAAAAAAAAAGCATAGATAAAATTGGTGAGCCCTCCAATAGAATTGGAGGGAAGAATAGAAATCACTTAAGGTTTAGTATTTCAACTTGATTCAAAGATGAGAAACATGGGGGTACCAATTCTATAATGACTGGCACAAATAGAGCCCCAAGACTTCTATTTTAGACTTTCTTAAAGTACAATGCTGCTCCTTGTTCCCCAGGGACAGCTCATTTGCCTTATTGAGGCTGAGAGTTGAAGTGAAGTTTCTTGGAAGAGGAAATATTTACCCATCACAACTGTATGAATTTTTGTGGATGGGTCAGCAGATGTGTGTAATGCAAATATACAAGCTACACAGTTTCTCACAGTTGGAGAGAAACTCAACTTTATCTGTGACTTCAGAAAGCAGCAAGTTTTGGGGGCAGGGATTTAGTGATTCAACTCTTACCAAAGTCTAAGGTTTTTCAGATAACTTTGGAGGAAATAGTGTCTCTATTTAAACTTTGCAAAGCCACCTTTTCCTTTTTCTACGTGTGCCTTTCTCTGTTTCTCAAGGTGACTAATAAGACGCTTCTACCCAGAGTCATGAAATGTTTTCTGCTTGAGAGAGAACAGGGATGCTTAGTGCTCTCCAATGCATTTAGAAACCAATTCTGAATGGCTAGAAGTTAACTGTTACTGACAGCAATTTAGAAAATATTTCCTTTCCTAGAAAAGAAGGTGCTTATTCTTTCTTTCTTTTTCTTTTTTAAGCAATCACTTGACACATATTAGATCCTACTTCTTTGGCATTGCACATATTTTGTTCAACAGATATTTGATGAATGACTGAATATGTATTTTAAAAATCTTGGTCAGGAGTGTAATGCCCATTGTCCTCGTGATTTTAGATGAAGTTAAAAAAATCATTAAGCACTTGGTTTAGACTATTTTATTTATCTAACTTCATATAATAGGTATGTATTTTATATGTATTTCATTTTATAATAGTTAAATAATTATCTTTATTAAATAATCATTTCAAGCAATTATCGAAATGAAAAAAAAAATCTATTAAAGAGACGAAATATTTTAACCAATTAACTTCTAGCATGCTTCAGTTTTAGAGGTGATTTAGGTTCACAGCAAAACTGAGTAGAAGGTTCAGATTTCCCAGATAGTCCCTGGGTATATAGCCTTCCCACTACCAAAATCACTGACCAGAACAGTACATGCAAATAAATATCTTTTAACCATGGCAAAAATCAAAATTATTACCATTACATTTCTTCATGTCTTTTTCATTGAACTTTAACTTTCAGAATCATTTCCCCCATGATTTAATGAGACGGTTTAATAAGCTGAACCAACTCAGACAAAAAAGGAAGGAGGAGATAGGCTACTGATCTCAGTGGGTAAATTTCCAGGAGTGACTGTGCTTTTTAGAAAGGGAAAGGCAGTGAGGAATATATCATGAATAAAATTACTTACTGCATGGTTTGTGCATGAGTCCTCTAGAGACTCATGTGTCAAAGGATTGGTCACAGTGCAGCAAGGTTCAGAGGTGGGGTTTTTGGGAAGTGATTGGATGAATGAGGGATAGCTGAATGAACTCCTGGTAGGTGGTGGAGAATGTAGGCAGTGGGCATGATTGGAGGAAGCAGGTCCCTGTGGGCTTGCCTTGGAAAGCTCCCAGTGACTTTCTTCCTCCTCTTCTCCTTCCTCTCTCTCCCTCTGCTTCCCAGCTGCCATGAACTGAGAAGCTCTGCACACCCTTCCACTTTGACGTTCTGCCTAACCTCAGGTCCAAAGCAATGGAGCCACCAGACCATGAACTGAAACCTCTGTAACTCTGAGCCAAAATAAATCTTTCCTCCCTTAAGTTGTTTATGTCAGGTATTTCGGTGACACCATTGAAACTCTGACTAAGACAACTACTAATATAAAAAGTAGTGAATTTCAGCTTGTGTCTGTCATGTCAGAGGGACCAGAGAAAGGCCATTCTATACTTTCTTCTTTAGATGTGCCTTTACAGTCACAGAATGTGGAGGAAATCCAAAGAATGTAGTAGACAAGGATCCCATGAGGAGAAGACTAACAAAAACTAAAAAATTCTCTTCAGACATGATGTAGGGGACTCGTGGGAGTCTGAATTTTTTGACTAAAATCATACATTCAGTTGTCTTTGGGATTTGGAAATTGTGCATTATTAGACTTCCCACATGTTTCTCATTTAATTCTCCTCACTATGATGTGGGGGGCTCTTTTCTCTTGAGTTTTTGCACTTAGTTCTATTCTGTAGGTATGATGTACAATGAGAAAAGGGAAAATGAATCTCATTCTCCCTTGGCAGATTTTTGATGCCTTTTAATTCTAACTTTGCTACATCCAGACGATTTATGATTTCTTAGAGCTGCCCCTATTGAGTTGGAAAAAATATAGCTTACCTCACAAATACATTTTATTGCTGTTACTATCATATCTATTACAAAACATCCTCTCTCACATGAGCTGCTGAGTCACCTGTTCTTAACTAAGAGATGAAAGTCATAAAATCGATTTTAAAATGCTGTGCTCAAAGGGAAAAAAAAATGTCAAATGGCACAGAAGAAATCACTAGGGTGTATATAACAGTGAAATATCTCCCTCTATTCCTGCCTCTGCCCTCCTTCAGGAAAATGAAATACTACTCCAAAAATCTTTTCCTCTCTAATATTAAAAGCTGAAAATGTATTGCTTAAATGAGTAAAGAAAGCCAAAGCATTCAACAAATATTAATTCATCCAGAGTCAACTGAGACATACTTCAATTTGACCAACAGATACTAAATAAGAATACATTGTAACATATGACTTGATTATGAACCACCTACATCATAGTACACACCAATTTAAAGTACCCTCTACATTGCTATTTTATGAAAACACTTGGCCTTTGTTGGCCAAACCCCAAAATGTCAGTTTAGTGTGCTGTAGAAGAAATCCTAGGAAATCAGCCTAAAAGCACGTCAGCCAGGATCCAAATGATGGCCTGTTGGAAGGGAAAATTTTATCAATAAGATCATAGGTAAATCAATCTTTCCAAGGCTTAGGAAGGTCAGAATGTTACATTTCACAAATTATCTTGCTGTTATTCATTTTTTTCTTACTAAAAGAAAGGAAAATGCATTACACTGACTTCTTCCTGCTCCAAAACCTCGGTCCACTGACAGCGTTGGGAACGGAACAGGCCGGAGAGTGAACTGTGGGTGGGGGTATCCACACGTGGGAGATGGAAGGATTCCTGGGTACTGGGCACTCTCTAGGGTTGGCACAGGGATGGCACTCACGACAGCTGCAAAACAAATATATACATGCTGTTTGAAAAATCCTGCATATCCACCTAGCAAGTGTAAAGGGAAATGGCTAAATTTTTTGAACCTCAAATTCATGTATGATACTCTTTGTAACTTTGTGGTGTTTTTTTTACTTACCTCTTACCTTAGAGAAGACAGCTCACTTCTGAAGCATCTTACTCTGGAACATTACCCTGCAGTTCTAAGCTTTCCATGGTTCAGAGAAATGATTAATCAAGATACCATAGCCACCTCAATGTTCCATCATCATCATCATTACATCATTATTATTATTATTATTATTTTGTCTTCTTTCTTCAAGTACAAAATATTGGGATGCTCAGAAATTGAATGTACTATGTAGAGTAGGCTGAGAAAGGACTGAGAACTTTCCATCATTCTGTAAATGAATGTACTACTACTGAGAGATGGTCTGCAAAGATGAAAGCAAAGTATATTCTCAATATTCATACCTGGGATTTATCTGTAAATAGAAAACCCTTCAAACAGCCAAAGCAGTGCAGGGGAGTGACATTATTTAAAATATAACTAATTGTTTTTCAGGAATATCAACATGTTTTGATACCTTGGTTTTGATTTTTTAGTTACCTTGGTTAAAATCCACAGATTAAAATCTTATTCACTATCTTCTGGATTTAGACAGTTTTGTTGAATTCCATTATTTGACAGCTATTCAATTATATTGATATGAAATATTTATTCAAACTATAGTCAATCTTCATTTTAATTCATCTTATAAAATGCTTAGTATTCCCTGTGTGTCATTAGGAAAACAAAGAACCAAAACCTATCGCTGCATTACCTCCCTTAAAGTTAGGCAAGCTACTGCAATGACAGGCTTTTGTTGTATGTCCTATGAAATTAATAAAGTTACTTTCTTATATACGTGATTTTTATTTAGTTATATCCTAATGCTAATCATTGGACTTTAGCATGCACAAACAAGCCCATTTGCTAAAGGAAACCTTTGTCTATAAATCATATATCTTATTTCATAAATAACTTCATAATTATAGATTTAAATTACCTTCACTATTGTAAATCAATGAGAAACAACACATTGATTTTTTTTTCACATTTTCACCTGAACATGCAGATTAATTATGTTAAGAATATAACACTTTAAACTGAAAGGGCTGCTTGTAGTAAACTAGCTATAAAAACGGCTTATGTCATTTGCAGGAAAATGGATGGAACTAGAGACCATTATGTTAAGTGAAATAAGTCAAACTTGGAACAGACCTATGTTTTCTCTCATATACAGAAACTGGAGAGGAAAAAGGAAAAGAAAGGTGGGGGCAGATCTCATGGAAATCAAAGGGAGTTCAGTAGAGGGAAAGCACCCAAGGAATGGGTGGTGGGGAACGATGGAGGGAAGTGCTGGGGAGTGATACTGGCAATGTTACAATGGTATATGTCATGCATGTAGAGAGATGGAACAACAAAGCCCATCTCTATGTAAGACTAAAATGCACCAATAAAAATGTGGAACAACAAACCAAACAAACAAAAAGAACAACAACAAAAAAGATATTCCAGAATTTATTTTCCAATATATGTATAATATTTCTTGAAATGCCTCTGAACTTATCTATTTGAATTGGAAAACAAAAGTTAGACTTTTTTGGATAAATAGTTTTGAATGCCTGGCATGAAAATGAGGAGTGAATCTGCAAAATAGGTCAAATTAAAGTTAATTTCCATAAATTGAATACAAATATATAAATCATTTAATAAGATGGAAATATTTTACCAAATATTCCTTTAGTAAAGGTTCATTACAAATTATTATGAGTTTTAAATATATATGTGTATATATATATATTTAGTTTTTGATGGACCTTTATTTTATTCTTTTATTTATATGTGGTACTGAGACTAGAACCCAGAGCCTCACACATTAGGCAAGTGCTCTACAACTGAGCCACAACCCCAGCCTAGTACATTACAAATTATATTCCTATTTTTCTAATACTGTCTCAATATTTTATACAAGGTGGCAGTTCTATGTTATAATTACTGATAAGTCTTGGTACAGCTTTATGTTGCTGTACCTCCTAGAAAATAAGAATGTGCAAACCTGAATGAATGCTGAATTATTTCACAATCTATAACTTACAACTTCAGCATAACTGAAGGAGTTCCTCATCTAGCTGTGAGCTGAAAGATTCTTATCAATGACTTTTGGGTCAGAGTTCACAGTGTATTTTTGGCATGCAATTCAGGTGTTAAAATCATTGCTGTAAAAAATCTCATTGTTATAACATTTACTCATATATATATATGCAAACAAAGTTCTTCAGTTTTAGATGAATAGAAAGAAAATCTGAAATAGAATTTATGCAGTAAGTTGAATTCATACATGAATATATACAATTAATGTACAAAAGATCCTTTCATGTCATTAAGTGATAAAAGTTCAATAAAATTTTACTTTATGTACAACAGTGTAGAAACACTACTTGGAAGGTTAACTCAAGCCATAAGAAAAAAAATTAACATTAAAGACAATGTCATTGGAAATAAAAACATAAAATTTCAGTTTATAAAAATTTCATGCTACAAAGAAGATAGATGATCAATAAGAGACCCTCAATCATAAAAAATGGATCATGTTTGTGTATTATTTTAGGGGAAAAATGAAGTGTAGATAATAATTCAAGGAGAAAAATGAGTGATGTGGACCTTTCTCTATGAAAGAAATGCTTCCTCATGTGATTACTAAAGGCATTTAATGACTATCCGACAACTATAATATTTTGGGGTTTTTGAATTTATTTAAAAGAGTGGTGTATCAGAAAAATGTCATGTCTCAGAAATTTAACTTAGAACAAAATATATTAAATATTAAATTTTAAATGTGTGAGAGTTTAGGTAGTTTCTCTAAATTAGTTTAGGAGAAACTTAAATGAAAAATTGAGAATAAATAACACAGAACACAATGCCTCAATGAAGACATGGTATAAAGAGTAAATTATGGACACACAAACACAGGTAGGGCTCCAGAAAAAGGAAAAATTTTAAATGGCAAGGGAATTTTAAAAAGAATCAGACTGAAGCCAGAGACCAGCCGAACGGATTATCAATTCCTTCAAGAAAGAGGTTATAATTTTGGTTGTCTCTGCATCTCACAATATGGTGCTAGAAATACCTTATTTTTCAAGTGAGCTAACAGGAGGGATTATCAGCTAACAAGAGTCATATCTGTAAATCTGACTTTTTAACACACTGGAGTTTTTAAGTGGTTTGGTATACTAGTGTCCCAAGTTTTATAGTCATTATAGTTATAATAATAATAAAAATAATAATAGACTTGAACACATAAATAAAATGCATATAAGATTATAAAATCTATTTTTACGAAACTCAAATATCAAAATTCTGAGGCATTCAATTTCACTTTTTCACCCATTTTATTGATCAAACAGGATCATTAATAACCATTAGGGTTGATGGTCAAATTTCAAAGCATAACCTGTTTTGACAATTTCTACTCATAAAATAAATGTTGCAATGATCATCTCCCTTAGATGTAGATGGTGCCTGCCCCACAAGTTATGCATATTTCTTTCTCAATAACATCATGTAATTATAATAAAAGTAATAATTGTATAAGCCAATGTTTCAAACTGTTTAGAAAAAGTTTCATTTAATTATCAATATTATTATATTGCTATAATAAAAAATAATATTTTGAACCAATGTTTTATACTATATTTAGTAAAAGATTTTCACCAGTGTCTTCTAGTATTAAGCCAAATGAACTTGGATGGAGAAACATAAAAGGATTTGGCAAGCCACAGAATCTGTAAGTTAGAGAACTGAGGGAACCCAAGAGACTAAATTTATATTCCAGTTCCAACTCCTTCATTACTGAGAAAAGAAATTTCACTTTTCAATAGTTTCACATTTTGGCTACTGACCTGGGTGTAAAGGTTTTTCAAATAATAAAAGTTCTTTGAAAAAGAATAATCTATTGTGTTTGTGCATCTCAAAACTCTCATTTCCTGACCTGGAGTGGACGAGCCCATGGTTTTGAGGTATTCTGAATTATGATTCATTTCTGAAGGAGTGCAGAAGTAAATATTTATATATAACAACAGTTGTTGCAAAAATAGTCATCCTAAAAAATGTTGGATACAGCACTATTTATTAAAGTATCTTTTGTTATTTTTCCCCTTAGATATCAGTTTTGAGAACTAGAAACACACACACACACAAATGCACAAACACAAACACTATAATTTAAAGCATTCACTGGGCTGTTACGTTTATGTAAAACAGCTTAGAGAGCAATACCATTAAGCATTTTCGATAAATCTCTGCTCTGTGGCCAGACACGACAAGAAATCTCTCCTGACACAGTTTGTTGACAATTGAATTTATATCTGACACTGATGCACAAAGATTTTTCAAGTAGAAATTCCCTCACCAAATTATTTAGCTCCCTGAGCAGGGTATTGTGGTACTTGAGAACTTTAACAACAATCTTTTAAAAGGTTAGTACTAAATGTGACCTACAGGAAATCTAAAGTGAAGACATTTTAATGTTACAAATTTTAAGAACTAAAATCTCTGCCAGATGTTTCTCAACATGATAATTGACAGAATTGAGAGGTTTATGGAGGAGGAGAGGGGAACAAATATAACAATAAAGATAATTACATGTTGAAGTGAAGAGTTCAAGTGGCATGATTTCTCTGTGGGCTTCTCTTTACCCTATCTTTTCTGCAATGGTCAATAGATAAGTTGAGACATTTGGAAATTTAGTGTCTATTGCCCTTGAAAAATATTCACATCCCCTTCATATTTTCAGGTGTTCTTTGACTAGCAACTGTCACAGAAAAACATCCACCAGAATCCACATACTTGATGTAGGGCCTCTTTTGGGAAAGTGCTAAGATTAAAGCAGATATACTCTCTAGTTATCCTTCCCATGGTGGGAAAAGTCCAAATGCTCAAGTCAAACTGCATGGGGGCATTACCTAGTTCTGCCACCTGCTGATGTATAAGTGTCACTGGCAGTATGTAAGACAGCTCCCAAGGATCCCACCTGTGGGAGATTTGCTCACCTGTGGATTCTCTGCACATTTTACCAGTGTGGCCTGGAATATGGAAGAAGGGATGGTTATCACTTCCAGGACTGGGTTAGAAAAGATGACTTGCTGTCTCTCACTACCCACCTCTCAGATCACATTCTGGAGGAAGGCTGATGTCATGTCTTCAAGAAATACCAGGGGAATCATAGGAAGGCCAAGTGGTAAAGAACTGAGGCCCTTGACCAAGAGCCAGCAAGGAACCTCTGACCCAGGACCACTTGGCTTCAGTGTTCCTGGATTCCTGACCAAGCTGTTAGGAAAGTAAATGAAAGTTGTTTTATATTGCTGCATAATGGGTAATTTGTTATGTAATAATGGATAACTATATATTGACTTTAGTAAATTACTCAAGCTATTTCTCAGTTTCCTCATCTGTAAAATGGGGAGGATAAGCACACCAACTATATGGTGCAGTTGTGAGTGAGGATCAAAGAACTCATCTACAGAGAAATATAGTGAAGGTGGGGTCAGGAGTTAGAACCTCGGACATATGGATTCCTGTTACTAATCTTCATGGCTCCAACATGTCTACCCAAGACTGAATTGAGAATTATCTACATAGGACAAACATCTTGTTCTATATTTGAGAAAATGAAATGCAATATATTAAGATAGAGGCGAATAAATCACTTTGAAATCAAATTTGAACCTGATAGAATTATTCCCCTGTAAGATGTTTGAGACTGGAAAGTTAAGTTCTTACCACAGGGGAGGAAAAGAACTGGAATAGTGTTCATGACATAAAATTGTTTTGAAATTCGTGATTTGTCATCTATGAGCCCTTCATCTATCAAGTCTAACCAGCCCACTCCTAATGTGGTTTAGATACACACCATGAGGTGAGGTAGGATGTGAAGCTGACTGGCTCAGTGCCAGTCACAGGGTGGCTATGAACCTGTGTTAGGATCCAAAGTCGAGTTGTGACATCTGGCACAGATTTGCTTATAGAAGCTTCTCTTCACTATGCTCACTTTGGTGCTGTGTCCTCACTGGTGCTTTGAATTGGAAAAGACCCCAAAGCTACTGTGCACAGAAAAATATATCCAGTACATGGTAAAGTCTGCCAGCGTATCGACTACATTTGAATGCAGATTGCTCCCTGACTGCCACCTATTATTCTCCATTTGCCTGTTTGCCTGCCTCTGGCCTACCCATCACCCACCAACTGAGGTTCACCTGCTGATCTTCCACCAGTAGCCTGCAGAGCCTACAGGGCAGCTGCCTGTTGTTGCCTGGAAGTCTGCTGTCACAGTACCTGCAGGTTTGGTTACATGTGGCTGCCACCATTTTGGGAAAACAGCCAGGAACTGAAGTACCCCAGCCCGACTGATTGCACCCCACACAGACTCAATGCCCACAACCTGTGCTACATCTCCCCATTTGCCAACACATTTGGAAGCCAGAGCAGCCATCTTGGATTATCCTGGAAGTGGAAACTGTCATTAGGTGGGGCAAGTCCCATCCTGAGACACTTGCTGGAGACTGGAAGCTCATTGTCAGGTACCTCTCATGCATCAGGCTACTGAAGATGGGGAGGTTTGAATAGTATATGACCATTATAGTGTAGCTTGTTTTTTTCTCCTTTGTGAAAATTTTTAAATTTTTATTTCTTTATTTTTCTTGCTATTTTCCTTTTGTTTACCTATTTCCTCAGAGTCTCTTTTTCCCTTTTCTCATGCTAACAACCAATTTCTTTTGACTACATTTTCACTATTCCTATGATCTAGAACTTCTTCATACTCTTTTCTTATCCCATTAACAGTTACATCCTACACCCCTCCCCATCCACTTTGTCCTCCATTAGAAACTGCAGTTCTCATTGCAAATCTATTTGTTATACTATAGAAAACAATTGAACTCATCTCTCTGTTTATTATGACAATATTGTTAATGTTGTCATAGGGGCTATTTGGTTTATAGCTACATATTGTCTTTACTGGGTGTTGCAAGTATTGATCTCCCCCTTAAAGAAGAGGTTTTGGAAAACTACAGGGTCACTATAAGCCTATAGGGCAGAAAGTGCAAAACCCCAGATCTGTATTGCTAGAGGGGAAGATACATTAACAGCATGAAAAAACAAGGAGAGAAAGTGTTCCAAACAAACCAAGATTCCACACTAATAGAATTCAATGACAGCATGGCAGAAGAAATGTCAGAAAAGGAGTTCAAACTATACATGATTAAAATGATTTGTGAAGCAAAGGATGAGATAAGAGAACAACTGCAGGCAACGATCGATCATTCCAATAAGCAGTTGAAAGAGCAACTACAGGAAGCAAAAGATCATCTCAACAAGAGAGATTCTGAAAAAGAACCAAACAGAAATACTTGAAATGAAGGAAACAATAAACCAAATAAAAAACTTAATGGAAAGCATCACCAACAGACTAGATCACTTGGAAGACAGAACCTCAGACAACGAAGACAAAATATTGAATCTTGAAAATAAAGTTGCCCAAACAGAGAAGATGGTAAGAAATCATGAACGGAACCTATAAGAACTATGGGATATCATGAAAAGACCAAATTTAAGAATTATCAGGATCGAGGAGGGCACAGAGATACAAACGAAAGGAATGAACAATCTGTTCAATGAAATAATATCAGAAAATTTCCCAAACCTGAAGCATGAAATGGAAATTCAACTACAAGAGGCTGACAGGACACCAAATGCAAAATATTACAGCAGATCCACACCAAGACACATTATAATGAAAATGCCTAATATACAAAATAAAGACAGGATTTTAAAGGCTGTGAGAGAAAAGCATCAGATTACACATAGGGGGAAACCGATACGGATATCAGCAGATTTCTCACCCCAGACCCTAAAAGCTAGAAGGGCCTGGAACAATATATTTCAAGCTCTGAAAGAACATGGTTGCCAACCACAAATCCTATATCCAGCAAAAGTAACCTTTAGATTTGAAGATGAAATAAAATCCTTCTATGACAAATAAAAGTTAAAGGAATTTACACATAGAAAGCCTGCACTACAGAACATACTCAGCAACATATTCCATGAGGAAGAAGCGAAAAATAATAATGTAAGTCAGCAAAGGGAGGAACTACCCTAAAGGAAAAGCCAATCAAAGGAGAACTAAGTCAAGTTAAAAGCCAAAACTAAGCCAAAATGACTGGGATGACAAATCATATCTCAATAATAACACTGAACGTTAAAGGCCTTAAAATCATTAATCAAAAGACATAGACTGGCAGATTAGATTAAAAAGAAAGAACCAACAATATGCTGCCTTCTAGAGACTCATCTCATAGAAAAGGACATCCACAGACCAAAGGTGAAAGGATGGGAAAAAACCTACCACGCACATGGACTTAGTAAAAAAGCGGGGGTTTCCATCATTATATATCAGATAAAGTGGACTTCAAATCAAAGTTAGTCAGAAGAGATAAAGAAGGTCATTTCATACTGCTTAAGGGAGCCATAAATCAAGAAGACATAGCAATCATAAGTATTTATGCCCCAAACAATGGCCCATCCATGTACATCAAACAAATCCTTCTCAATTCCAGGAACCAAATAGACCAAAACACAATAATTCTGGGTGACTTTAACACACCACTGTCACCACTGGATATATCTTCCAAACAAAAACTAAACAAAGAAACCATAGAACTCAAAAACACAATCAATAACTTAGACTTAACAGACATGTATAGAATATTCCATCCATCAATGAACAAATACACTTTCTTCTCAGCAGCACATGGCTCCTTCTCTATAATAGACCATATGTTATGCCACAAAGCAGCCCTTAGTAAATGCAAAAAAATGGAGTACTACTTTGTACTCTATCAGATCATAATGGAATGAAATTAGAAATCACCAACAAAATAAAAAAAAAAAACAGAAACTACTCCAACACCTGGAGACTAAATAATATGCTATTGAATGAAGCATGGATAACAAAAAACATCAGTAAGGAGATGAAAAAATTCTTAGAGGTAAATAAGAATGATGATACAACATATTAAAATCTCTGGGACACTATGAAAACAATACTAAGAGGAAAATTCATTGCACTGAGCACATTCAAGAAAAGAATAAAAAGTCAACAACTCAATGACCTAAAATTACATCTCAAAGCCCTAGAAAAAGAAGAACAGGACAACACCAAAAGTAGTAAAAGACAGGAAATAATTAAAATCAGAGCTGAAATCAATGAAATTGAAACAAAAGAAACAATTCAGACAATTGACAAAACAAAAAGTTGGTTCTTTGAAAAAGTAAACAAAGTAGATAAACCCTTAGCCACACAAAGATTATTGAAATACATGATGAAAAAGGAACTATCACAACAGACACCACTGAAATACAAAACAATTAGAAGTTATTTTGAAAATCTATACTCCAACAAAATAGAAAATCCTGAAGACATTGACAAATTTCTAGAGATATATGATCCTCCCAAACTGTACCAGGAGGACATACACAATTTAAACAGATCAATTTCAAGTAATGAAATAGAAGAAGCCATCAAAAGCATACCAACCAAGAAAAGCCAGGAACCAGACAGATTCTCAGCTGAGTTCTATAAGACTTTCAAAGAAGAACTTATACCAATACTCCTGATAGTATTTAATGAAATAGAAAAGGAGGGAACCCTTCCAAATTCATTCTATGAAGCTAGTATCACTCTGATACCAAAACCAGACAAAAATACATCTAGGAAAGAAAACTTTAGACCAACATCTGATGAATATAGACACAAAAATCCTTAACAAAATTTTGGCAAATTGTTTACAAAAACATATTAAGAAGATAGTGCACAATGATCAAGTGGGGTTTATCCCAGGGATGCAAGGTTGGTTCAACACCTGGAAATCAATAAATGTAATCCATCACATCAATAGACTTAAGGTTAAAAATCATATGATTATGTCAAAAGATGCTAAAAAAGCATTTGATCAAATTCAACACCCCTTCATGATCAAAACACTAGAAAAAATAGGGATGGTAGGAACATACCTCAACATTGTAAAGACTACTTATGCTAAGCCCACTGCCAACATCATTCTTAATGAAGAAAAACTGAAAGCATTCCCTTTAAAAACTGGAACAAGACAGGGATGCCCACTGTCACCACTTCTATTCAATATTGTGATTGAAATACTAGCCAGAGCAAGTAGATAGACCACAGAGATAAAAGGAATACAACAGGAGAAGAAGAACTCAAGTTGTCACTATTTGCCAATGACATGATCCTATATTTACAGGATCCAAAAAACTCCACCAGGGAACATTTTTAGACCTAATTAATGAATTCAGCAAAATAGCAGGATATAAAATGAACACACATAAATCAAATGCATTTATCTACATAAGCGATGAATCATCTGCAAGTGAAACAAGGAAAACAACTCCGTTCACAATAGCCTCAAAAAAAAAAAAAATACTTGGGAATCAATCTAACGAAAGAGGAGAAACACCTCTACAATGAAAACTACAGAACAGTAAAGAAAGAAATTGAGGAAGACTTTAGAAGATGTAAAGATTTCCCACGTTCTTGGATAGGTAGAATTAATATAATCAAAATGGCCATACTTCCAAAGGTGCTATACAAATTTAATGCAATTCCAATAAAAATCCCAATGACATTCCTCATAGAAATAGAGAAAACAATCATGAAATTCATCTGGAGGAACAAAAGACCCCGAATAGCCAAAGCAATCCTGGGCAAGAAGAATGATACAGGAGATATCACAATACCAGACCTTAAACTGTACTATAGAGGAATAGTAAAAAAACTGGAATGGTCCTGGCACCAAAATAGACAGGTAGGACAATGGTACAGAATAGAAGACACAGAGACAAACCCCCTTAAGTACAGGTATCTCATACTAGACAAAGGTGCCAAAAACATGCAATGGAGAAAAGATAGCCTCTTCAACAAGTGGTGCTGGCAAAACTGGAAATTCATATGCAATAAAATGAAATTAAACCCCTATCTCTCACCTTGTACAAAACTCAACTCAAAATGGATCAGGGATCTAGGAATTAAACCTGAGACCCTTCACCAAATAGAAAAAAAGTAGGCCCAAATCTTCTTCATGTTGGCTTAGGACCAGACTTCCTTAACATGATCCCCAGAGCACAAGAAATAAAAGGAGGAATCAATAAATGGGCCAGATTCAAGCTAAAAAGCTTTTTCTCAGCAAAAGAAGCAATCAATGTGAAAAGAGAGCCTACAGAGTGGGAAGAAATCTTTTCCACACACTTTAGACAGAGCACTGATCTCCAAAATTTATAAAGAATTTTAAAATCTTTACATCAAAAATACAAAGAACCCAATCAATAAATGGGCTAAGGAACTGGGCAGACACTTCACAGAAAATGATATACAGGTGATCAACAAAAATATGAAAAAGTGCTCGTCATATCTAGTAATTAGAGTAATGCAAATTAGAACACCCTAAGATTTCATCCAATTAGAATGGTTATTATCAGTAACACAAGCAATAATAAGTATTGGCGTGGATGTGGGGAAAAAGGCACACTCATACATTGCTGGTAGAGTTGCAAATTGGTGCAGCCACTCTGGAAAGCAGTATGGAGATTCCTCAAAAAATTTGGAATGGACCCACCATTTGACCCAGCTATCCCACTCCTCAGTTTATAACCAAATGACTTAAAATCAGCAAAGTACAGTGATGCAGCCACATCAATGTTCATAGCTGCTCAATTCACAATAGCTAGACTGTGGAACCAACCTAGATGCCCTTTAACTGATGAATGGATGAAGAAACTGTGGTATATATAGATAATGGAATATTACTCAGCCATAAAGAAGAATAAAATTATGGCATTTGCTGGTAAATGGGTGGAGTTGGAGAATGTCATGCTAAGTAAAATAAGCCATGCCCAAAAAACCAAAGGCCAAATGTTTTCTGATAAGTGGATGATGATACATAACAGTGGGGGGAGGGGTGGCGGGGGTGGAAGAGAAGAAAGGAGGAACTTTGGTTGGTGTAGAGGAAAATGGGATGGGAGGGGGTGAGGGGAAGGAAAGATAGCAGACTGAGTCAGACAATATTACCCTATGTATATTTAAAATTATATGAATCATGTGAATCTACATTGTGGGAAAAAATAAGATATATTCCCTGCTGTATAATTATGTCAAAATGGGTTCTATTGTCAAGTATAATTAAAGCAAACCAATAAAAAAATAATTTAAAAAAATAAGATTGAAAGTCATGCACTATTGGAAGGCAACTATTAGAAGGTTCCCACAATCCCTCAGCCTCTACCCCTTCTGTTGGCCACCTTGGCTGAGGTCTCTTGAGATAGGGCTATAAAGTTCAGAAATTTGGAATAGTTGTGAGTATCTGGGAATAAATTTTGACACCCTAAATATCAGATCAAAGATGAAGCACTAGGGAAGATCGACCCTCATGTGGGTCCATAGGATTCCCTCAAGTGGAGCTAGAGGCATGAAACTGTTCCCTTCTCAGCAAACCAAGTGACTCTCACAAGATATAGCAAGCCCACTTTCCTTAATCATTTATAAGTTGACCCAGATCCCCCAAAACCTTCACCCAGATGGGAAAAGGTCCTGGAATAAATAATAGTACATTTTGTTGTCAAATCTCTAAGACATTAGGAATGCAAGAAGAACTGGGGACATAAATCTTAAAAAGAGATGGATCTGTACTTTATTGCTCTAGAAAATCTTTCTAAAAACTAAGTCTGTGTTCTCTTTACATTCCATCATCTGCGGTTCCTATACTTTGACCAACTCTGCCAGATCCCCTCTTAATTCCTTATCTTTGAGAAACAAACCATCTCTTGCCTTGTACAATCCTCCCTAAAACCATGGGTCTGCACCCCCTACAGGAGCCTGTTTGAGCTTATATGACTGTATATTGTTTGGTTGTCAGTTTGTGCTGGAGGTCCAACCCAGGGCCTCATGGGTGCTAGGCAAGTGCTCCACCACCGAGCCACATGCCTAGCCTCCAAAACCATCTCTTGGCTTTCCACACAATCCTACTAACCACCTGGCTTTAACAATTCAATTTCTACTCAAGTTTATTTAGCAAGTCCTTTGTTTATAAAACTAGCAAGAAACAAAGGGTGTGTGCTCATTTATTTGCAACTCTTTTTAAGCTTATTCTTATACAAAGCCATGACATTCTCAAAACACAGCAAAAGGCACACAGCATGGAGGGGCTGTAGAGATCCTGCTTCTCAGGGCAGACCTAATGAAAGGAAGAAGGAAGCATGCTGTTCAAGACTCAAAGAATAAAATCTGATCTTAATGATATTATGATCAAACTAGTATTTGGAATGATCTATTAGGTAATGATGATGTTTCTAATGCAAATTTAAATGAGGTTAGAAATCTCAGCGGCTTTCTCCTTCCTTCACAGTTCCAAAGTGTTTAAAATCTGCATGCTATTATTGTTATGTTGCTAGAGCAGTTGTTTGCACTTGTTTCTACCCATTGCTTCAAAGAAAGCATTCTTGGTTGGTTATGGGCGTCCACTAGGGCTGCTGGGTGATGGAATGAATGCCTCATTCCAGAAACCTGTTGAACTGGGCCACTCTTCAGGTGCTGGTCTTTCCTATCCTGTATCCAAGAGTCAAATAAGGATTCTGAGTCAGGATCAAACACTATAGAACCTGGAATTATCTTTTCACAGGTCAGCGCCTCTCCATGTCCATCTGCACGGAAGCAGACCTTCTAGAACTACAGTCCCTAGAACCAACACAACTTCAGGAGTCTCCATGTTAAGGACAGGAGTCAGTGATTTGGGGTGGCCTCCAGCCTGTGTTGCCCGCTGGAATGATTCTCATAAGCATCTGGACACTTAGCTGCATGGTATCGCATAAGCATATGCCACCAGTTATTCTGAAACATGAAATAAGCAGATTTTGCCCTTCCATCAAATTAAATACATTTTCCTTGTGGGGTTTAAAAACAAAAACAAAAACAAGAACAAAAAACAAACAGCTTTGGATAGCTTATATTTTATCTGCTGATTAACATTTTATAGAGCATGGTAAGAAATGTCAAGGAAGAGGGAAAAATGACTATCATGCACTAATAAAATAATATATATAGCTTAAGAAATAATGATTCCTAAATGGAACTGTAGACATCTATCTTTACATGACTAGAAATCTAAAAAATGTTATGGTTTTGGTTTACAAATGGCTCCACATAATACTAGAAATCTTAGTATGTCTCAATGATTGCAATTGGGTCCACTGCAAATTTATCTGCTAGTTTGAATGAACTTATTGTTCTTCCAAGATACAGATCTATATTTCTTAAATCCTGTGTGATATCTAAGGCCTTGGCAATCAGATTACATACAAAGAGACTATTTTATTTATCACAGACTTTAAGAATCATTTTGGAAATCAGTGATGTCTATATGTTGAAGTTATTTTATTTTTTGCACAGGATTTTATCCCCACACACACTACAGATAACAAGGAAAAATGCAACATTACAAAATTATTATAAATACATATTCTATTGTCTTTCCACTTCTTATTAAAGTATAATATGCATATGAAAAATTGGGAATATGTCAAGGGTAGTGCCTAATGAATTTTCCAAAGTGAAATGCCTTGTATTCATCACCCAGAATATGAAACAGAACATAATCAAAAGCTCCTCCATAGTCTTTCCCAGTTATTAATCAACCCCTATCAAGAGTAAATACCCTTTCTAATTTTAATACCAAAGCTCATTTTGCTTGTTTCTGAATTTTACATAAAGTGAATCATATAGGTGTCTTACATTTCTGCCTGGCTACGTATTATCTGTGAGATTCTCCATACTGTATTGCATCCTTTCAGTATATTCATTTTTATGGATGCATGGTATTCTATTATATAAATATACTACAACATACCTATCCTTGGCAACAGAGATGTGCTATGGCAAACAGGGCACCTTCTAGGAGATGTCTTTTGATGAAAATACTATGTATGTAAAGATAATATATATTTTAGAATAGAATCTATCACAAAATGGATCAAAGCATGCTTAAACATTTTGTAAAACTATGTGTTATAGCTTGAATATAAGGTGCCCCCAAAGGCTTAAGTAGGAGACAATACTGAACTATTTAGAGGTGAATGATTAGATTATGAGAACTATAACCTAATCAGTGGATTAATCCACTTAATGGACTAATAATTTGAATGTATTAATGGGTCCTAAATGTGTGGCTAGAGGAAGTAGTTCACTAGGGGTGAACCCTTGGGATTACATTATTCCTGGCTCTTGCCCTCAAGCTCTCTCTGTTTCCTGGCTGTCACACATTGAGCAGCTTTCCTCCACCAAGCCTTTCCATCATGATGTTCTGCCTAACTTGGACTGATGACTACGTAGGTGGCCAACCATGGACTGATCCTTGGAAACAGTGAGCCACAATAAACTTTTCTTCCTCTAAATTGTTCTTGCCAGTTTTTTTGGTCACTTCAATGAAAAGCTAACTAACATATTATGTAATAGTTTAAAACCATGTACATACATTAGCTGATTTTTAAAAAATAATAAAATAATAATAACAAAAATCTGCTGGCAATTTTAGGAGCCTCATTCATACAGAGTAGAATGCTGGGAATAAGGGAGGTTTGTTATTTCAGGCACAGAAAAACTCAGAGCTCAAGGAGACCATAATGAGGCAGCCCAGCAAGAGGACAGAATAACTCTGGGGTCACGTTCAGGCTCTCAGAACCTTAGTCTTAGTTTGTAAATTGGAGATGCTGCCTTCAAAAAAATCTTTTAAAAAATAAAATTAAGTAAAAGGATGTGAACAATAAAAGTCTTACAGGCATCTTTAACTCTGAAATAGTCGTATACTATAGAAGTTTAGAAGCTACTCAGGGTATCCTGTGGCAATTTGTTTAAGTAGTCCAAGTTTGTTTTTCACAAGAGAATAATCAGAACGATTTAACCACATGATAATAACATGAGAATTAATTAATAATTAGTAAGTTGATCATTTACCAAGTGCATGATGCTCAAAAATTTCAATATTGGTTAGATTTAATTCCATGTCTTTTTATTTCCAAGACCTTTGTTTTCTCCTGTTTAATGAAAATGATTTTAACTGTCCACAGTATATCAGAAAATTTTGTTGTAAGATACCTGTAACTTATTTGAAAAGGTCCCTGAAACACTGATATGTTACAAACCCAAGGAAGGCATTCTTAGAATATATTTACTCATTCATTTATTCATCTGACAGATATTTAGCAAGCACCCATTTTGTGCTAGGTACTGGCTATACAAATGTATGAATATGAAGATGAATGGGACACATTACCACCCTATCATGAAGTAATTCACAACCTATTAGAGGAGAGAAAATTTGGACTTGAATACCTAAGCATATAAGGTAGAATTATGTATTAAAAATGCCATAAAGGCAGTATAAAGCACTGATACTCAAATATGAACAGGGAAACCATCCTTTCTAGGTGACTAATCAGAAAAGAATTTGTAAGAGCATTAATATCCGCCCCCGTCTTTGAAAGACATTTAAAAATTTGTTACGTTGAGCTCTCCATTGAGTCATTCCAATATCTGCAGAGGGAAAAACAAGCCAAGAGCCATGTGTATTGATAGACTGGCAATTAGTCTTGCTTGGCAAGTGCTGAGGACCAGGGTCTTGCAATAAGAAACCGGGAGCTAATCTTACATCCAGAGGAGTGTGTAGTTTTTGTTTGGTTTTGTGTTCTCTTGGCAGACCATGGGAGCCATCAGAGAAATTTATAGAGTACAGTGCCATGCTTAACTTGTTTTAGGGAGAAATCTGGTAGGCAGGGTACATAAGAGTCTGGAAGATGCTAGAGGCAGGAAGACTAGATAAGAAGTTGTCTTTATAGTTCAGGGGCAAGGTCATAAAGAAAATGACAAAATGTCAGTGGAGCAGGAGGGGAGACAGGGGTTCAAAAGATACTGTGAAAGAAAAATGAATTGGATATAGGAACCTGCTAGATCAGGCAGTTTTATTTGAGAAAAAGAGATCCCACAATGATTCTGAAGCACAGTGAGTATTAGGAAGAATGCTGGAGAAGATCGACACAGGTAGAACTTAGTTACAAGGGAAAGTGGCCAGTGGGGAGAAAAGAGGCAGCTAAGCGCATTCTCTCTCCATGCAGTGAAAGTTATGAAAGGGAAAAGACAACAGATTCGTGGAGTGCTACAGCTGGGAGGATAAGGATGAAGAGAAGGACTCTGCAGCCAGGCTTCTGAGTGCGAATTCTTAGAGGCATAGGTGAAAGTGAGTTACTTACCTCCAAACCCTCAGTTCCTTTGTCAGGAAATCAGTCATAACAAACCATACCTACCCCATGAGTTAAACAGTTGGCATTCATTACAAGTGCATTTATGCTTTTGTATTTATAGCTGTAAAGTTGAGAAAAGACATATTGGGGCAGAGGGCAAATGTGACATATGGCAATTAAAATCTAACAACTATTCATTCATTCATTTGAATAAAGTACTGATGGTGTGTTAAGTGCCAGATGCTCTTCTGGGTACTAGGGATACACAGTGATCAAAACCAGCAAAATGCCTCCCCTCACAGAGATTATATTAAAATATGGAAAGCAAATAATACATAATAAGCACAAAAAGGCAAACAGGATGGAGCTATGCATTAAATAAAGAAAACAGAAGCAGAACAGAGTGGGAAGAGAGTGCCAGAGATGCTCTGTGGGTAGGCAATGTCCAGGGAAGATCTGCATGTGAAGATGGAAGTACTCAGAGACTTGAATGGTAAGAGGGATGAGCCACATACATACCCACCAAAGGAGATGTCAAAGGAAGAGAACATCAAGTGCAGAGTCCCGGAGTTGAAATGCATTGTCCAAGGAACAGAGAGGAGGGGTAATGCTGGTGATGGGTTACAGGGGAGTGTCAGGAGGTAAAGTGAAGGATACCACAGAGGAAAGACCACTGGGGCCTCACAGAAGAGGGCAAAATGATTGTTCTACATGTAATGGGAAGTAATAGAGGAGAAGCATGGTCCAGGACACCGTTGCTACTGTGTAGATAACTGATGGGGGAAGCTAGATTAATCACAAGTATATTGCCATAGTCTATTCACCTGTCAGAGATGTGGTGCTTTGAATAAAGATGAAAAGACGTGGTCAGACTTGGGACATACTTTGCAACTAGAAAGTACAAGATTTAGTGAAAGATTGGATTTGGGGCTTGAGAAATAAAACAAAGAAGAAAGAAACTAGTGTTTCTGATCAGAGTAAATGGGTGAACAGTGGCATCATTTCTTGAAATAAGAAAAATGGTGTAATGAACAGATTTGGAGAAAGGGAGAGGGAATTATGGAAAAGCAAGAGTGCTGTTGTAAGCACAGCTCACACACCCATAGATAGCCTTTTGAAGAAGATGGCCACTGATAAGGAAGTTGATGAGGCTGGAGATAGTTTGGGTTCCATCAGCATTTAGATAGCATTAGGGCCATCCATCTAGATGGCATAGACCCAGATGCTCGGGTAGACAGAGGAAGCCTGAAGCCTGAGCCCTGGCACTCTCTGACTCATGGAGATCAAGAAGAAGAGGGGAATACATAATAGGATCCTGAGAAGCAACACTTAATGGAGTAGAAAGAAAAAGTGAGACATTCAGTATATTGCAAGTCAAGGGAAAAAGAGGTTTCAGGGAAAAAGTGTGACCCTCTTCCAAATTGGGCTGATAGATTGAGACTTGACCTTTTGATTGGACAATGTGGAGGCAGAGATAACCTTGGCAAATCTAGTTTTGGTGGAGAGTGTGAAAATCTGATCAAAAGTAATAAAAAAAGATTAGAAAGAGGAGAGAGTAACTATAGACAACTTTTTGAACTTTTTCATTAAAAGGGAGGAAAAAAACTTGAGTTGGAGGGAGAAGAAGGATCAAGTGGGAATGTTTTAAAACAGGAGTTTGGACAGAATATTAATGTTTGCATGTCTTCTGCCCACTAGAGTGCTCAGTGAGGAGGAAAACCAATGATGCAAGGAGCATAAGGGATGATTACTCAACAGCCCCTCCGTGGGAAAGCAGGGTCTTCCTAAGGTTTTCAAAGAGGAGCACCACAGACAGGTCAATACGATTTGACAAAGATAAAAAATGCCATTTTCTGAATGCTTCTCTTCTAGTTAGGAGTGGTGAAAGGAGAGGTTTTGAGTCTGAAATGTCACAATAAATGTAAAACATTCATCTTATAAAATGAAATGACCACTAGAGGAATGCACTGGCATTTCCAAATAGATGAGAGCTGACCTTGGACCCGTGGGTGGTCACACATCGGTGGAAGAAAGGCTATGTGTTTTTCTCTAGTGCACAGGGTAAACATTGGTGGAGTTGCTCATTTAATCAGGAAGTGGAATATTTTTTCCAGGTGAGTAAGATGGGGAAGGAGGATCAAGGGAGATGAGGCAGAGATAACAAGTGACTATAGAGTGTAAGTCGAGTTTGGAGGGAAACAGCACACTAGGGAGATGGAATACAGGGGAAGATGGCAGAGCTAACGAACTCAAGTTTCTAGAGGGACTGAAGGATTGCTGGCAAGGGGGCAATAAAACAAGTATCGGTAAACTAATGGTAAGGTGATAGAAGGGTGGTAGAAACTGGCACTTTGTATTAGTTTGGTGTGACATGGAATTGATGAATTGAGGTGGGATGGAGCCAATATCATTGTAGATAGCATAAAGGAACTAGCAGTCCAGGGTATCAGATGGATTATCTGCATGAACAGTGTAATTACCAAGATTGATCATACAGGTAATTGGAAAGAAAGTGATCCCTGGATGCTAATATCATCAGTGAAGCAGGAGCCAGACAGAAACCTTCCATGAGGAGGGGGTGATAAGTAGAAGTCTGATGACATTTGCTCCCACAGAGCCAGATTTATTGAAGTATGAAAATTGGACCCATTAGAAAAAGTAAAAAATAGAGCCAAGAAGGTGATCATTAGATTAAGATCAATAATATGGACATACATGTCAGCTCTTTTTACATGAATTCATGTTACCACTCCTTAAATAGGTAGCATCTACTTTCCAACAGACATTATTTGAATATATCTATTCAACAGTAACGCAAAAATGATTATGATTTCTAATTGTAAATAATATGGTTTTAGTCATTCTTCATTATTTTTGTATAGAAAGTTCAGAGAAAATTTTAATTCTAGCTGATAATTTGGTATTTGATAGAAAATTGTACGGAAAGCATTTCGTTGGTTCATTGTGGTGATAAGCTTTGCTCACCGGGATTGTTGGATTGGGCCTCCATGGGGATCATGAGTTTGGCTCGAGTGGCTCGGCGGGCAGCCAGTGACCTCTCCAGAGTGGACATGGAACTCCCTGCTTCCTCAGTGTCTTGACCTGATAGAAAAGCACTTTTGATAAACATAGATTCTTCAAAAGTCAAACACATATCATTTATAGTCAGGCATTCAAATGTCTCACTACTGTTGCAGGTGTTTCAAATGATAGCATTTACTTTCTTCTAAACAATACACTTAGTTTGTATCAACACCAATAAAATTAACCATGCCTTCATCTCCAGAAAGAACTATGTTTTACATTTTGATGCTTATGATCTTTACATATATATCTAAATGTAAAAGAAGGAATGTATATATTAGTATGCTTGTTTTTCATAAATGGCATTATTCAATGCATAGTATTTTGTAATCTGCTTAAAAATAAAATGAATATCTTTATATGTCAATAAATAAGTCAGTGAAAGGATTTTAAAAACTGCATAATATTCTGTTGTATGAATTTAGTAAAATCCATGCAGCTAATTTAAGCTAAAAGGTATTAAGTCTTATTACCAAAACATGAGAAATAAGCTACATTCTTTAAAGATGAAGATGGTTGGTCATGCTTAGATAACTTTATTAAGAGTCGATTAATTGTCATACTTAAAGAGTCATGAAAAGTAATGAGAATGATAAATGAAGATTTGAAAAGTTAAAAACAATGTGTTAAAACTGAAGTTCTGAATAGATTTTACTGTACATTCTCATTTATGTAATATGTGTATAAAAGCATATAGTGCATACTCACTCTACATGTGTACTCACTGTGAACACATACGTGTTATACACAATATACAAACCTACATTTAAAATACAATATCTGTTCAGGAAAGTCACACAAATTTTTTTAATGTCACTTTCCTTTTTGTGAAAGGGATTAGGGATTTGGGATGAGGAAAAGGGGAACACATTTTTTACTGTTTTGGGTACTATTTTTCACAACTATTAGAATCTTCTTTTTTTTAAATCACATGCATTTTTATATTAAAATCATTATTAATAAAATTTAAATTAAAAATAATTCCGGGGAAGTCTTACATGTATATGCGATAATGGTGCCTGCCTATGTCTGAAACTGTATACATCCTGCGAAAACTATACCAATGCACATGCAACAAATAAAACTATTCCAATTCTTCACAGCAAACAACAAACAACAACAACAAAAGAAAAACGGGCTAAACTCCAAAATTCCTCTAAAAAATAAATAATACTTTCCAACAAGCTAGTCTCACAAAGCTCTGTGGAAAGCTGGGTATCTGGAAAAAACTGTACAGAAGAGGAAAAAGGGAAATAAGGGTTTGGAGACCAGCTTGAAATCATCCAGAAGAGAAAGGACCTCCCAGCACATACACATAGTATGGCAACACAGCTTGATTTCATTTCTATTATGTGTAATTTTAAAAAATTATGAATTTAAATTGTGTGTGTATATATATGCATATATATATATAATATATATATGACAAATAGCATTGTTGAATTCTCTAAAGACCATAAAAAAATGCTTCTAGGGAGAAAATCATGTTTACATTTTGTCAAACTCAGAGATCAACAATAATGTGAAAATAGCAGTTGATAAAAACTTCCTGCTGCCCTTACTTCTGCTGCCTCTCTCTACTTTAACCAGAGATGTAGAAAGGGTATTCAGTTTTATAGGTAGAAAGACGCGAGGAAAAAGAACTTCAACTGTCTTCACACACATCAGATTCCATTTCAGTGAAGAAAACGCAGCCGTGCTCAGAGCTCTCATTGTTTGCTGAATTGAGACTGTGACCTAAGATGAGAGCATTGTAAAAGAAGTGTTCTTTTGGTTTTGTAACTGAGAATGATCAGTAATGTTGAAGTACTGCAAGAAGAGCAAGAGAATGATTTCTCTGTGAGAATAAAGGGGATGTGGAAAAGAAAAAATGAAATTCATTTTGATTATATTTGATGAGTTTTGTTAATTAAGGATACCAGTTAAAATTTGTTACACTTGGTCAATTTTAGAATTTGCATATGTATATATATATATATATATACAAAATACACATATATACACACACACACACGCATTTTTAAAACCGTACTTATAGAAGCAGAGAGTACCATGATGGGTGGAACAGAACTGTAGAATGGGGATGGTGGTAGGAGCTGTTGGTCAAAGACAGACCATTTCAGTTAGATAGGAGGAATAAGTTCAAAAGATCTAATCTACAATATTGAAAGTATAATTAATCATGTGTTGCATTCTTTGAAGACCTCTAACAGGATAGATTTTTAGTGTTCTCACCACAAATGATAAATGTGTCAATTAATATACATACCAATTAGCTCAATCTAACTATTCTTCAATGTGCACGTATTTGAAAACATGTTTCACACACACAGGAGCACACACAAATACACAGTCTACACACACACATATACATGTATATAGACATACACATATATACTATATTTCAAAAAGAGAAAGTATATTCCAACTGTAAAAACATCTAAAACGTTTCCTAGGGGGCCAGAACATTTTTAATAATGTTTGGATTTTAGAGTGGCAACATTATGAAGCATCAATTCTAAGGAAGAACAGAAAAAAATTATCTTTTCCTGTAGAAAATTTAGTATCCACAAAGTCAATGAAAGAAGAAAGAAGAGTGTGGGGTTGAAAAAAATTATGCAATAAGGACTGAAAATTTCCAAAATTTGGCAAGAACATAACTAAATTTACCGATTCAAGAAATTCATTAAACCTGAAACAGGATAAAACCAAAGAAATTCATGCCACACACATCACAACCTCTGGAAAATGAAAGACAATATCAAAATCTTAAAAGTTGTGAGCGGAGAACAACTTATTTGCAGTGGGTTTCTCATTGAGAGTCATGGAGTCTGGAAGCGATGACACAATTTTTCAAATGTTGCAGGAGAACTGTCAACTCAGAGATGGACAGACAATATCCAGCCAAACGTAACTCAAGACTGAAGGTGAAATCAAGTCAAGAACACTATCTGAATATTGCTCCAAAAATAAAAAGAAATTCCAAAACTATGATAATGGTGACAAAAGTTTTCTATAAGTCATTTGGCATTTGGGGTTTCCATGTATGTTTTCAATCTTGCAGTTACCATTTCATTCTAGGAATGGGCTACTATTGGTATTATATGAACTCATTGAGAATTTGAATAAAATTGCTTTTCCATGATTATTTTTGAAGCATAAATTTTTGGTAGTGTGTTAGCTTTCCATGACTTTAACCTGAGATAATCAATTTATAAAGAGAGAAGGCTTAAATTGGCTCACAGTTTTGAAGGTTTCAGTCCATGACTGGCCCTGTGGCTTCGGGTCTGAGGCAGCACAAGATGGTGGAAGTATGTGGTGGGAAAAAGCTTCTAGCCTCATGGCTGAGAAATGAAAAGGTAAAGAGGAGCCTGGGTTCCTAAAAGTCGCATGGAGGGCATGCTCCTAAAGACCTAAAGACCTCCCAGTGGGTCCCACATCCTACAACACCACCAGCTTCCAGTAGTGCTGTGGGTGGGAAGCCAGCCTTGAACACAAGGTCCTCTGGGGAACACTTACTCAGACTGAAGCCGGGAGTCACCCTTTCTGATCTGTCTCTTAAAGACACTCCCTGATGTTATTTGCCAATGATCCAAAACAAGGTCGAGAAATTTAAATAAAATATTTATGCAGATGAGTTAAAATAACAGAAGGTTAATCAAATTGGCTTCTAGGTGCTGTGCAGTCTTTTTAAAAATGTTATTCACTAAATTGAACACCTTTTTGTTTTTAAAGCTGAATGCCATTGAATGCCATAATGCTGAATTTTACTTGTTTGTGCTTCAGAAGCCAAAGTGAGACATCCACGCTGTGGGTTTTTTTTTTTTTTCTTTTTAATATTAGAATTATTCTAGGAATTCATTTCAAGAAAGCAAATTTAATTTTGTAAGCCATGAAGATGAAATCTTATCATTCTCTGTTTTTCATTTTTAAGTGAAGAAAATAATTTTGAAACTGTTTTGGTTTAGATGTGAGATGTCCCTCAAAAGCTCACATATGAGACATTGCAAGAAGGTTCAGAGGAGAAATGATTGGGTTGTAAGAGTCTTAACCCAATCAGTGAATTCATATTGCAAGAAGGTTCAGAGGAGAAATGATTGGGTTGTAAGAGTCTTAACCCAATCAGTGAATTCATTCCCTGTTAGGAATTAACGGAGTGGTAACTGAAGTGGTGGGGTGTGACTGGGGGAGGTGAGAATTGGGCCATGGCTTGGGGGTATATATTTGTATCTGGCCAGTGGAGTCTCTCTCTGCTTCCTGATCACCACTTAAACAGCTTCCCTACACCACACTCTTCCACCATGATGTTCTGTCTCACCTTCAGCCCTGAGGAATGGAGCTGGCCTTCTATGGACTAAGACCTCTGAAACTGTGACCCCTCAAATAAACTCTTCCTCCTCTACAGCTGTTCTGGTTGTGTCCTTTAGTCACAGAAGCAAAAATATCTGACTAAAACAGAAATCCACTATACATTTAAGAGATGTCTTTTGAATAGATGAATTTTATCATCTAATTTCCTAGTTATTTTAGTCAGATGCTTTAATCTGGTGGTTAGGGGATAAGGGAGGCTTTAAGTGGCTTGGAGACTAGAACCAGAAAGGAAGAAGGGAATGCATCAGAGCCAAAAGTAACTAATTTTTACTTGATTAAAAAAATTAACTCAGCTAGTGCTCAATTTAATTCTCTTTTCCATGGTTAAAGTATACATATTGTAAATTAATTTCTGGTTTATCAAAAGAGCTAATTTCATGGACAGAAAACAGGATAAGCCCTTTTATAAATGTATTACATAAATTAATTGAAATTGGACCCCTAAGCATGGTTTAGATTCAGAAGATTTTTGGTCCAGACTGATCCATAGTAACTCCGAAATCTTGTGCATGTTACTTATAGGATCTTAACCTCAGTTGTTTCATTTATTTTATTAGGAGGATGATAACACCAATCTCAAACTATTTTGTGAGGATTAAGATAGTTTATGAAAATACCAATCACAGAAATTAACATAATCTCTTCTCACACAGTTGCTGCCTGCTCAGGAAGCCCACCACTAGGTGTAATGCTTCTTAGTAACACTATTCATTGATGCTGAGTTTTGTTCTTTTAACTAGAAGAACACAGAGGACCTTTATTGTAATGCAAATATAACTTTCAGGATTTTGAAAACTACTTTCCCTGTTATCACAAAGTAGACTATCAGGTCCTCAAGTGGAGGACAAATAGGCACAAGTATCTTCTTCTCAAGAAAACAGCTATTCATATAGGTTAAACCTCTCTTAGGACTTCTGAAGGGACATATCAACCAGCCTGAATGCCCCCAAATGTCATCTCAGTATATAAAAGGTAAAGGGGAGAAGCAAGGAAGAGGTGCCAGAGAGGTCACTGGAAAAACTCCAAGAGTAGCCAGGTGATTCTGTCCCTTCCAACAGGAGGCAGAGGTGCTCTCCCTTCCCTGCTGACTTGTCAAGAGTGAAGCTGCAACAAAAATCACCTGCAAAAGGTGGAGGTTTCTTCAAAAGACATTTGTTTCTCATTTATTTGGCAGGTGGAAGCCTGTTCAGGCAGCAGGTTTATTGCTCTACCCTGTCTGTCCAAACAGGAAAAGGCAAGGCCAACAGAGCGTCAGTGGTGGAGTACAAGGACCCTCACCACTGGGCACTGCAGGGTGCTTCCTGAGGGTCAGGTGAGCCTTTGGAAGGTTGGTCGTGCTGAATCTTCTTGTTGGAACTCACTTAAGGGCAATGACTCAGCACAGGCCCCAGGAGGTTGATGGGGAGAGGTTTGTCAGGTAAAAGGAATTCAGTCCTGACCTGGGATCTCACACCATGGAACTGGACAGTGGAGAAGTCCCACGAGGTCACATACAGAATTCATACTATGCTTCATAAGGGACCCAGAATTTGGATTTGACCAAGGGCTAACCCATGTATCCAGAAAACCAGTGAAGAACTTCAGAGTCCTTTTTCCCTCCCTTTTCCCCTTTTCATGACATCCATCCTTCTTGGGTCATATGCCCAGAAAGTGTGGGGAGGTGGGAGGAAAGATGCCCTCTTTTCTGCCCCACTCCACATCACTCCAAGATGCTGTGGGATTTAAAAAGCAAATAGTAATCTCCAGTCCCCAGAGCCCAAAGTAGAGCCAACTACTAAGAAGGGTAGAAAGATAATCTTTCTTTCTTTTTTTTGTACCAGGGATTGAACCCAGGGGCACTTAACCCCTGAGCCACATCCCCAGCCCCTTTTTAATATTTTATTAGAGACAGGGTCTTACTGAGTTGCTAAGAGCCTTGCTAAATTGCTTAGGCTAGCTTTGAACTTGTGATACTCCTGCCTTGGCCTCCTGAGCTGCTGGGATTAGAGGTATGTGCCACTGCACCGAGCAAGAAAGATAATCTTATATTGAATTTTAGATTGCAGTATCCAAAAGGACTCAATTGCCCTTTAGTAACTGAAAGTGACAAAAAAAGTTAGGGATCCTGCATGAGATATCATTTAAGAACTAGAAAAGGAAAATTAGACTATCCATGGTTGAAAATCAGGAATTCAAGTCCTTGTTTTTGCTTGTGTTTGTTTGTTTGCCACTAGAGATTAAACCCAGGGGCGCTTAACCACTGAGTCACATGCCTGGTCCTTTTTATATTTTATTTTGAGACAGGATCTAAGTTGCTTAGGACCTTGCTAAGTTGTTGATGTTGGCTTTGAACTTGCGATCCTCCAGCCTTGGCTTCCCAAGCCACTGGGATTATAGGCATGTGTGGTCTGAAGTCCTTGTTTATGCAGTATGGAGCTGACAAAGTCCAGTAAACCAACTATGCATCCAAATAACTACAATGATTTAAAAACAGCAGCTACTTATTCTATAATCACATTAGTTGACCAAGGAACTTTTTTATATTTGATTATTCTACTTCCATAAGCACTTAGATAATATGAAGACTCACAGAAAGTAAAAGAAGCACTTTATAGAGTTCTTCATGATCCTGGACACCAACAATTTGTTCCATAACAACTCATTGAAAAATAGGCACTTTTGTTCAGATCCCCTTGTATAACAATAGCTTCAAGCAGAATCTTACCCAACTAGGCTAGTGATCATGTAAGGTGATTGTCTGGAGATGAAGGTTGATCTCCATGATAATCAAGGTCAAAATAACAGAACATTTCATGTTTTCATACTTTGAGTGCCCCTAATCTGATTACCTAAATTGAGGAATTGAGAAGATTTAGAATCAACTTTTATTTATCTGTAGAGATCAAGAACTGAAAAATGTACAGATAGCTTCAAACTTCATTGCCTTGACATAACTTTTGTTCAAGATTTAACAAAACTCGGTTATTTAGGCTTCTCATTTCAAAATCTCCCAATTGTATTATTTCTCACTTAGAAATTTCAAGAATTTTTAAAAATACAGAAGACAGGCAAGGGGATGATGAAGAACAGAGATGTGTCACTGGTTCATCAACCAAATTTCAATGAGGCTATTTTAATTATTGGAAAATGACCCACAATGACATACAAAGGAGTGGGGAAAATCTCCTTAAAAGAAGTGGGAAGTCCCCCATGGACTTCAGAATGGTATGTTCTCCCTGCTCCAGCCAGCAGGTGGTTACCTGAATGAGAGGTGCTCTTGCTCCCCAGCTGGGTTTCTGACTGGCTGTGGCTGACTGGTGTGAGGTCCTGGCAGCTTTGGATGGGGGAGTCCCTTCCTGCAGGGTCAGTTCCTGATGGCTTCTCAATATTTTTCATCTCCATTTCTTCATGATGAATCCAAAGGTCAGGGGGTCTGAGGTCCTTCTGACTGCCCTTCCTTTTGCCCACACTGTGGGTGGCCCGCTTCCTATGGAGCAAAGTAAGAAGGCGAATGTGAGCACCTGTGTTCAATGGCACTTCCTCTCTTTCTTTGGTCAATTCAAGCTGGAAGCAAGAAACAAAAGCATTCCCAGGAGGAACTCTGTGAAGCCCCAAAATTGGCAGCAGACTTATTTTGGCTGCCTTTCCTCTTCTCCCCTGAGCTTCGCCGCATTAGAGGAGATGTGGCGCTGAGTCCCCAGAGCCTGGGCTGCCTGCCAGCAAGCTCCTTACTGCAGCTTCACCGGCTGCAGATTCATGCACAAGGTGACAATGGGTTAGATGGAGCCATATGCCAATCTTTGGAGCTAGGCAGAAGGTACCTGACTGCAACATCTGCTTAGGAGATAAATGAAGGAGTTGCTTTGAAAGGGCAGATAGAAATAAAAAGGCCAGAATTTGTGCCAACAGCTAAGAGTGGGGCTTAGAAGAAAGTCTATACCTCAGCTGTATAATTTAACGTGCAATTGGGATGCTTGCTATTTGAAAACAAAAGGCCACATGAGGACATTCTTAGGCGAATAAAACACTTTTGCCTTGGAGTCACCAAGTGTCTGGATTCAAACACAATGAGACTCATCCTTTGAAAAGAGAAGTGAAAGATCCATCTTTTGAAAATGTGCTTCAAATGTCTCCTATTTGCCTCAACAAGGATTTAGCAGCCATAAATTTATTTTTTCAGCAATAATTTCACCTTGTGGCTAGTGAGACTTAAATATTCCCTCCATGCTAAGTCAAGCAGCATGATGCTCATGCTAACCATTCTCTTCAGCAGGGTGTCAGAAAACTATGGCATTGTGGGTCAAATCTGCACACAGCTTGTTTTTGTAAATAAAGTTTTATTGGTATATGGTCATGCTCACCGTTTTTGTACTGCTGTGGCAGAACTGAATAGTTGTGATGAAGACTATATGGTTCGAGAATCCTAACTATTTCTATTATTTGGCTCTTCTCAGAAATAAATTTTGACCCCTGCTGTACAATTTTATCATTTTTAAGCCTCTAACTTCTATTTCTTTTGAAATAATAATGCCTTTTTATACAAAGAATGTAAACAAACTGTTCTAGCATTGACAGACCAGAGAAGCATCTCTTTCTTGCTTTTCTTATTTGTAATGAAGAACTTACTGTAGTCACTGCTTTCCATGGGTGCTAAGTGGCTCAAACCAGCTACGAGTGAAAACTTGGTAACCTGTGCAAAGCCAATGGGGGTGACTTTGCCTTCCTAACTGTCAAATAAGAAGCTTTGCAAATATTTGGCAATTAATAAATGTTTGGTGGGGTGACTTATTCAATTTTCTAAAGTATGTTGATGAGGAGAGGAGACAAAGAACACCAGACTTAATATCAGTTTTGTAGTTTAGTAGAGAAATAATGTGGCTCTCTGCTCTAATATTTTCCCAACAGCTACCTGCATTGTGCTAGTATCCTGCCAGCAGCTCCTCGGTGTCTCTAAAAAAGGTTTAAAATAACTTTTAGATCATTTTCCTGTGTCTTAGAAAATAACTTCCTGGTAACAACCCCTTTCTGAATTTATTTCCTAATATTTAACCTGTCCCCTTCATCTAATCTGCAACTCACATGCATAGCCATTTATGTCACATACCCCAGTGACAAAATAGAAGAATTTAATTTCATTCTCAGACTTGGAGGTTTTACTCTGTCATCTCTTTCTCTTCCAGATTGAAATGGTAAAAACCTTAACCCCAGCACCTAAATGACTACATACAGAGCAGTACCAGTCCCTATATTCAGGAGAACACAGTTAGGCTCATCATGATAACTCATAATTTAAATAGCCTAATGGGGAAAAAAACGTCAAAAAATTTGAAACCAGGAATAAATTATGAATTCTGGTCATCCTAGGCTTGCATGCATGCCTCCTTACATTCATTCGTCAGTACTCGTGATTCCAGTGTCAAGTTTCTCCTGGCTTCTATTATTTAAAAAAAAGTTCCAAACCTCGGCTGAGGCAGAAACTTTATGTGATTCATAAACTCATCTAGGAAAAAATGATCCTTCTTCATAAAATGCATAAGCATTTTTCTGATGGATTTTAATCGGATCAAGACTAAGATGTTACTCACCCACCTAGCCTACAGTGAAGAATCTAAAGATCTCTATGCAGATTTTATTTCTTTTTTGGATACATTGCATCAGTGACCACTAAACCACTTTTGTTTCCTATAACCTCTCTTTTTAAGAGAGAAACCTTTGGCCTTGGAGAGGCCTCCCCTCCAGCCCTCCCTCCCTCACTGCAGCAGGTGTGCAATAAAACTAACAAGTGCTCATGACCAAATTGTCTGAAATTTGTCTTAAAATTTACAGGAACAGCTGTCACCCTGACCTTCAACCCATCTGTTGGTTTTTAAACATAACAGGCTCACTGCAGCCCATAGTTCCTCTATTTTACCATTGGAATCTTCAAAGTGTGTATACAGATGATCACCCTGCAGGGGTCCCCAGAGTGTGGTCCCTGGACCAGAGATATCAGCACCAACTGGCCACCTGTTCCACCTCAGAAAGGCTGAATCAGAAACCCCGGGGGTGACCAGCAACCTATTCTAACAGCCCTCCTGGGGAATGTGATGCACCTAAAGTTTGAAAAGTGCTGTCTAGAGAATTATTTGGTTTGCTTATTTTTATTTCAAGCTAACTTTTCTATAAGACAAAGAATATTCCACATGTTTTTACCCCCTCATAATACCAAAAATACCATTTCTCACAAGCATCAGTCATCTTACATTTTCCAAAGACAGCTTTTAAATGGGAGCATATCTTCCTACCCTAAGTATTCTTGATGAAAAGCAAAGCAAAGACTCCTCCAAAGATCTGCTTTCCTATACTGAAGTTTTTGCAGCGTGACAGAGTACGGGCATTCTGCTTTTGCTTTGCTCATACGTTTGTTTAACTTATGTCCAGAATGCATTTGCAATCTGACTTCTTTAAGTCTTTAAGGCTTCCTTCTAGCTACTCTTTTTCAGGGAGCCTTCCTAACTACTTAAGAATAGCATAATCTTAAAATATGTATAATAATTTCCCTGGTCTCGCTATACTACTCACTTGGCATTGAATGCCACGTGTCTTATTGAACTGTTCAACTGCTCCCTCTCTGAAAATTTGATTCCTCTAGCAGTACTGGAGCAAACTGTTTCCTTTACTTCTTTTACATTATGCATCGTTTAACAATAGTCATTCATTTATTTATTCAGCTACCATTTATGGACTATCAATTACATGTCAAGAAATGCACTAAGTACTACAAAGTTGGGTGTGACATTGGGAGCTTAGTTAGATGAATGAAAAGTGGCATGGCTCCTGGGAATTTCTGCATTCTCCTGCAGTTTTGGAGTAAGAAGCACATACTGGGACACAGCAGGAAGTAAGTCTGAAAAATTAGAGGGGACCAAACCATAGAGGTTTTTGCTCACAAATTAATCCAACTCATTACTTTGAATAATGCAGATTATATGCTAAGCATGAAATGATCTCTTGAATAAAAACAACTTTTTGTTATTCATTTTCTGAAAGCTTCCTCAGAAAGCTGGTTCTTGACTGGTCCCTTCGTCCCCTACCGTGCACATAACCTATCGCTCCAAGAGGAGTTTCTGTCCTTTTCACTTTTGACCAGCGTGTGAGGGATGTGAGTGAGTTGGACGCAGCAGCATTGATTGAGTGTCCGTTTTATTTGAGTTGAAATTGTAAAACAGTACTATCACCTCAGAGATTGGTTTTGCCACATTGTAATAAGCCACAAAGTTCTCACTCTGCACTTAGGCATCCCCTGGTCAAGCTGGTCACGGAGGCAAACAGTTCCCTAGGAACTGAAGTGGTCGAAGATGTGCCTAAGAGCTGACGGAGATGGAGACAGGAAGTCAGGAGTTTAGGGAAGGCTTCAAGAAGGAAGGGAGTCTGACGTGAATGTGAAGAAATGGTTAGGAGCTAGCCAGACAAAGATGTAGTGGAAGGATAAATATGTCCTCTTTTTCCTCCATCTCCCATAACAGCTATTAAAAATAAAATTAAAAGCCTTATATTAGATACTCAGGGTATATTCTCGATACTCAAATATGCCTAGATTTTCTGAGATGAAATTAAGATGCATTAAAGACTAAGTAGCTATCAATTAAAAAATCCCTGTGAACACTGAAAAACAATTAAAATGTTAAAAAGTTAAAAATTAGTGCCAGTAATCTGTGTTAAAATAAAATATTTTTCATGTGAGAACTTAAACATTTGATCATCATTATTGAAAATGACTACTTTTGTCAAGATCTGAATGTGTGCTCATCTTTAAAACTTGCTGTGCACATGTCACATCGAATGGATGACTCAGCTCACTAGTGATTCTATCAAGGGAAACTTGTTTTTGTTTAAATATTTAAATTAAATGTCTTCAGACAAGATTATTCATTGTCTATCCAAATAATTGTCTTAGAAATATAACTCTGTGTTCTGGATTCTAGGATATGCTCAAAGTCATATGTTTTGTCTTTAGTATGTATATACAAATTTTAAGTTGACAAAGCATGTGACCTATATGTTAACCAGGAAAATGTTATTACCTGATTAAAAAGCACAAAGAAGACTCAACATGAGCTTTCATAGAGCATAATTCTTCTGTATTATGGTCTTCTACTGTTATTTCACTAATTTAAAATGTTTAAGGGCATATCATCAAAGTATCAGGAAAAACCCTACTAATTAATAACTAAGTAAAAGGCAAGCAAAATGTTTTTTATTTCATATGACTTTAAAGACAAATACTACCAAGTGTTTCTATAGTTTATTGGTATCCCATGGGAAGTTTTTGTGTTTTAAAAGGTGGAAGGGATGATAATAAGTATTTAGTCCTAAAACTTATTATGTATGAAGGAATGGACACCTAGGGATTAAAGGTCTTCCCATAGGTGACACCATTAATTTAAAAATAGTAGAACCCCAACTGGAACTTGGGTTCTAACTTCTGTTAGCCGTTTTATATGGGAAAAATGAAATCTTTTCCATTAGACTGAATTAATCAGATAGCTTATGTTGTTATTAAGCATGTGTATCAAAAAAATCATGATAAACCATAGAACAAACTGTAGGTATATTAACTTGAAGAGGGCATTACTGATAACATAGAAAATGTTTCAACCCACTTGGATATAACTCCAGGCCCTCAATGAAACACAAAGAAAAATTCACATTCCCTAGCAGTCTCAGACAAAAAGATACATACTAAAGAAGCCCTACTTCATCTTATTAATTACATTAAAGTCCCATTTTCTGAACACTCTGCAAAGAACCTTATTTCTGTTTCAGATTGGAATTGATTTTACTTTCATCTGCATTACTCAATTTGCTCTAAAGTCCTCAATTGTGGTTGTGTGTATATGTGTGTGGGTGGTGGGGCCCTCCTCATGAAATCAAGAAAAACTCAATTAAAACTCAGAAACAACTTTAGGTAAAAATTTCTTTTTCTCTTTCTGCTAAGAGATGCAAGCAATGAGAACAAGGTCAAGGCCAATGGGACTGCCGCTGAAGAAAGACGAAATTAAGTGGGAAAATACCCACGTAAATATTAAGAGACTTTGAGGGCAGGTGAAGAAAAACAAGGGAGCTGGAGAGTCACTTTTTTGGTCTTTAGTCATTCACGAAACCACTTACTCTTTCATTCATTTCCTAATTTTATAAGTTAGTTATACTCAGGGCTCAGCATCTGCTCTTTCCAAATAAAACCTTCAAGCTTTTCTCTGGAAGAGCTTAGTGTGGGATTTAAGATGATTTGAGTTTTTTAACATGGTGTCAAATTTCACTTCTGCACGCTGGGAAGAAGGGCATTTTCTTTGCAGAGAAAGAAAACAAGTTCAGGAATATAGTTCGTCAGTCAACATAACTGTCAAACTTTCTCGTCACAGTAATGACAGTAGGGAAGAAAAATAAAACAATTGAAACATGAACCTATTACAGATGATTTGGCTAGGTTCCGTTAGCTCAGTGAATGCACCAGGGTTTCATAAACAATTCTCAAATAGACCAAGTACAGTTCCCGTGCTTCCTACCCTCTTCCCTTTATGCAAATCCTTCTCAGATCTGCTTTGGAGACCTGGTGCCTTGATGTCCCACCATTCCAGGTTCACATAGCCCCTTTCCTAGGAACACTGGATGGAGAGATCATTCAATGTCTTAGTGCTATGGTTTGAGTGAGGTTTGTTCCCACCAAAGCTCACATTGAGGCCTGGTCCCCAGTGTTACAGTGTTAGAGCTGTTTGGTCCTTTAAGAGGGGTTAATGCTTATACTGCAAGGAAGGAATTCTTGCTCTCCTGGGATTAGGTTCATCAGGGTAAGAATGGGTGGTTGTGGAGGGAAGCTATCTCTCATCTCTTGCCTCCCTTCTGTGCCTGTGACCTCTCTCCCATACATGCCCTCTTGCTCCTCCATTTTTGCACCATGCATATATCCACAGATGGCCCTTACCCAAAGCTGAACAGTGTTACCCTTTTGGACTTCTACAACTGTGAGCCCAGAATAAATTACTATTTTTAATAAATTATCCAGCCTCAGGAACTTTGTTATAGCAACAGAAAACAGATTAAGACACTAATTATTTCTTTTCTCCCTAAAGCCTTATTGAGTGTGCAGCATTCTGAGAGTGATTAGTCTTCCCAGGAAGCTGACAATGAGGCTGGCCTTCTGAAGCTCCTTCTATCAGATTTGTCATTTGGGCAGAATGGACCGTGATATCAGCTACTACCTGCTTGACGACAGTTCGATTTCATAAATGCAGCTGGATACACAATTTGTCCTGCCAGAGAAATGCATTAAATACAAAGATTGTCTCTATGACTCTTTGTCACTTTCTTTAGTAGGTACACCCTCTCCTATTCTGTTTCTAAGCACCTCACTTTGGACTGATGGAGATAAACTCGAGATCAACAAATAGAGTTATAGGATTTATAAAAGAAAGTCTGCACTATTAGCAAGTGAAGAGAGAAAATGACTTGCTGGAGAATCCTGTCTAGGGATGAGCACAGCAGACAATTGTCAAACCAGCCACCTATGCGCCCAGTCTCAGGCTTTCAGAGCCAGCACCGTGTCTGAGGCCCCCAAAATAACCAAGTCAACCAGGGAGGAGAGTTGAAAAACATATCAGACTGGATTT
The DNA here is from genome assembly GCA_020662805.1 of Glaucomys volans. Taxonomy (NCBI): domain Eukaryota; kingdom Metazoa; phylum Chordata; class Mammalia; order Rodentia; family Sciuridae; genus Glaucomys; species Glaucomys volans. Next base: position 226,340 of record JAJEJO010003493.1, read on the forward strand.
GGCTAGGACTAGAGAGCCCAAGAGGCAGACAATGGCTAGAAGATGATGGCTGAATTTCCCAGCTGGCTGATGCAGGCAAATACACTGGTTACGGGTAGCTGCGAGGGGATGAACTGCATTAAAACCATATTTCATTCTAAACTTTATATTTTGATGCAAGATTTTCTGCATGTACTCGAACCTAGGGCTATATAATATGAAAATATTTTTAAACTCCTCAATATTTTTCATTTTTGACAAATAACCATAGCAAGATAGGAACCCTTTGGAATCTCTGTAATCTCTCTCCTTTCTTTACTATGGCCTCCAAGCTAAGCACCCCACACAATTGCTACAACATTGAGCTTGATAGTCTATATTTAGTCATCCATTCAACTAGTATTGATTAACTGCCTACAGAACTCCCTGTCAAAAGTGATAAATAAGTACTTACAGAGAACACTGCCTTCAATTGTCTACACACACTTGCTGAGAGAGCCAGAAGCAGGGATATGGTAGAATCCATTCTCTGAGTATTACTTAAAGAACACCTGCCCTTACTTGAAAAGAAGAATGTGGATCTGTGGAGTAAAAGCTAGCAGAAATGCAAGAGGGTCTCCAGGGTTGCTGTTGTTAGATCTGCTGATCTAGATCTTACTCACACATACTCCTGGAATGGACTGAGGCAAGGTTTGCCAGGGTCAGTTATGAAAGAACACAGGAATGGTGATTTCTCTCCTCTTGGGAGTTGGTTTCTACTTACTTCCTTTGCTGGGCTGAAGAGCGACGGGTGCAGATCACTGCCACAATCACCACTACCAGCACTGTGATGACACCCACGGTGACCACGATGATCACAAGCAGGTTGCTGTTCTTCTGGGGGGTGACGCTGCCATGTGGTGGGTGCATCTGCCCAATGGGTGGCTCTAGGAAAAGATGAGCACATGGAATTCAGGTCTAGGACGATGTGGCTGCCAGTGTTAATCAAGCTTTGTAGGGTGTAGGAAACGTGAAGAGTTCCCATTGTTCTGAGAAGGAGCAATGAAGAGTGAGAGGAAAAGACCTGAACTTTCCACCCAAGATAAGAAATAACGTGTGTCCACATACAAATTTGTATAGGCATGTTCACGGCAGCATTGCTTGAAACAGTCAAGGTGGAAATAAACTGATGAATGTGGTACATCCGTGTAACGGAACATTATACAGCCATAAAAAGAATGAAGTACTGGCACATGCTACACTGTGGATGAACCACAAAAATATTATGCTAAGTGAAAGAAGCAAGACAAAGAAGGCCACATACTGGACAATAACACCTAAACAAAATACCTAAACTAGGTAAATCTGTAGAGACAGAGAGTAACTTGGTATTTGCCAGTGGATAGAAAAAGATTGATAGAGAAGGATTGCTTGTGGGTATGTTTCCCTTGGAGTGATGAAAATGTTCTGGAATTAGATATTGTTAGATATTGGTAATGGCAGCCTAACCTATGACCGCACTAAAAATAACTCATTTGAACTCTTTGAAAGGGTGAATTTATGGTATGTGAATTACATCTCAATAAAAATTAAGCCCATACTGAGAACAAAAGGAAAGGAGAAGATGCTATTTGTACTATAAAAATTTCAAAATGATAAGAAACAGAGTCTGTGACTTATGATAAAAGACTATTAATATGATGCCATAAAAGACAAATCTTTTTACGTCAATCATTCAAAATTTACATCTATTTCTCTTAATATGCTATCCAGAAAGCATACTGACTTTTCAACTTGTCAAGACTGCATGAATCCCACTCAAAAGCAGCCATTGGGTTCAAAAAGTGTCATAGACTCCTTTTTAAAAAAATATATTTTTAGTTGTAGATGGATGCAATACGTTTATTTATTCATTATTTTTTCTGATGTGGTGTTGAGGATCAAACTCAGCGCCTCACACATGTGAAGCAAGTGCTCTACCACTGACACAGCTCCAGCCCTGTCATAGACTCTTGATAGAAATGTTTTTTGATGTTGCATCAGTATTTCACTGTAGGAAATATTGAGTCAGAAAATAATAGAATAATAAGGCATTTTTGATAAGTTGCTTAACCAATCAAGATGACTAATGATTCCTCAGATCACTCAGTGATCAGTTAAAAATATTCCAGGCCATGTTTGTCATTAAAGTTATAAGTTTAAAAATGTTAATATTAACTTACAATTTTACTTATGGGTTAATTTACAACATACTAAAATGAAATGAGTTTGAATGCTTTCTTAGACTTGGGTTTAAATTTTCTTTAACAACCTATGTTAGCTTTCCACACCTATTGAGCACCATATTTAGGCCTTCTGAACCTCAGTGCACTCACATGTAAAATGGGAATAATAATACATATTGTGTTTACTTGCTCTCAGAATTAGAGAAAATCCATGCAAAGCAACTCCTTCAATCGCTGAGTAAGTGCTCACAATATCATCATGCAGCATTAACTAAAATCTTGCCTAAATTAACAATTTACCATAGCATTTGGGATGCTTCTGCTGTGAACTTCCAAACTACAGATTTTTTTTTAGGAATGATCTTCAATGTAAAAAATAAATTTTTCTACAAACGAAAACAATAACCCAGTACTTGCAAAAAATATTGGCAAACTGCATACAAAAACACATTAAAAAGAGAGTGCACCATGATCAAGTAGGTTTCATCCCAGGGATAAAAATTTGGTTCAAAATATGGACTCAATAAATATAATTCACCACATAAATAGACTTATGAACAAGAATCACAATTATCTCAACAGATGCAGAAAAAGCATTTGACAAAGTACAGCATCCATTCCTGCTTTAAAACATTAGAAAAACTTAGAACTTATCTCAACATTGTAAAGGCTATATATGACAAACCCAAGGCCAACATTATTCCAAATGAAGAAAAACTGAAAGCATTTCCTAAACAGAAACAAGGCAAGGATGCTGACTTTCCATTCAACATAGTCCTTGAAACTCCAGCCAAAGCAATCACCCAAGAAAAGAAAACTAAAAGGATGTAAATAGGAAAAGAAGAGTTCAAATTATCTGATTGCTGACAACATTATCCTATATTTAGAAGATCCAAAACAGTTCACCAGAAGACTTTTAGAGTTTTAAAATTATTTTAGCAAAGTAGTAGGATACAAGTTCAACACCCACAAATCAACTGCATTCCTATACATTCCTATACTCCATTGACAAATCTGCTGAAAAATAAATTAGAAAAATTGTCCCATTCATAATTAATAGCTTCAAATTTTTTAAATAAAACCTTGGGAATCAATCTCGCAAAGGAGCTGAAGTACCTACACAATGAAAACTATAGAACACTAAAGGAAGAAATTGAAGAAAACCTTAGATGATGGAAAGACCACCCATATTCTTGGATAGGCAGACACTGTACAGATTTAATTCAATTACCGTTAAAATTGCAAATGATGCTCTTCATAGAAATATGAAAAGCAGTTATGAAATTAATTTGGAAAAATAAGAGACCCAGAATAGCCGAAACAATCATTAGTAAAATAGACAAAGCATGAGGGCATCACAATACCAGACCTCAAATTATACTACAGAGCCATAGTACTGGGGCCAAAGCAGGTGTGAAGATCAGTGGAAAAGAGAAGACACAGAGACAAATCCATACAAATACAGTTATCTCATACTGGACAAAGGTGCCATAAACATACACTAGAGAAAAGATAGCCTTTTTAACAAATGGTGCTTTGAAAACTGGAAATCCATATGTAGCAGAATTAGATTTAACCACTTCTCTCACCCTGTACAAAAGTCAACTCAACAAGGATCAAACACTAGGAATTAGACCAGAAATCCTGTGATTGTTAGAAGAAAATGTAGACCCAACACTTCTACAAGTTGGTTCAGGAACTGGCTTCCTTAAAAAGACTTCTAAGCTCAAAAATTAAAACCAAAAATCAATAAACGGGATGGCATCAAATTAATAAGCTTCTTCATAGTAAGGGAAACAATGAAGAGTGTGAACAGAGAGCCAACAGAATGGGAGAAAATCTTTGTCACCTGCTTCTCAGATAGAGCATTAATTTCCAGGATATAAAAAGAATTCAAAAAACATAACACAAAAACCCCCAAATAACCCAATCAATAAATAGGCAAAAGAACTATACAGACACTTTTCAAAAGAAGTATAAATGGTCGACAAATATATAAAAAGATGTTCAACATCTCCAGTAATTAGAGAAATTCAAATTAAAACTACATTGATATTTCATTTCACTCCAGATGCAATTATCAAGAGTACAAGAGATAATAAATGTTGGCAAGGCTAAAGCAAAAAAGGTACACTCATACACTGTTGGTGGAAGAGCAAATTAGTGCAACCACTCTGGAAAGCAGTATGGATATTCCTTCAAAACCTAGGATTGGAGCCACCATATATATTTGGGAGTGGGATAGCTGGATGTGTATACATATATATATACACAAAAGATTTAAAATCAACATACTACAGTGATGCAGCCTCATCAATGCTTAAAACTACACAATTTAGAATAGCCAAGAAGATATGCAGACAACCTGGGTGTCCTTTAACAGATGAATGATAAAGAAAATTTGGCATATATACTCAATGGAATATTACTCAGCCATAAAGAAGAATGACTTAGTGGCATTTGCCGAGAAATGGATGAAACTGGAGATTATCATGCTAAGTGAAACAAGCCAGTCCCCACAACTCAAAAGGTCAAATGTTTTCTCTGATATGCAGAAGCTTATACAAAATAAGGGGATAGGGGATAAAGATAAAGAACAGAAGAAAGTTCAGTGGAGCGAAGTGGAATAAAGGGAAGGAAGATGGATGTAGAGAAAGACAGTGAATGAATCTGACCTAACATTCCTAGGCACATATGTGAATGTACCACAGAGAATCTCATCATCATGTACATCCTCAAGACACTAATTTAAAAATCTATAAGTAAATAGCAGAACCATCAGTAGAGAGAGGGAAGGGACCAGAGATAGGGAGGAGGGGAAGGAAAGGGGAAGTGCTGGGGACTGAATTAGAACAAATCCATGCCTTCAAAATTAGGCCAAATGACTAATTTGACATATATTATCATATATGACTAAAAAAACCCAATAAAACGAGTAGTAAAAAAAAATTGAAACAATATCTTTTTGACAAGTTAGTTAACCGAAAGATAACTGAAAAGATATTTAAATAATTATTGATTCATTACTACTGGAAAAATAATAAGCACATCTGATATAACTTGAATGTCAGAGGAAAGAACTCACCAAAACTCTTGGCACTTTCTGTTAAGAGATTCTGAATATAAATGAAAGAAATAAGATTTCCTTGAAGTAATTTTTATATTTACTACAAAGGAATAGGGCAAGTAATGAAAGGTCACAACTTTCTGGGTCATAGATTTACTTATTATTGGAAGAGTCATTTAATAGTAATATCTTCATATGCTCTTTCTGGACTTAATAAATTAATTGATTAGAATAAATTAACCTTTTATTCAAGAGCTTTCAAGGTAGATAGTTCTGGATCTCCTGGTTTATATTAGCATGTCTTAAATTTAACATTCATCAGACTTGGTTTAGATCATACTTAATGGTGTACCTTATGAACATTTAAAAGAAGCCTCCTTATTTAGAATTATTCAAATGCCTTTCCACCCAAGAAGATCATGCTCCAAGTCAAAAAATAATGACTGAATCCTGCAGAGCATTGGTGAGATTACCCTGTCGTTTGCCTTGGCGATTTAGCAAGCATGAGGACTCCCATAATGTGACTTTGATTCTAGGCCTTTATAATTTTAAATAAAAGTTCCCAGCAGTTTTAAACTTGGTTTTCAAGGTCTTTCATTAATTTCCCAATCTCAAATCAAAGGCTGAATGCTCAGAGTATCCGACATCAAATGAGAGGTTAAGAAAGTCAAGTGCAAGGGTATCTTTAGATGCAGTGGTTTTTTTCTGTAAACTTGTCACAAACACAGTGCTGTGAGTGAATTCTGAACTCTTGCTTCAGCAGATAAAAACAGGGTTAGGTTCCTGTGAACCTCGACACAAAACATTTTTATTAATCAATATGTAACCTTGTATAATGTGTGTTTTATTTAAAGACACCTCATTTAATGTCTAATGTTGGTTCATTAACCTTGAATTCATAGCCAAGAGCAGTATCACTCAGGCCTGAACAGAGCTTAATACATATTTTCTCAGTAAGACATGGCACAACCCTCATGTCCTTAGAAATACTAGAAAGCACTACATATGTATGCTTGTTGGTCATTTTAAGAAGTAAAATCACCAACACAAGGTACAAAATGAAAAAAAAAAAATTGGCACTAAGTGTGCCACGAGAAGAGTACTTGTTTACTTTGGAGATGAAGCCAGAGGCAGAGGTGCCTTGCTTCATCCCAGCTGTTTCAGGAGCCTTGGGCAACTCAAATGTTCTTCCACTTTGTACGTGTCCATGAAAGACCAGGAAAGCACCTTGAGTATCAATTTGCATGTTACCAACAAATATCAACATGTAAGTGACTCTCTCAACTACAGAATCTGTAATGAATGAGGACTGACTGCATATCTCCACATGTTAAAATACTGATCCAAATTGGAAGGAAATTCAGAGCTCACACACCTAGACCAGTGGGATAAGGAACTCTGGGAGGCAATCTGACTGCAGCACCCTTTCAGGCACCACTGGAGAAGCTGCATGGAAAATTCAGAGACCTGCAAGTCCCCTACAGGCTGCCGTGATTATGCCATGAGACAGTAGGTGAACTGACCCCAAGGCTGGGTAGAATTGGCCCTCAATAGACATTAGGCAGTCGTTCAATGTTCTTTATCCTATATGATTTCTCCAATCTAAAGAAAAAATATAGTATCTTAATATAGCACTTTTCCTGCTGTTAGCACACTAATATGGGTATGCATTGTCTGAATAGCCAAGACCCACATGTACTTCATGAAAATCAGTGAGAGTTGAATTTTATTTTTTTTGCAGTCACATGGGCATTCCATTCGTTATAATTTTGATGATGTTTGGTCACAGTCTTTTTCCTACTAAACTTAATGGAAGCAAAAATATACACATAAAAAATGTGATGGGTCTCAAGTGTTTGTAAGGGCTAAAAAATTGGCTTAGTGAAATAACCCCTTCAGTTTTTCTAAGATGTTGCAGGTTTTCAAAAGTATTTTATGTTCATTATCCTTTCCCCCCATAAATGCTGTGGGGAAGAGCACTGAGTGCTTGATTACTTAGAAAATGAAACAGGTACAGAATCTGGGAACCCCAGCTCTTCTTCTGAGGACCAATCCCCTGCCACAGTGGCTGCCCTAAGAGCTGCACAACAGTGACAGCCAGGTGGACAGTGTGCACACAGGAGTGACAATCCCAGTCCTGAGGAAGGAGACAAACTTTCTAGTTGGGCATTCCACATTTTTCTTACAGCAATAGTTTTTTGTGATTATTGGGATATTTTGAGCTCAACATATGTCTTAATAATTTTACTGGTCTGTGAATTGAATAGAAATTCATGTGGCCTTGATCATTTCAAAGCATTTTCCCTTATAATTGGGTACTAAAGACAATTAGCTGGAATATACTGGTGGATAATCTAGCCCAATGTTCCCTAAAATGAGATATTAATCAGTGCTATGGGGAAAAAAATTCTTTGGTCAATTAAGTTCGAAAAAAAATTTCTTCTCTCAAGAATATGTTCAATCATTCCATAAATATGTGCTAAAGATCCAGTTAGATCTTGAAGATGCTAATGTTTTGATTTGCTAACATCATGGAACTTACAACTTACTGGAAAAGATTGCTATTAAACAAATTAAGGCAAATAATTATAAATTGCAATTATAATATAGTGATGCTAAAAGAAAAGTAGAGGGGTTTGCATTGACAGATAAAATGTGAGAACATGTAGTTGTTGAAACCACTCATTTGGGAAGTCATAGGCTGAATCATGAAGGATGCAAGGAGACAGTTTTTGTTCCTTCACAAGGAAACTGGAGGTGAGCTATGGGTCTGGAACCTTAGGAACAAAAGAGACAATGGCATATGATGAGGCTGGAAAGAGAAACAGGATCCTATCATTCAGAGCTCATTCAGTCACCTGAAAAGGAATCACAGGCCCTTTAAGGTTTTCAGAAGGCCAATGACTGACTTGATTTATTTTAAGAAGACCTCCCAGCCTCAAAGAAGAATGAAATTAGGGCATTTGCAGGTAAATGATGGAGAATATCTTGCTAAGTGAAACAAGCCAATCGCTAGAAAACTAAAGGCCAAATGTTTTCTCTGATATGCAGATGCTAATTCACAATGGGGTGGGGCTAGGGAAGAATTGAGGTACTTTAGATTAGGCAGAGGGAACAGAAGGGAGGGGGTATGGAGTTGGGAAGGACAGTAGAATGAATCAGACATTATTACCCTATGTGCATATGGCTACCCGGCCAGCTTAGTTCTACATCATGTACAACCAGAAGAATGAGAAGTTATGCTACATTTATGTATGATGTGTCAAGGTGAATTCTGCTGTCAGGTATAACTAATGAGAACAAATACAAAAAGAAAGAGAGAGAGACTGAAAAAATACACATTAAAAAAAGAAGACCTGTCTGGCTGCTGTGTGCAGGGAGGTTGGTGGAAGCAGAGAAGCTAAGAGGATGTTAAAGATCTCTGGGTAAAGATGGGGCCTCCCCTTATGCTTGAACACTAGAGATCTTAGTTCTGAGAGAGCTTTTCTGCTTATGCTTATATTCTCCATTTCGGTGATCTCATATATTCCTAAGACCTCAAATTCCATGGGGGTTTGAGAGACGGTGGCAACTGTGGACATTTACACAATGTAGTCTGAAAGCAGATGAAAGGAGGTTTTATATGGGAGAGGAGAGAAAGGCAGAGGCAGGCTGGGGCATCGGCAATGTCCTCACGTCTGAGATGTGGAGAGGGTGACGGGAAGGCTCAGAGAGCCCATGCTCAGTCTTGAGTAAACTGGCTAAGAGTTCAGCAGGCAGTTAGCAGGGCTGCATTAGAGATGTGAATTTGGGAGTTTGGATGGAATTTGAGGTCTTAGGAATGTATGAGATCACCAAAGTGAAGAATATAAGCATAAGCAGAAAAGCTCTCAGAACTAAGATCTCTAGTGTTCCCCACCAAAAAGAAGTAAAGGACCAAGCCAGATTCTCAATGCTTGAGTGTCAGTGGTACACCTCATCCGTTTCAGAGCTTCTCATGGGACCATAAAGTTTAAACAATCTTTAGGAAATAGTGACCTAGTGCAATGGTTTTCAATGGGAAGATTTCACCCCCACCCTCATCCCCACTCAGGGGAAATATGGCAGTATCCAGAGACATTTGGGTTGTTGAAGTTCAGGAGAAGGAAACCAATGCTGGCACTCAGTGAATACAGGCTGAGGGTGCTGCTAAATGTCCTGCATTGACAGGACATTTAGCAGCATCCACAACAAAGGATCATCCAGCGCTCAATGTCAGTAGTGCTGAGATCAGGAAACCCTGCTCTTCAAACTGTCTATGTTCAGATGAAAAACTGAAATCCAAAAAGTTTAAGTGATTTGACCAGTCACACAGCAGGAATTCCTGGAAAAGTGAGCTCTAGATCTGGGGTCTGAGAGTGGGCTGGATCCTTCAAGGTCCTGTGGGATAGTTAGGTGCGGGTGAGAGGTTAACACAGCCTCTACTAGTCACCCCGCTGGGTCCTGGACATGCAGGTCCCTTTATCTTTCCATTTGGGAGAAAGATATGCAATATTACTTCTGGACCTTTCCTTTGGCATTAAGATGGCTACTGAGTATATGGTTAGGTGTCTTCTAATTTTACCAATCTCAGAGTGGTCATTTCAAAGGAATGTGGAAAGAACTTCATCTATCTTGCTTGGCTAAAATGTTATTGAATTCTGAGGAAAAAAAAAACCCATTTCAAAAATTGAGGGCAAACCATGGTCTTTTCTCTGATATTCACTCCAAAGAGTGTATGCAAATTTTAAAGAGCATTGCAATTCTGAGTATTTTAAATATTAAGTAATAATACTGACTTTTTGATTAATAATGAGGTGCCAAACTATTAAAATGTGTCACGTATAACATTATTTTCAAACTAAACTGATTTTGTAAATTACAGGCAGAACTAACAGTAGAAGGAAATTGGTGCTTCCCAAGGAAAATGCAGGATTAAGTTGAAGTAATTCTCATAGTTGTTGTCATTCAGACAAATATAAACAACAAAATATATTTTCAGAAGTTAAAGACTTTTCAGTGTTAAGAATGTGGACCATAATTAAAAAATGGAAAGCATCATAGGCAAAATACTACCATATCACCAAATAATGGCTTTGACTCTACCTGCCTTCGGAAAATAATTCAGGATGCCTCTCCGGTTTCTACAGTGTAATTAAGAGCTTCCAACTGTTAAGAGTAAACATGAACTATAGCTTTGTTTTTCTTTATTTGATTTCTAAAAGTGCATTTTAAAAGAGTGGAATGCTGAAAAAGAAAGTAAATGATTAGCAAGGTCTAAGTTTATCTGCAGCTGGCTTGAGTACCCTCACAATAAGCCATTATTCTATTATAATACTTTGAAAGATGAACTCTGCAAGTATAGTGAGAGCCAGGAAACCTCTATAATTCTGTCACCCTAGGGAGATATATGAAATTTCATTGACTACAGGTTTTGTTGACACAGCCTACTTTTAACAGTGAATTGAGATTGGAGTTTTGTCACTCAGGGACCTCACTTGCACATCTAATTGGGAAATACACCTACTTCTGAAAGTGGAAGACATTAGCAGAACGTTAATTAGGAAGCTGGGTTTTCAGAGGCCATTGCTGATTTGCTTGTAATAACCAGGGCTAAAGTCAAATTATGTATTTACCATCATTTATCTGCTTGCGAAATAGTATAGGAAACAGATAAGTTTGCCTTCTACCACCAGGTGTCTTGAGGTTACAAATTCACTATAATCAGCCAATTTGTTATTCTGGTATATAATCTAGAAGTATTTCAGGGGCTTTATTCATCCCATGTATAACATGAAATCCCTAAAACACCATTAGGTGATGCAGAAAATTGGGAAGGGATAATGTCAATAATTTATATCAACTGGCCCAAAGCCACTAAATGTCACTAGTCTATTTTGTTTTCATGACTCTGTCCTATGAGATAATGTTTATCAGGTCAAATTTAATTATGATTGCATTCTCACTAGGAATCATAAATTAAATGATAAAAAAATGAACACGGTGACATGCATTCCTTTCCATTACTGCCATCCACTTCATCTGAGGTTTGATTCCTTTGAAAAGAAAAGTTCTGTTGACATACATACCCATATCAAATTCAGGCTGGGGTTTCTTTGAACCAGACTTCATTTTATTTTGAAGGGTGAATTCAAATACTCAACACCAAGTTGTTAAGCTTAATCCAAAATTGGAATTGCTAGATTTGACAACTAAAAATACTGAGGTTCAGCTAGGTTCGAATCATGTCTCATTGCTTATGCAAATGTACACTGAGATGCATATGTACATGAGAGGGACTCCCTTACAAAGCTTTTATCTCTGATTCATAGACCATTAGAAATAATTCAAATTTTACCGGGCCTCATTATCTTTGTAGTTAATAAATCTGATAATTCCATAGAGTCCATTAGGACATGCAGTTCAAGAGAGCACATAATTCTGGATCAGTGGTCCATACTGCTCTCCCTTGAACACTTGTGACCCTTACTGATTGATGTTTGGAATAGTGGCTCTTTCTCCATTATCCAAACTGATTCTCTCTTTAATTTCCCGGTACTCTGTCCCATCAAAAAGTACTATCCTGTGCCAGTATAGATGGTTATGTCCTTAACTGGAAATGAATTCCAATTTGAGACTCCCTGTAGAAACAGAATCTCAAAACTGATGCTGCTGGGTAATTCCAAAGGGGACAATGTTAATTTCCCACAGGGACTCAAAACCTACAATCTCTCAGGATAACAAATACTACAATTATATTTCCCCATAGAATTTCAACAACTTCTTTATTTTACCATCCTGTCCATCCCTGGGATGTTCCTCAGCATTCATCTTCTGAGTGTTTCTCTGCCTTGTTCACCTGGCTCATTCAACCTCTTGGTTTATTGCTCCTGAAGTGGTCTTTCAGTTTGCTTCCACAGCTCATTGCAAGTGCTCTGCATTCAGTGAGGGCTTAGTAGCATTTACTGAGAACTTGAATGCATGCAATGTGTTTTTAGCGTATTGTTGAAACCAAAGATTAAAAATTGAAGCAGGAGCGTGAGTTAATGAAACTTGCAGAGTTTGGGGAGGGAAATACCAATACATAAACCCACTTCAGTCTCAACACATGCCTCCTCTCATCTTCCTGCTGTAAGCTCCCTGATAACAGAACCAGGCTTAGCTGTAAGGAGTATTATTTAGATGAGGAAAGAGGACCAGTGTGAAATAACAGGAAGCTGAGAACATCCTAGACAGAACATAACATTAGAGAGGCTACACTTTAATATATATTCAGGAAACTTGCCATGATCTGAGTGTTTGTGACCACCCACAGCCCCCTAGTCATATGTTGGGACCATACATTTAGAGGTGCCTTTGGGAGGTAGCTATATCATATGGGTAGAGCCTTCATGAATGGCATTAATGCCCTTATAAAAGAGACCTGGGAGAGCTTGGTTGCTCCTTCCACCATGGGAGGACATAGTTTGAAGTCACCATCTATGAAGCAGAGAATGAGCCTTCACCAGATTCTTAGCTTGCTTACTCTTTGACTTTGTATTTTTCAGCCTCCAGAACTGTGAGCAATAAATTCCTGTTGTTTATAAATTATCTAATCCAAGGCATTTTGTTATAGCAACAGAAATGAACTAAGATAAAATTTAAATGTAAGAAAATATACTTTGCCTATGTTTAGGTAAAAGGTATTAGAAGTAGAGGAAGATGTGGCAGATAACTTGAGAAGAGTTTGCAAGTGAAAATATGTTCCTGAGTCTGTCACTGACCAGAGGATGGGGTCACTGAAACTTTGCTGGAGCAGCATCTGGTCTACTCTTTCTCTTTGGTTAAATGGATGCATTAGACTATCCTAGTCTATGATAGAAAACAGTCACTGAACTCACCCCTTATTCTGATTTCACACTCAGCAAACAACTTTTAGATCACCATCTTGGCTTTCCATCTGGATTTTTTTTTAACAGGAGACCACCCTAATGGAAGGTTATCTGCTCAGTAATCAAATTGGTGATGAAATCCTGCTAAAATGGTTAAATAAAGAATTGTATTGTTCCCTAAAAAAGAATGCTCTACAGTCACAAAGATAAATTATGAGTAAGAGTTATTTTCAAACACATGGATAAATCTCAGAAAGCTAAAGATGAAGGCAAGGTGCAGGAGATACCATATGATAGTACTTGATATGATGGTATTTATATATATTTACAAATATAAAATAATACACTGTTTAGGGATACTTACAAAAATGTAGTAAACATCAAATTTGGGAAAGTATTTCCATAGACTTAGGAATGGCAATGGAAAAGAAACATGTGTAATGCAGAGACAGCAAGAAATTTCAGTTGTATATTAAATATTTAGTATTTCAATCTTGGTGGTGGCTACACAAGTCTTTGACATTATGAACATCTTATTTTATTTTTAGTGACTCAAAGAAACAGCAATAATTAAAAAAAACTGTAAAAGGGCTTCATATATATTTGTATATATTAGGAATTTGGCTAATATTTATTTATTTGTCCTTCCGGAGATCGTGTTTCTATAAAAGTTAGGACCAGGCCCTAGAATGCAGCCCTAAACAACCGGCTCCTTCCTTTGAAGTTCAGGGTCCTGTCTCCATCTGTTTGTCCTAAAAGCCAACAGTTAGGTGGGCAAGCTTCACAGAGTGGGCAAAACAAATATCTAATCTTAACAACACAAAAGAAAATTAACAATAAATGCTAAAGGACGTCAGGAGTAAATGTTGTCTCTAGGTGAAAGGTCTCAGTAACTTTAATTTATGAAACCTGGTTGGTTCCAATTTAATCCAATTTTGTTATCTTCTTTCTCTAACAAATTTTTTTTATAAACATTTACAATACTTTACCATGTTAAAATCTGGGTATTTTGCTTTATGCTTGGACTTTATTTTTTTAAATGCGCTTGGCACCTCCTATTGGCATCATCTCCTGGTACAGAATTACAGATTTGCCAAATAACTTCAGGTTTTTACTGGTCCACAGAAATCCTAAGTCCGGGGTTCTTGGTACTTTTCAGTAGAAATTTTTCTTCAGACACTCTAGCATTAACCATTCAATTAGTATAACTAATCCAATAGAGCCTAATTTATATACTTACCATTGAGAGTACTTCTGTCAATCAAATTAGTATCAACTGGCCAGTAACTTCCATCTCCATGACGACCTGTTAATTACGAAAGCACATTAGAATATAGTGGATATATCCCATGAAAATACAAACAAAATAAACAAAAATTTAAATAAATATTTTAAAATTACACAATAACTAAATGAGACTATTTTGGCTACCTCCAAGAAAGTCTGGAGGTTTGTATTGTCTGGAGACACTATTAATTCAGACATGCCTGTGAGAAAATATTATTTTTCATATGTGAGAAAAATTTTTCACAAAAATAGACTTCCGTAGAGCAGATAAATTCAAATCCTCTCTGGAAAATGATCCCCACCTCTTTCCTTTTTCTTCTCCCAATGTTCTTATGTAAATGACAAGTAGTGGTATTAGTCCAAATGGTGTGCTACCACCTCTCAGAACAGAAATGAGGCAGGTTAGGTTTTCTAAGTTCAAACTTTACTGTCCCCCTTCAGGTATGAGGTTACGATAAGTTTGTCACTCTCCTACCCAGGGGACCATGCATTTCATCCTGTACCTGGGCTTCTAATATTTTTGTTGTTGTAGTTGCAATGGTTATGTGTCAGACAAAGTGCCTGTGAATGAGACACTAGATTGGAAGTAGAGTCTGGGAAGGTCTCAACCCATATGGTCTAAATATTTCTTACAAATATACTGCCAAAGGAGGGAGGCTCTTCCGGTGTTATAGTACTCGGAACAGTGCCTTCTAGGAGGTGGTTAATGGTTGTGAAAGCAGTATTTAAGATCACTTAGTCGGAAATTAACCAGAAATAATTATACTGCCATATACAACTTAATTAATGGTGCTTTGCCACAAGTAATCCCTTTTCTATTGATGCATGTGTACAACTGTCATCATTTGATTAGATTTTGAGTTTAAGAATACCTAGATGAGCTTCTTAGAGAAAAATATGAGACTGTCGAATCTACGTGCAAACTACCTACCAGAACATAGCTCTCTCTTTCATTTGCTTCAAAGTGTTATTTCTGAGAGCACTTCTAACCAGTGTGGGATAAGCAGGAAGTCCACTCAGGCAGTCAGCAGCAATAACACAGGTTGTTTTCTCACATTTATGGATCTCAGTTTACATCATCCTTGTGACTTTCAAGCCCCGGTCCTGTGACATTCTTTTGAACACCAAACATTCCTCTTACTGTAGCTTTCCCAAGATCTCCTCACTTCATTTGCAAAAGGGTTGTGAAGAAACTTAGTATTCTGTTCACTGAGTACCCTTTACAATTTTAAAAATTTTTTTGATATTGAGTTAGAGCTGAAGGTAGGATGGACAGCAAGCTTCCAAAAAGCATGAAAGAAATTAATCTCACCACATTATGTCTATATATTCAGCATAATGGCACATTTAATATCTTATGGGTCAAAGACCAAGTGGATCAGGAAGTGGAAGTTAGGATGGAGGCTCCTATCTGTGTGTGCATGTGTGTGTGTGTGTGTGTGTGTGTGTGTGTATGCACGTGCGCACACTTGCACATGCGGGGGGGCGGGGGTGCAGGAGGCCAGGCGGTAAAAAGAACAATGAAATGAGCAGAAACTGTGAAAATTTTGGTGGGCTGACTGAAATGTGGACAAGGCTAACCCTTTTCCAAATGCCTTGCTTCTTTGATTCTGATGCATTTGAGGTTTCAATGAGCAGAAGAAAAGCTTTGCCCACAGGACACTGTGAGATCAATGATGGAAGAAATGAAGTGAGACAGAAGTTCTGTATGAATATTAAGATGACTTTTGTAGCGACTGAAAGCAGCTAGATTGCAAAGCAGTCAGGCAAAAGAGATGCTAACAACCTCATCACTTAGGCCAGTATACGCAATAAATGATTCCTGTTGGGAGTAATCCTGTATTGGCTGGAAATTAGGTAGATAGCCTGTGGAGGATTTTCCTTTTCCTCTAGCATCCTGACAAATGTCTTTTAAATGAAGTTTCCAATTCTCCCTGCTAGTTTGTGGGAGGATGCAGAAACAAGCCCACGAACACCTCCATATATTACTTAGACATTAAATCGTATGGGTATAGCACCCCTTACATGTAGCCAGGCTATTGATTACATTGCAAATTTCAATAGAGAGGAAAAGAGTTGGGTGTCACAGAGGTCAGAGTGCTAGAAAGATTAAGGAACACTGGAAATCATTTTAAATGAGAGAATAGCTTAAAATGCAGTTATTCTACCCATAGGATCTAGTGTGTTCACATAAGTAAAGTTTTTGTTGGTTATAATTAGCTTGATGCCACAAAAGAAAAGTTAACAAGCCCAAAAGAAAATACTTTAAGGGATCATGATATCATCAATGAGAAAGATTGGATTTATGGTAATTCAGATTTCTTAATACCAGTTCAACAGAGAAAACACAAAATCCTTCCTGGGATATTGATGAGTCTGGGATCTCATCATTTAAAGACACAAGAATCAAATTTTAATTTTATGTGCCAAGTTCCCATTCCCTCCAATGTGTCATTTAAATTCCAAGGAGGCTTCCTTCAGAAAGCCTTCTCCCACTGTTGCAATGCAGGTACCAAAATGTTATACACATGGAGACGCTGGAAACAAAAGAGGAAAGGATACTGGTGATGGATGCTGCCTGGCAGGCCAAGGTTTTTTGAAGGATTTGTTTCTATGGTATCATATTTGCTAACTTGGTTAATTTCATAAGCACTGATTTAGCAAAACAGAGGAGTAATTAGCATTTGGAAGATGGCTGAAGTGAAAGTCAATTAATGCAAAGATACAAACTACTGCCCTATCCCAGAGGTCTAAATTTTATTAAAGGAGCATTAAACTGGTAATAATTCATTCAACACTTATTAAATGCCTACTACATGAAAAGCATAGTTCTAGATCCTCAGGGAAGAGGAACTATAAAAAGATATATTAGCTCTGAATCCTACCAGAGTTGGTTTATTGTATCCAAAGACTAAACAAACCAATCTGCAGTGAATATTAGCCAATTGCTAATATTTTTAATTTAGTCTGACATTAAGGAATTAAGAATAACTTAATCCATCTATTACTATAAAATCATTATTAGATTTGGTTGAAATGTTTTTCATTTTTTGAGTAGCATGAAAACTACTGAAAATAAAAATAAAGCATGATTTTCAGTTCTATTACATTGTAGTTTCTATGTTTAAGACCCCTGATTATTTTGCATAATAAATTAAATATTTAATTTTTTAAAAATTAAAATTCTAAATATTTAAATTAATATGAATTTAAATATAACTATTTTTGGCAAATAATGTAGTAGACATCAGTGTATGCAGTTTCCCACTCCCAAATAAAGCTCAACATGGCTCAAAGAATTAAAAATCGTAGTTTACTTTTTTCCTTTTGGTCTAAATTTGTATCATTTTATATAAGCATAGAGATTAAAATTTGCAATTGTATACAATATAAATAAGAATGCCAGATTATATTAGTATATGCCCATATTTTCTTAGTAGAAATTGATCATGGGAGAAAGAATTAAGATAAAGAGTAATGAATTTATGCATCACTTAACTAGATAAGATTTCATCCAGATAGTTTTATAAAAAGAAAGAAAGACTAGTTTTGCCAGGAAGTTTTGAGAATTAAAGCAAATATTTTCTGCCTTTACCTTAGTTTTCAAAGCCAGGCACTGGTTGCTTCAGAAAGAAAAATTAGATGAAATTAAAGGGCTTATGGTGGATTTTAAAAAGAGGAAGCTTGTGGCTGATTTTGAATTATTTAAAATTGTTAAGTTACATTCAAACATATTTTTTATTTAGGGACCTCTTGGGTAGGTCTTATCCAGAAATTTCATACTCCTCCCCTTGATTTAATCTTGAAAATATTATACATTACAAAGTCATTTAAGGAATTATTTTTTTATTTTAAAAATAGATCTCCTAAGGAGTTTCCTTTTATTACCTTTTCAGCAGGATCTAGATGTTTTGTTATACCAAAGTTAGTCTCCTTGATTTGCCTGCCACTTGCTCTCTGGATGAGGGAAGAATGGACAGAAGTAACTTGACCTCCTTTAGGAAGTGTGTCCATTGTTGTATCCCTTGGTGCTGGCCAGAGTGATGTGTGCTGTGTTTAGTGTCAGAAGAATGACTAATGTCAGGATAGTCTGTGATGCAGTAATGAGGGGTGCACATTGTAAGTTATTACTATTTCGCACTTTACTCTTGTGATCTTGTTCTTAACATGTCATGTAAATTATTGCTTATATATTTTTATTCTGGTTGTGTGTGTATGTGTGTGTGTCTGGATATGTATCTCAAATCACACAACATCAACATTTATTTTAAATCCTTACTTGTGGCCCAGATAAGAATATTTCCCATGGTAAAAAATTTCCAGTTCCTACCAATGATTGATTCAATTGGAATTTCAGTGCTAGAGACTGATTTTTCTCTGTGTATGTTGAACAGGAGAGAGCAGAAAGTTAATCTGCAGAGGACATAAGAGAAAACTGGATGTCGTAGTTGTAATCTATTCTTTCATCCATCTTCTCTGAATGGGGATAACAGAGGGTCCTGCAACATGGCATCTAGGCTATCAATCCCTGGAGAAATACACATAGCCCATGATTTAAATCAAATGGACAGACCTGTCATCTAACAAATGTTCAATACACATCCTTCCAAGGATGCAGAGCACGGAGAGGAGATATCATCTTCATCTTAGAATTGGTTCTCTGAGAATAATTCTGGTGATAATGATGGAAATTGCATTGATTTTTTGTCTTGTACACCAGTGGATGAAGAATATCTATTAATGCCATCTGAATACAGTTTTACTGTCCAGTGCAAAGGACATATTGAGATATATTTAAAGTGGATTATTTCTCAGGGGCTAGAAAACGTGTCTAAGAGATCAATTTTTCATGCAGTTGATAATACTGCTGACTTTGAACAAAGATATCAGGACATCAAAAACCAAGAAGAAGAATAGCCAACACCTAGGTTATTTCAAATATATTTTCATAGCAAAGAACTAATGAGTTTTTCTCAATCTTTCCTAAGGTCCAACATATTATTTTTCAAATAAATTGAAAAAGAAAGCTCACTGGAAAAAAGAAAATGTTACCCCTCTCTATGTAAAGCAGCTAATATGCCTGTCATCTGTTAAGACTTTGTGATCAACAAATCCTTGTGGCTTTCCCTTTTTAAAAGACCTTTATTATATTTGCCACCTGCAGAAATTCTAAGGGCAATAATTTTCAGATGAGGAATGAATTTGGTAAATGATTCATAGCATAAGGAAAAAATTATGCCATTGTGCATATTTTCCTTATTCATAAGGGGCAGTGTTTTTTTTTTGCAATTTCAATTTTTCTCTGTTTGCCATAAAATATGAATAGAGTAGGCTCTTGTTAAGAAGCAAAATCATTCTTAAAGAATTCTTAGAAATGAAACTAACAATTAAGTTTATAATTTCACCTACAAATGTCATAAATAGACTTGACAATATGATTATGAAAATCACCATACTTTAAAAGTGAAAGAGGATGCTATGTTTTGAGGTATTTTGGGACATTTCTAGACAAAATGGACAATCTAGGCTTTTTCCATAAGGACAATTTAAACACAGAGATTTCTTATCCTAATTTTTGCTCTTGTTCAACGTGTTAGCTTGATTCTAGGTCTTGACTGCCTGAGGCATATGTGTGTGCCCTCTTGAACAGCTTGGTCATTTACAGGTAAAGGCTCTTGCCTGAGAAATCTTCTAGGGCAGGAAAAATGTTTAGAAATATTGAATTTCTTCACAAGCACCAAAGCAAAGCAGCACTATGCCAGACCATCTGGATTCCTGAACATGATGATGGTGGGTGTCATTCCATCAGAAACTTTAGCATAAATATCCTACTTCACAAATCAGACCTATCTTATGAAAACAAGGGGACAAAACTCAAAAAGTCACAGATATCAGAGGGCCAAAGAACCAAGACAGATCAATAATATCTTTTGATTGTAGAAAAGAGGTTAGCTTCCTTCTTACAGTTCTCAAGTAAGAAAAACTCCTAGGTGCTGATTATATAATTCTAACTATAATTAGTCCATCTCTCTTTACCTGGTTGGTGATGTAACCAGGTATATTGCCCCAATCATGCATATCATAAACTGACACATATCTAAAATCCATTGTTTATTAGTTGTTGTAATTATGAGTCACATAAATTTAGAATGAACTCTGATTAACAACTCAATTATTAACAGAATAAATATACAAACTTAATTGCTGATGATACAGTGGTTGCTGGTGCTCTCCGGAATCTTTCTTTCTGCTAGGTCTCCTCATATACCCTCTAGTGTGTCTGAAATAATGGCCAGCATATGGGTCTAAGGTCACTTTTAGATGCAACTTCATTAAATCTGCAAAGCATTATATTTCTCTAAATATGAGCACTTTTCTGGATGACTGCATCTTCCCAAGAGCTAGCCCATTCTCCAGAATACAACACGGAGGAAGAGGCTTATACAAGAGCATCTTCTCTTAACGGCCACAGAATGATTCATGACAGCCTTTCCTTTCTGGGTGGTCCACAAGCTTATTTCTAAGGCAGATGCAAGATGTGTTGTGTCTGAGTGAAGTTCCAAGAAGCACAGGGAGCAGTGGCAGAAGGGCATGATAGCTCTTTCCTCTCCAAGTGACTATGTGTATGGAAGTTGCAGCATGAAGATACTAGAATGTGAGCCTCCTGCTGGCTGCACTCCTACATGTGAGCAATGTTACTGGTGGAGCCAGTATATTTCTTCATTCACATAAATGTCCATGCTCCATCCGTCCCCTCAGCAAATGTGTCCAGAGGATCTACTGCTCTAAGCATTAGGGACATAAAATGAGTCCTGGAGAGGCTCATAAATGTGTGCAAAGGAAACAGGCTAAGTGAAAAGTCATAATGACATGATAATTTCCAAAAATTAGAAAACACACACAATTTTTATGTAGGCATCACAATGAGTGAACAGGATTCACTACTTATACCTTAAAAAATAATGGAAGGTTTCTCAGAGGAGGTAGCATTTGAAGTGAGAAAGAAAGGATGAATGGAAAATTATTAGAGTAAGGTGAGGCAGATGAGTTCACAGACATGAAATAATAAAACTCCCTACATAGTCTACCAGACTCCAGAATTTATTTTGTAAGGGACAGAAATCCACTGAAGGTATTTTAAGTAGAACAGTGACATATGTACTTTAGAAAGATTTATTCTGTGAGAATAAATGAGTTAGAAGAAACGGTTGCCCTAGATAGGATGAGAATAATATTAATGACTCTATGAAATAGATATTATCAGCCCCATTTTATAGATGAGTAAACTGTGACTTGTAAAGATTCATAAACTCAGGATTGCATTTTAAATGGTTGTCTCACTAGCTCTGATAATGATGATTTCACCATCAGTGGATTAGTTACTAGGGGAAGGGCTGGGGTCAGGTGAAGAGAAATCAGAGCATCTCTAAGAGGTGATCCTGGTGGGGAGTGGGAAGGTGCAGGCATGTGTGATCTGAGATGCTGTCTCCACTCACAATAGGAGACAGAGAAGGAAAGAGGCCTTGGAGGGGAGAGGAAATAGTTTTGTTTGCAATCAGGAAGAGCACTGGGAAAAGTGAAGGTGTCACTTCAGAAAAGCCATAAGAGAAGGGGACAAACAGGCTATGACAGTTCTTGGAAGGTGACTAATACTAAGGCCACAAATCTATTTTCTACTTCAGGTCATCTTGTCCTTGCCCCACCCCACAATCACACCCTAAAGCAGGGAAGATTGGTGTCAGTGGCCAAGAGTGAATAGGGTTTTTAAGACTCTCCATGCAGGGTGGCATGCAGGTCTTCAGTGGCTGGTATCACTAGTAGGTCTTTACTGTGCTGAAAGATAGGAACGAATGCCTAAGAACTACCACTTCAGAGCAGAGAGAAATCAGAAAAACTCCATCACCAATTTCTCTTTCCACCATTGCATATTATTCTGCAAAGTGGTACTATAGTTTTCTTCTGGATCCATCCTGCAATCTTTACTATTTGCTCACCTTCTTGGCTTCCTGACTTTCCCATCCCAGGACTTCTCTAAAAATGAGTTCAACTAATCTTTCCCCAAGAACTTCTCTGGATTGCTTCATATTTTACTTAAGCAGTTGAAATTGTCTTAGGTTTGAAGTCTTTTCTACTGTAGCCCCCAGTGATTGTCCACCTGAAATCCTGTGACATTCGTAAGTAGATGTACCATCTGATGTGACATTTTGTATTTTTTACGTTGGACTGGGAATGCTTTTCTTGAATATCCTTTCTTGACCATATTACAAGCTTCCTGAAGAGGGGCCCATGGAACTATTCTTTTTTTCTGATATTTTACCACACCTAACCCTGGGCTAGGAACACAGCTATCAAGTTGTCAAAAATGAATCCAGTTCTTTTCATACTCCTAACCCACAATTTCAAACCTCATGGGTGGC
This sequence comes from Glaucomys volans, assembly GCA_020662805.1. NCBI lineage: Eukaryota > Metazoa > Chordata > Mammalia > Rodentia > Sciuridae > Glaucomys > Glaucomys volans. Next base: position 249,162 of record JAJEJO010003493.1, read on the forward strand.
ATTAGTTTTTATGTGTTTTTCATTTCTGAACTCAGAATTACAAGCAGCTGGTGAAATTCAAGTCTATAAATTTTCTGCTACCAAGAAACAAGAGGAAGAGTGGAGGTCAAATAAAGGGCAGAGGAGGTCAGAATCATCTATAAGGGTGACCGCCATTTCTTGAATCACAGGAAACTTGTTTTACTCTTGATCTTTTGTTTCATTAGGTGATTACTGAATATGCTTTTCTCAGTTGGAAACATACTTATAACATCTTTTTAAGATCAGTAAAATAGACAAAATCCACAGACATGGACACTATTGCTTTTACATTCTCCAACCTGTACCTCTATTAGTCAGTAAAGCCCATGAGTCTATGACTGTTTCCCCAAACACCTGGGTCATGATTCAACTCAACAAGCATCTATTGGGAAATTATAAACTAATAGGTTCTAAATAAGAGACTGGGCAGGGATTAGAAGGTGACAATGAGAATCTAACCAGTCCTCTGTCCTTGAAGAATTTAAAATCTGGTCATTAAGCTAGAAATATAAATATCAAACTATAAGAAAAGGGAAAATAACAGTGAGGAATGAGTTGGATATTATGGACAAACAGAAGAATCAAAGATCAAAAATGTAAGAAAGCCTTCCTGGAAAACAAAGCATTGGGAAGGGAGTCTAATAGGCGAGAACTTTACTCAGTTGGGAAAGAAAAGTTTTGCCAAAGCTGAGGCACAGGACCAGTTACAGCATGGAGTCATGAAAAATGCACCTTTTCTAGAGTGTTTGGTGGATTTTCAAGATTAGACTTTGGCACACGTGGAGGGATATACTGGCCATGAGGACAGGAGAACTTGGGGTCAGGTAACAGGGGCTTTGATGCCAAGTAACTGACTTCATTCTGCAAATGTCAGGGACTCATCTGTGTTTTGGAAAGAAGATTGAAGAGGCAGCCCTACCCAGGACTGATAGAAGTAGACAGAAAATAAAGCTAGGAAGACCTTGTGCTTTGGCTAATGTCTATAATAAGAAAATGACACCCAGCAGCACTGTGGGTCCTACATGAACTTGTTCATGAAATATTACTTAAGGAAGTATAAACCAAAATATGCTGATCTGAGAAGGTTAAAATCACATCCATTCCTGTGAGTACTGATTATTTTTCATTCTTTAAAAGTTACCTATTAAAACATAAAAACTCCTGAGAGGTTGACTTGAACAGCCACTCGACTGCTTGCAGGGAACATGGTAAGCACTTAACACTCTATTAAAAGCACATTACTCATTTTCAACCTCTATTTTTTCACCAGTCATTATTTCTAGAATTGCAAAATTTTGGACCTGAGAAAAACACAGGTGAGAAGAGCTTTCTCAAGTGGGTGTAGCAAGCAGTTAAATAATAAACTGAGTTCAAACTATGCACAATAATGGGGTAGAGAGGTGTTAATTTTCAATTAAACATTCCCATCAGAGGGTGCTTGAAGGTTTCAATTTTTTAAACAGCAGCCTGACTGTTGAAATCCAAACCCTATAAAGTCTGGATTACATTAACTAAATTCTAAGCTTGACTAGATCAGGGAAAACCCTCTTTCCCTGAAATGGGGAACAATTAACATGCTGTTTGCTCATGAGATTAAAATTGCTGAGGTGTAAAATGGCAGGTGTAGTGGTAAGAACTTGGCCTGTATGCCCTACTGAGGAGAGACAAGTCCAAGTGACAGTGATTCAGCAGGTTTGACTTTCTTAGGATCCAATGAACCAACTGCATTTCCAGAAATTATACAGTAATGAAGATTCTCAAGTTAAGTAGCCTGGATATGCCTCTAGGCCTAACCAGTTACATACTGTGAGCACTTGGGCGGGTTTGGCCTCGCTGGGTCTCATTTTCTCCATCTGTAAGGTTTTTATGGGAATTAACTAGCATGGTGCATGCCCAGTGCATGAAAGACTGACTTGTGCATGGGAGAAAGTCCTTAACATGAGCTGCTACGTTATGCAAAGATGTGATGTCTGGGTTTTTTATTCTAATACCAATCCTAGAGCTTGAGGATCTTAAATCTCTAAAGAAACTAAAGATAATTTGGGGTACATTCACCATTTTATAGGGGAGGATGCTGAGAGAAGTTAATGCTCATGCCCATGGTCCCATAGTAAGTCTCAGAGGGGGAACTATACAGGAATTTAAAGGATCTGATGCCATTCCAGTGCTCAGAGAGCATATAACCAGTGAATATTGGTGAGGAAAGCCATACACTATATCATCACTGAGATTTGGAGAAGATTGGCGCCCCCTCCTTTGATCTCTACTGGGAGGGCAGTTCACAGGGGCCTTCTTCATCTAGATCCATAAACTGGCCTAGGAATGGACACCTCTTCTCCAGGCCCAGCATTGCAGGTTGCCCTTCTGCCAGTCCACAGAGTTAGAGACACTTGAGAGGGCTGGAAATGAGCATTTTCTTTGTAATTCCTCTCAGTAATGACATCATTTCACAGACTCTTGTCCTCTCTAGGGCACTCTAGCATTGCCATAGAACCTACTCTGCTGCTACAGAGGGTGAAATCAGACATCAACCCCGAATACCAATTCTTATATATAGCACCTCAATGTGGAGGAGTATTTGGGAGTTACACCAAATACAAAGATGCAGAAAGCAGTCCCTTGAAAGTTTGATCTGGGAATCGCTTCTAAGAAATGGTCACATTTCACAGTGACAGCTAACCTCTGCTGCAACCCCCAAAGGGATTTTCTAAAACTCTTCCATGAGAACCTCTGAGAAGTTTAATCTAATTTTTAAAAAACCTCCAAATCCAGTATTTTTAAATAAGTATAGCAACAGTGTGTAGTGGGAAGACTGCATAAGCTAGGAGTTCAAAAGAAACACTTTGGATTCCAACTCAGTCAACGACTATTTGTGTGACTTTGGGCAAAACATTTACTTGTTGCATCTTTGTCTAAAAAACAAGGAAGATTATTAGAGAAGGAAAGAAAGAACAACTTTTCATTTGAACATGAGTGCTATAACCTGGATTGTGTCCTCCCCCCAAAATTCATATATTGATGCTCTAGCCCCCAGTGACTATATTTGGACATAGGGCTTTTATGGAAACATTTAAAGTTTCAGTGAGTCATAAGGACAGGGCCCTGATCTAATAGCATTAGTGTCCACTTAAGAAGAAACGCCTAAGAGTTGCTCTCTCTGCCATGTGAGGACAGAGTGAGGAGGCCCTTTGCAAGCAAGGAAGACAGCCCTCACCAGAACCAGTGCTGCTGAGCCTGATCTGAGGCTTCTGGCCCAAATATAATATTAATGATTAAACAACTGCCAACAATTTGTGTTATTTATTCTTCCCAGTATTCAGTATTTGTGGTGATAGCCCAAGCTGCCTAAGAGTGGAATTAGCACCCTTGCTTGTTTCCTGAGATAAAGAAGCATCAGGGTCACACACTCCATGCTGTGACTTCCTACTAACAAGATGACCCCAGATTGGGAGCTGTGTGCTTTCTTTAGATATTCATGGAGATGGAGAAAGGAAAGTCCACAGTAGAGAAATATCAATACGTAAAACTTTACATATAGCATCTTCACAGATAGATATCAAATGTGTGTGTGTCAGGGAGTTGTGTGTGTGTGTGCACCTGTAACAAATGCACAATGAAGGTGCTTGGTGGTTAGAAACAGTCTGCAGCCTGGCTTCCTGGGTCTGAATCCTTCCTTGGTGCTCACTGACTGTGTTTCTACAGGCAAGTCATGTACACTCTCTGAGTTTCAGCTCCTTTGTTGGTCAAATGGAGATGCAGAGTATTTGCCTCAGCACTGAGAAGAGGATTCAATGAATCCACCATAAACTCCTAGAACAGGACTGATGCTAAGAGCATCATGAGAATTCATTTTAACACTACACAACATGCACACAGACTCAGATACAGACAAATTGAGTTTTAGTCAGAATATGAAAAGCAGAAAGAAATAATTGAAAGTACAGTTATGCCCTACTCTCTGCATCCACTTCATGTAGTCTGTGCAATCTCCTTCCCATTGACCAGCCTGAAAGTTAAACTCTAGGGCTAATCACTAAAATCTTAGGCACTTTCATACTTAAGGGCCACTGTGCCTAGGAGAATCTCCAGAAATAATCAGGATATGGAGCAAGAGAGAAGGGGAATGCAAAAAAGGAGAATTTTAGGATAGATCTAGATTAGCCAGTTTAAAAATGCTAGATATGATTAATTTACACACAATTACACAAAGGGATGAAGAGTTCCATGTTGTCTATCATTTCCATATTATTACTATTATACAGAAGAAGAAAACTTGCCCAATCAAAACTGATGAAAATATAACAGATTTTTCTTTCATATTTATGTTCTTCACAGTATTTCTTGGGTTCCAAGAGAGGTAGTTGTGACAAGAATCTACGAAGGCACTTTTTAGAAAAGTCTAAACTTTTCTCATGTTCTATCACATAAGTAAAATTCAACCTCTAGCTTCTCTGTTTACGATTCATCTCTGTCAGGTTAACTCTGACTCAAGGTGCCAAATTTTCTTTCAGAGGGAATTTCTCTCAGTAGAAATTCAGCTCCAGTGGGAAATGTAACATTGAGGTCATTTTTCCACAGGAAGGGACCACATGAGTCCCTGGGCACGATGAAACACTGATTTGACTTTTGCAGGGAATGGGAGCAATGGGACCCGTCCTCTGCCACCATTTTCATCTCTTAGAGGAATCTTAAATCTGGGTTATTTCTCAAGTACTTGGTCATCAACTCTGAAGGCTGATTTTGTTCAGAACAAGCTCTTGATGTCCAAATATATCTACTTTGTAGGAATGTGAAGATGCTACTAATAACCGTAAATTATACAATTATACGTCAACAGTCCCTCCCAATTCCCAAGTTTGATGTAAAATTTGACACCAACCAACTTGGCCAGCTGTGACTGAAGGAGGCATCATCTACCATAATATGGGATGGCATCTTTCTAAGTAACATCAGGTGGGGAAAAAACTAACTCTTGACAAATTTTTTTTTTTTTTATTTCTGAAAATTGTTTGGGTTTCATTGCAGATGTGAGAATCCAAGTAAGACCTAGGTGTAGGGTGGGATGGATGGGGAAATCATTTATCCTAATTTACAAAAAATATATTTGATAGCTTCAAATAATATTAAATAGGGGCAGGGGATATAGCTCAGGGTAAGTGCATGCTCAGCCTTTGTGAGGCCCTGGGTTCAATCTCTAGCACCAATATAATAATAATAATAATAATAATAATAATAATAATAATAATATAATAATAAAAGTGACAATAGTAAAGCTGGTAAATAAAAATAATAGCAAAAACAATGAAAAGTTATCCAGAAAAAATTGGAAATCCATTTTTGAGAAATTTGAGCATGTAATCACTTAAGGTTAAGCCAATTACTATTTAAATTTTTATTATTGGTGTCATTTTTTTCTATATATTTGTCCATTTTTTTCTAAACATAATTTCAAAAATTATGACTTACTGGTCTGGAAGTTACAAATCCAATTTTTAAGAAAAAAGTTATGAGAGGTTGCTTTAATCATTTTCTAATTGAAATAGTAAAACAACTATTACTAATTATTCCAGATTTGAATTTGGTCAGCACTAATATTTAATTTATCTGAGTAAATATATGCTAAGTGATAATTACTCATGAATTATTTTTACGAATAGTACTATTTGGTGAATATTGATCTTAAGAGAATTTCCAGTGGAGGCAAGCAGGAGCAGCTAGACCAACAGAAATCTTTTTTGTTTGTTTGTTTGCTTTTGTTTAGTTTTGTTTTGGTACCATGGATTGAACACAGGGGTGCTGAACCACTGAGCCATAACCCTAACCCTTTTTTATATTTTATTTAAAGATAGGGACTTGCTGAGTTGCTTAGGGCCACATGATAAGGTGCTGAGGCGGACTTGGAACTTTTGATCCTCCTGCCTCAGCCTTGACATAAAATCTTAACTCTGGTTTGATATTTCTATGCAACATAACATTTCTCTCTTTCCACATGTGAACCCTCAGCCATGTGCTATTACATAGAGGCCTGTCATGGGGACCCAGAGAAAAATGTGAACACACAGGATCTTTGAATAAAATACTCCTCAGGTGGGCAGCCATCTGTTGTTAGTGAGAGCCAATATCCAGATTTACTATTGTTCAGAAACATTCATGTTAAAAAGAATGTTCCCCGCTAATTGCACTACGTGGTACATTATGAGAAGTGAAATTTGCAAGTCAGTTGGGCTGAGATGTCCAAAGCAAGAGACAAACTATTGTAAATTCTGAAGCAACAAATATGAACAACACTGACTACAACCAGTTGCTAGCATTTGCAAACTCCCCCCTTAAAAGAACAATCCATGCTGGAAAAGTGAAGCTCATTAACTCATTTTGTTCTCTCTCAGCTTATTAATCATCTTAGTGTAAAGATAGTGGAATCCTAATTTTTCAATCAGTCCACCAATCATATTAATAGCAAATTCTTATCTACCTCTCTGAGTTGAAGGGTAACTCTTATTTTTCTCCATTTTTCTTTATGTAAACCCACCTCTGTTTCTCTACAAAAATCAAATTTCAGCTGAAGGAAGAGAAAATACTCTAAGTCAGACCAGCATCTGGTGCATGCAATGAAAGCTTTCTGGCTTCAAAATAAACAATGATAATGCCTAAAAAAGTTTACCTAACTTTGTTTTTATTTATTAAAAGAAGCTCATTGCAGAGGAAAAGCACATATGATTTATATAGCACTACAGAACTTTTATCCATAGCTCATGAAAGGGTGCAAGAGCAGCTTGAAAATTATGCTGAGCTTAATTATACTTAATGTGAATTATTCAGAAGTGCAGACAGAGACTAAAAATTTATTTCATACAAAGAAGCTTGACATTTTAATTGGTCCTTCAGAATAGAGACAAAACAATTTCCTCTCAAGAAAATTTACATCTTCCCTATCAGAGCCACAGCCTCAGCCAAGCAGAACTTCATTAACAAGATTAATCATCACCCTGATGTCTGCTTCATCAGGTGTATGGTCCAGGTGAAAAGAGGAATGCAAAGTAATGACTGACATTTCCAACAGACAGGACTGATGCAAGAAAGAATGACAGATTGAATCACCATACCTTGGTCATTAGCCATTTTGTCAGGGTGTTCCACTGTGGGAAAAAAAATACAATATTATTAGACTTTGACAGTTACTAATAAGAAAGCTGACATACCAAATCAACGGTTTTGTTCACAAGTTTTCCTATCAAGATCAATGACCTATTGAAATAAAATCAATAAAGATCCAAAGTTATATGTGATTGTTTCTATTAATTAAGTAGTCACAGGAAAAAAGGGAAAATAATGTTTTTGCTACATAAATAGACTGAAAATATCTCATTTGGTCACATCCTTTGAAACAAACTCAAAATGCTCATCATGTAAGTTGAATTAAAACTAGGATTGATTGTAAACAAAATATGGGTGAAGTTATCAAGTAATTACCACACATATATTTTAAGTAAAGTGGACAGACTTATTTTCTCTATTCAGCTATGTTGCTTAATGAGTAAGTTTGCCCAATTCTTAAATGAATGGAGAAAAATAATGATATGATATTGACATGATATCATTATAACATGAGATAATGATATTCATCAATATGAAATAATATTAATGGTTGGATAGATCTTGAGAACTTGTAAAGATAGCTCTTAATTTGTTCATAACTTCAGGTGAGTTGTGAGTAATGGTCTCTTAATTTTAAAAATAACTCAGAAATTTAAAAAGGTGGCTTTTTTTTCAATCAAATGAAACTAAATAGAAGATAAATTTTTAGTATTTCTAAAAATTGTAATATGGCACTTTAACCAATACAGATATTTGCAAGGTTTCCTCATTTGGTTATTTCAACTATATTTGTCTTTGAGCTTTGAGTATTTGAGGCATTTTAACTCAATTGCACTCAAAATTGATGGGCAGAATACTACACTGGCTGGATTGCTTTGTATATCTCTCAATTAAACTTACATGAGAAAAATATCATAGGTAATAGCATATAATACAGCCTGTTCTCTTGTTATGTATGATTTTTCTCTTCTCTCATAGTAAATTTATAAACATTGTTTCAAAATTACTTAAGCAGATATCCTTCAGGTGTGGTCTTTTTATAAACCAAACATTCAAGAGAATCAAACCACTTAAGTAATGATGCTGTTGAAAAAAAAAATCCCCTTTCAGATGAACAGGGTTTATGTCTATTGTATCATGGGACAGATTCTAAACCAGAGATGGATTCCAACTTCCTTCAATTTAAAATGATGTGTACCCATATTCTATGAAAAGTTAACAATGTTTAATATACTTTGAATTCTGAATTCATCTTTGGAAAATTATATATAATACATATATTTTTTTTCAAGGGTGCTTATTTAATTAAGATGCTATAAGCTTTATTTTTTAAGGAAACACTTTGTTGAGATATGGTTGAAAGCTAAAAGCTGTATATATTTAATGTGTACAACTATGAGTTTGGAGATAAGTTTGCACCTGTGAAACTATCAGCAACATCATAGACCTATCCATCAACTCCCAAAGCTTCCTCCTACCATCCTTATTTTCTTCTTTTTTTTTTTGTGAAAAGAATGCAATGTAAGTTCTGTCTACTTAGTAGATTTCAAGTGTAAAATACAGTGTTGTTATCTCTATGAATTATACTGTATAATAGATCCTCGGGGCTTATTGGTCTTCATGCTCCCTCAAGGCTTAGTGCTTATGATCCTGTATTCTGTGCAAGCTGTAAATGAGTTTTATAAATATCTTTATATCTTCTCAAAATTCAATATTTAAAAAAAATCCACCAGGCTCTCTAATGTCATCTTTTATAAACTAATCACTACAATTTAATTTTTATCTTGATTTTCTCTTCCATTTCCCATTGAAGACTAATGACTTCTCAAAATACTTTTATTGTAGTGTTAGGGGGTTTGCTGAAGACAGGTGCTTTTGACTGGCAATTGCATTACATGTAGTGTATGGAGAAAAGGAATTTGAGCCTTTGAGGAAGAAAGCTGTGTTATCAGAAGCATCATCCCAGGTCTCTAGTAAGGAGGAGGTGGAATATTTTAGAGTCATAAGTAGCCACACAGTTTGTGACCTGTACAGGCTTAACATCCAGGGCAGGATACACTTCTGCAAGAATCCCAATCAACTTCTCACCTTTAGTGAAGAGCTGTTCAGAATGATGTCAGATAAAACAGAGATTGGGGGGGGGGACCAAACATATCTCAAATCCATTCTTTGTTCCTTCTTTTATCATTATTTATACTGAGTACACTGTCTGCAGTCTGATGTTCTTAACAAGCGACAAATAAACGTATATGTTCTGGGTTTGCTTTTCTGTTAACAAAGCTGAACTGAATATAATTTGAGAAATTTTCAATGTTTCTAACATGGTCAAGTACTGAAGAGTACTTCTCAACTGAGGCCAAATGAATTCTAACAGTTATTTTTTATTTCAGGTAAGTAATGCCTTCAAAGTGTTGTGATTTGTGCTTCAAATTTTTAATTGTTCATGTTGTATGTCAGAAAAATAATGTATTTTGTCACAAAACAATTTGGACACTAAACTCCTTTTTTTCTATTCCAGTACTGAGCTTTTAGTGTGTTTTATTACTCAGTGAGGGAGGGGTTCATTTCAGTAAAATGATTAAGGATGCCCAGAGCATCCTTAGTCTTTGGGAGCATCACTGTTGAACACTGCTCCTCTGTCTAGGATATGCCTCCCTCATTCTACAGGAACTTTCTGTGGTTCACTCCTTTAGGAATATCCTTCCTCCCTGTTAGCCTTATAGGCCAATATGGAAACCATACTTTAATCAGAGTGAGGAGACATGATAGAGGCAGACCATGGCTCTCAGTGTCTCTGCGGTGTGTGCATATCCTAATGGAAGCTGGGGAAGGATGTGGGCACTTGTGGGAAGAATGAGAGGAAGGATGTGGGAAGGATGAGAGGCATTTGGTCAGAGAATCAAGTCCAAGATTATCTTAATTAACATTCTAAAGAAGGAGTAAAATATAGCACATGTATGCATGCACATAAGTGTAGAGGAGTATAATCCCTTCCTAATTATAAATTCCCCTTTAATTAACCAATGATTACTGACTGAGTGTTCTGAACCTCTCAGGATGGCTGCACAGACCAAAAAGATAAAACTCTAATCTCAAGGAGAAAAGGCTGCTATTTTTTGCAAAGACTGAATATGAAAGAATGAGGCTTGTGGACACCTGCCTGGGGCATGATTTGCAATGAAACACTTGCCCATTACCCATTAGACTACTGGGAGTTTTCTGAGCTTCACAAAAACATCTAAGCCTTTCTCTGTGTCAAACAAAGTTACATTCTGATGAAAAGAGGACTTATGTTTTAATGTGACTTTGGGAATTGAAAATCTTAAATCAGAGAGCAATAGCATGATTTTATGTCATTGGTATAGATCTGATTTATTGTGTTTTTAAATCTTATATGATGAGCAATTTGTTGGCCTGAACACTTGTCATTGAAAGTGGCATTGCAAGATACATACACGTACAAGGTCAGATATTGATGAAGATGGGCAATGTCAGTATTTTTGAGTGCACCCAAGACATCAGAAACTTATTTTACAATATGAGGAATGTTGGTTTAAAAATCTATTACTGAGCATATCATGTTTGTGATAGATAATATTAAACATAAAATCCAGGTATTAAACATAGTTCTTTTAGACTATTATGTTATAGAACAAATTCCTGAACTTGAACTTGTTTTTAGTTTTGAAAATAATTTTGTAGATGACTTTAGGGCACTTAGAGTAAACACAGAGAAAGGAAATATTGAATTTATTACATAATCTATAGACTGATTATCAATGTAGGCCTGTGTGTCCTGTGCTATCTTATCACAATGCTATTTAATAAATTTGGATGCCTTGAGTCATCTTAAACCCTCCCTGAGATCTCTTAGTTGGCACACATTGTGGGCATGAAATTAATTTGGCACTCATCTACAGATAAAGATGAAGCGTTTGCAAAACATTATCTAGTTACATTTCATGCTCCCACAAAATGAATAACTGGTACCTTTCGATTGCTCATTTGGAGTAAAACCTGATTTAGACATGAAGTCCTCCAAACCAGGGTAGACAGAGATTAGCTCCTTTCTTCCCTACCTCCCTCCTAAATTCTGCTCCATCATTAAGAACTGTCATGCAAGCTTAGACTGAATGCTTGTTTGTATGCTCTTGGCAAACTTTCAGACTAGCTGCTACCAAAATCCAGCTTTTGAATAGCTCACTCATGAGAATTTAAAAGTCCACTATTTGTCAGGGTATCTTCCTAGGAGAATTGAGAAACTGACTACACAGTTATTCTTAGGCATTTCTTTTAGTATCTCAAATAAATGGGTGAAAATGTCAACCATTCATATGTTTTTAAAATCAGAGTTGTTTGCCACTATGTATTATCAAGTTTTCTGCAGGATATAAAGGCCTATGCTTCTTAAAAACAGTGCACATCATTACATAAGTATATATCTTTAAATATCAGCTATGCAACATTCAAATTATTTTTTGTTGTTAAATGATTGAGACTCTTAACACCATTTGTTTCTGAGAAAAAAATACTGTGGTCTAAATATTAAGGGCTTATATGAAAATCATTTTGATGAGTTCATTATTCTTTGACCTTAGTACTTTTCTATATGAACATATAACTATCTTTAAATTGAGTAGCTATGTATATTCATGTCAACATATAGAGATTTCTTCTACTCATATTACAAGATTTTTTTCATTGTTGCTACTTTGGAAATTTAAAATAAATATATTCATTTCATTAGAAATTTTTTGCCCTGCCACATCAAAATCTCCTTTAATATATAAGGATGACAATTCCTGAAAGAAAATATTTAAAGTTGGCAATAGTATGCCATTCACATAATTCAGCACATTTTAATTTTTATTCCCCTACATAAAATGGCTGAAGGGTTTCATTATATTTTGAATAGAATCAATGTACATGAAATCAATACAAAATTCCAAAAGGATTGTAAATAAAGACATAAAATTAAATATGTCTGCCTTGTGGTGATGGCAGAAATTGTGAGAATATGATATATCTTTCTTTGACATATTGACTTTGAACATAAAAGGTACATTTTAATTTATTCTGAATGTCCATTGCAGTTATGTTGCCAACAGAAATGATGTCGGGCAGTTTCCAACTCAGACCGCAGAGCCATTTTACAGAATCCTATAGGAAAGGAAGGCATAATAGGAAATGATTCAAACCTTTCAGAGTCCGGAAGAGAATGGGATCAGAGAGGGGCCCCACTCCTTTTGCATTTCGTGCTTGAATTCGGAAGTAATACATAGTGTCAAGGTTGAGATCCATGATTTGATGAGTGAGCCGGTCGCCACTGATTGTTTCCATAATCCAGTCATCGATGGGGATGTTCTTGTCCAAAGTATAAAACAAGATGTAAGCTGCATGAATAGACAAATGCAGCTTCATTTAGTGTATGGGCTAGATGCTATAGTTTGCTTCCAACACCCATGTTTCCCAAATATAACTGGCAATGATTATTATGTGCTCACAATCTTTAAACAACAGCGTTCACTTTAACAAGTAATTTCTTTTCATATTGCAAGGATTAGATAAATAATTGCTTCAATGTACAGAATGAGAAAATGGAATTAGGCCATTAGAAATAAAAATATCTTCTACATTTAAAAATGTGTGCTTTCTGATACCCATAAATCCTGATTATTGGTTCTCTCTAATATATAAGCATGATAAAAATGTAAAGAGAGATGGCAAGTTTGCACAACTTTTGCAGCAGTCTGATAATGAAAATAAGTAATGCTTATTTTGGCTTGTATTTAATAATAAACATTTATTAGAAAATATGTACTGTACTGTTTTCAAGTGTTATAAAAATAAATGACCATATTTGATTGTTGTACTGAGTATGTGGGGTTGGCAAGGGCGGCATCCTCTCCTTTCACAGATGATGAACATTAGTTGCTAAAAGGGTTGGAATGGTAGACTCTACCACCATACAAAAAATCAAATACTATTTCCTCTATTCCAGCCCAGCTAGGCAAGTAAATAAGCACTGCTGGATACCTCTAGGTTGTAGTATCATTAATTATCCATGTTAGGGGCCAAGTTATTTGAATGCTAACAGTGTACTCAGTCATGATAGTCTGATATGCACCCAGGTATTCCTCTAAAATATTCATATTCTAACACTAGACTTAGTCAATCTGTTAGCTAACACTTATTTAAATGCATTACTTAATAATTTTTATATTACACTCTCAGGTGGCAGTGCACTGAGGCTCCTCATGGATGCCTTTACCACATGAACATGGTAGTGATCTCTGTTTCTGCCAAACTTTTGCAATGCTATTGACATTGAATTGGCCACGAAAGTCTTTAGGTCTATTCTTACACATTTAATATTTATTTGTAAATCATTTTCTTATAGCTGACTTCCTTGAGTTCACTTATTCTTTTGTTTTGAGTCCCTCTGTCTCCAATCTGCACTGAGAACCTTCACTCCTAGGTCTTTGCCATGGTTATGCCACCGAGGACTCTGACTCACACCCACTTCCCTTCTGAACTAACCACACAAGGTATCCCCGTCTCAGCACAGACCCTCACTACAAGAAGACTGTTGTGGGCATCATGCTTAATCTCTCTCTCTCCTCTTATTCTTGGGACACTCTGTGTTTTCTTAGTTTTTATACCCAAATCACACCCTTCATCAGTCTAGTTTAAGCTACAACTGACCTATGAAACCTTTCTCAGTCATGGGCTTTCCTTTCTATAAACTTTTATTTCGATATTGTACAAAGGCATTTATGATTTTGTGTCACTCATCAGTCTCATAGTGCTTTATAAAATGACACATTAGTTTGAGGCTCCCATCCTGGACTCTTGAACTAGATACTGTTTCCTTTCAGTTCTGGAGGACTAAGCAAAGTTATAAACTCCAAACAATGAGAAGCCCATTTCTCTTCGAATTTGACCAATGCTGCAAACTTGTATCTGTTTTATGTTGACCTTAGTTTGCTGTTTCCCAAATCTGCAGAATCATAAGAATTATTCAAAGGGTGGCTATGATATATGAAAAATAGACCCCATGAAAGGGTTTTTGATTTAATACTTGTGGTGAACAGTCTTTGATAGTTCCCAATTTCTCCTGTCCCCTGGTATGAACACCCTTGCATGATCCTTTCTGTCTAAGATGAGTTCTGAGTCTTGCTTCTCACCAACAGAATACAGCCAATGTGATGGGTGAGCTTTTCCCATGATTGTGTTACGTAAGATTATGATTTCTGTTTTCTAGCAGACTCTAGATTCATTTCTCTGCTGGCTTTGATAAGGCACTTCATTACAAGGAGAAGACAAGATTTCAGGAAGAAAGGATAGTTTCTGGCCAACAGCCAGTAAGAAAGCGATTTTTTTTTTTTTAACTTATTGATTCATTGAACACAAATGGAGTACAGCTATTGTTTCACTGGTTGTACACAAAGTAGAGTCACACCATCTGTGCTTTCATGCATGTGCACAGGGCAATGGTATCTGTCACACACTCTGTTATTAATTTTACCCCCCACCCGCCCCCACCCCTCCCTTCCCTCTATGCTAGCTATCAGAAAGCGATTTTTGTTCACAACCACACATGTTCCAAAGAAAACATTTTCCCAGACAAACCAAAGATGAGACTTCAGCCAGGCTAACATCTTGATTGGTTACCTTGTAAGAGACCTTAAAGCACAGCTCTTAGTGAAACTGTGCTCTTTCAGACATACAAAAAAGGAGATAACAAATGCATACTGTTTTAAGCTATTAAATTTGTAGTCTTATTTGTACGTAGCAATGGACACCTAATACAATGGGTTAGGATGAACCCAGTAATCTGTACCTGGATGATTTCTGTGATCAAGCAAGTTCAGCAATCACTCCTACAAGTGACATGTGGACTCTCTGTTTTTCGGCGACATCAATGTTGCAAATAAAATGTCTTAAGATGCTGAGCGCTCAAGAGAAGGTAAAAGACTTGTCAACATAAAGAATGCTACAAAACTTTTAATTGCTGAAGTTGTCTCTTTCCCCTGGTAAATATTAAATTAGAAGGCTGTAATTCAAAAGGGACTGTGAAATATCATTGGATAAAGCAATTGTCTTTTGCTCATTTCTTTATAACTCACTTGCCACCTTCAACATCAAAATATCCTCATTTTCTTTGGTCCAGATCAGTCTCCCTAAAGAACTCTATCTATTGAAAAGAAGCACCTGGTACTGGCAAAAATAATAATAATAATAATTTTTATTATGTACATGTCTTATCTCTTCAAAAGGATAAAAACATTCCTTTAGTTCAGGAGCCATATCTTATATTACTTTTTGATTCCTCAAAAAACCTAATAAAATAGTCTTCACACAATAGATATTGAAGCTCACTTATTAAATGAAATCATGTAGCCTATAAGCAGCTAAGTTTTATATTTACGGCACTTACTGAAATTGTTCAAGCTCTCCTACGCTGTTGTGAGTATATGATAATATTACTGAATACATAGGAAGTTTCTTACTTAGAAGAATGGGAGCTTTGTCTTCAAGTCAAACAGAGAGAATATATTTAATTACAATTCAGTGATTGATCTATCCAACAAACTTTTATTAATTACCTGCTAAGTATCAAGATTGTGTAGTGTGTGTGTGTGTGTGTGTGTGTGTGTGTTTTGCTGGTTTTTTTTTGTACTGGGGATTGCACTTAGGTTGCTTAACCACTGAGCAACATCCTCAGATCTTTTTTGTATATTTTATTTAGAGACAGGGTCTCACTGAGTTGCTTATGGCCTCATTAAGTTGCTGAGACTGACTTTGAACTTGTAATACTGCCTCCCAGGCTGCTGGGGTTACAGGTGTGCACCCACATGCTCAGCTAAAGAATGTTGATACTGGGAAGAAAGTGCTGAACAAAACCTGTTCTCGTGGAGTTTCCATCATTGACTACAAGCATTTAGATTTTCTCTTGTGATTATACAGGAAGGGGATGAAGAGGAAGAAGTCAAGATAACTAAGTTTCCAACTTTGCAACTGAAAAAATGGTGGACACTTTTGAAAAGATGGGAGTGAGAGTATTAGACACTTTTGATTCCAATTTGAGTGCCAGAGGGGTCCACAATCTTGGATGGTCTTAAATCTACTACAGAACAAAATGGCATTATTTGGCCAGTTGTAGTGGGTGACAGAAAAAAAGGAAGATGAGAGAAGAGACATTGGAGAAGAGAAAGAGGAGTCAATGAGACAGGACCATGCAGCGGTCTAATAAGGAGTTGAATGTGGGTATTTAGAAGTTTTTGGAAGGAGATACAGATTTCAGAGATACAAGTGGATATTTACTAACAATGGCTTTGCTATAGATACTTCTCTAGAGAAAGTAACAAAAGGAGTGAGAAGACCTGCAGTCCAGGAAGCAGCACTTAAAGAACAGGTAGAAGCAATGTCCTCAGAAGAGACAGACAGGAAGTGGGAAGAACATGATTTTACAGAAGTCACAAGAGAAGAGCATTCAAATAAGGGAAGAACTGAACTAGAGTAGCAAATGACACAGACAGTGTCCTTACCCACAAGACTATACAGATAAAGAAACAGTCCCTGAAATGCCTTCCTCCTCTCTCTGTATGTTGTCCCTGATTTAAACAGTGTTGGGCACTGCATTTATTCAGAGCAATGCTTCAAAACCCTGATCATACACAAACATCACTCAAGAAGCTTTCAAACAATACCATGTTCTGTCCCTTCCCAGATAAACTGAATTAAAACTCAGTTGAGATTCATTGATTTAGGACAGTGGAATATAAATTGGAGCAAAACAGTAAATCGTTGAGAAGTCAAGTTTCTAATCTCGGGTATGTTACTTCTTGTTTAGTTGAGTTTGGATGAGTTATGTACCCAGAATACACTAATCACTATTTTAATAGGAAATAATGGAATATGTGATCACTTACAATAGTAAAATCCTTAGCAGGATGCTGAGCATGTAATAAATGCTTAATGTAAACTGAATCATTTTCTTCTGAAAATGTAATCTAAGTTGCTTATGATCAGGGAATTTAGACACTGGAATTATCTGAATTCCCTCTTCTGTACTTTTTAATCTTTCAGAAGTAATTATAAAATGATGGTCTGGGTTCTATGCAAAGCACTTTGGTAAAGACTTGTTCTAGAATGAATTTCAAACTGGAATAATAATGCACTGGGCATCAGAGACTTTTCATAGTATTATATTATTTATAAGAGGTTCTATTTCTATCCTTATTTTATATATGAGAAAGTGAGAGAGCCTCAGGAATAGTAAATGACCTGTCCAAGCACACCCCTTGGAAGACTGGGTTCTTAACCACCTGCATTACTGCTGTCCACATGAAGGACTTAGGCGACAAAAAGAAACACAGGTCACTGGAAGCACATCCCTTATAGGTGTACGTGGCCTAGCCATGCAGGGGCAGAGCGCAAATTTTTCTTTGCATTTCTGTTAAAAGCTGAGTGTAGCAAATATGGGCCCTCTGCCTTGTGGCCTAGTATTGTGAATATCTTACTATCTTATTTTCTGGAAGTAATTTGAATGGAAGAATCAAATTAAGAATGAAACAGAAGTTCTCTTAAAGGTTCTTTGTGTTTGTTCCCTTTGAACTGAATCAATATCTCTCAATCTGATAATCATAACTTTGCCTTAATAGATGATCACTTTTTTTTTTTTTTTTTTTGGTACCAGGGATTGAACTCAGTGGCACTCAACCACTTAGCCACATCCCCAGCCCTTTTTTGTATTTTATTTAGAGACAGGGTCTCACTGAATTGCTGAGTGCCTTGCTTTTGCTGAGACTGGTTTTGAACTCCAGATTCTCCTGCCTCAACCTCCCTACAGGTGTGCACCACACCTGGCCTATGGTCATGGTTTTTAAAGGCAAAAGTATTACCTCTCATACTTTTACTTTTCCATTGTGAAAGAATATAGATTTTTATTAATGAGAACAACTGAACAGACAACTTTAAATAAAGTATGTGGATAAGGTTATCCCCACATGCACTGAAATATTAATATATTGATTTTATTGTTTTGATTAATTTGTGCTTCTTAATATGGGCAGACTTCTATTTTTTCCTACTGGAAATGCAAAATTAGGC
The DNA here is from genome assembly GCA_020662805.1 of Glaucomys volans. Taxonomy (NCBI): domain Eukaryota; kingdom Metazoa; phylum Chordata; class Mammalia; order Rodentia; family Sciuridae; genus Glaucomys; species Glaucomys volans. The sequence continues at coordinate 267,393 of JAJEJO010003493.1, forward strand.
TTTCTTTTAGAGTTGAAAACAAATTCTATTCTTTACATGACTCCTTGAAGAGATTTTTAAAAGTAAGAGTGGAGAATTTTAATGAGTGGAGAATATGACTTATTTTATCCTTTACCAAAAATGTATTTTTTTCCAACAGAACTTGCTTTTATTTAGACAGTTTCTATTCTGTTTTTTCTTCTTAAACTTATTATATATTGATTTACCATACACTTATAAATAACTGTGATGAAACAAAATATAAATAAATCAAAAACTACAAAAGTACTGAGACAGAACCAATGAAAATAGATCATAACACTGAGAAGGGGAATAAAAGAAAATTGGAATGAGCCAGGCTTGGTTTTAAAAGGCCTGGCACACTGACAACAGAACATATAAGGTTTGGGGGACATTTTATGCCTCTCTTCTTTTTCCATATTTGTCAGCTCAAATGAAAATTCTGTTTGCTATTGCACTAAGAGCAATTTCCTAGAGAAAACAAATCTTCAACTTAAATTTCAATCACATTTGGAATTTTCACATTATCTTTTCATTTTGCAAAAATCAAAATGTAACTCACATAAAGTAAGTGTGCCATCTGAAACTGCAATTTCCAAGCTTATCTCTGTATCACAGAATGACTGAATCATGTTGTTAATTTATGGTACTGCTATCTACCTCTTGAATGCAAAAAAGAAGAAACAGGAGTGACTCTTACATGTTCCAAACCCAATGGTTCAAGTTAATTAGACTATAATGTGCACATTTTAAGTTATACAATATTTTTCATAATAATTATATGCTATGGAGACATCTATTAAAAGCCTAAAGTGATCATTTAAATGCAAAATCTCTGATAGAACTCCATTATATTTTTCATACTAAATTAACGTTACAGGCTTCTAATGGATGCTTTAATTAGGCATTGATGTTATCAGCAATATTTGGCAAAATAAAATCTGTCACTGTGAAATATTCATTATGTTCAATTTCTGTCAGTCAATATTAAGTATTTTCTGAACCTTATGATTTAAGTAAGAAGCTAAAAGCTAAGTGAGAAATTAAAAATCCCCAGACAAACCTCCTTCACATGTGCTATATAAAAACACATGGTCATTAGGTATCTTTTGTATTTCATAATTGCCAAACAACCTAGCTTCTTTCAGCCATCTACACTCAGAGTACTCTGTCAGATGGTTGCCTTAATGCTCCATAGAATCAAAAACAAAAGGCCTATCCTAATTGAAATACCTGTCTTTCACAAAGCAACTGGAAGGAAATGTGCATGTGTGTGTATTTGCATGCACCATTCAGGAATGCTACAGACTGTGGGGGCCAAGAGGAAACAGCCAGGGTGGGTTAGGGGTGAATTGAGGTACTGAAACAGAAACTAAGGCACAAAGTGGGGTGGGGGGTAAGCAATCACAGGCCAGGCCAGGGCAATACAGGGAAAGAAAGCTGGGGGCTTACCAGTAATTTTCCCGTTGGCTTCCAAGGGAGGCTGCCAGCTCACAATGACAGCACGAGGCTTCCCTTCCCGAGTAATGACGGTCAGATCCTTGGGAGCAGAGGTCGGGGCTGCAAGATGAGACAGAGACAAGGGCTTGTCATTGGTTATGAAAGGAAACAGACATGGGTGAGACTATTCATCACGATGTTGACGCTCAGAATCTATCATGAGTTAAATCATGTTTATTTTGCCATGTACAATTCATTTCAATGTTTTGAATTACATAAACAGAGATATAAAAATTAATGGCTTTCCAAGGAAGTTAACTGACTTCCAAGAGTGACTGCAGACAGAATAGAATGTGTAGACACTGGAGGAGATAGGCACAGCCTGTGTTTTCAAATGAGCTCACACTGAAAATAGAAGAACCATTATAAGAACAAGGAAATGCATACAAACAATGAGACTGATGGCTACCTGTCTTTAAGAGACAATTCTGCTACAACTGTGACTTATAAATGAAAATGTCATCCAATTATTTCCTTAAAAGCCAGGGGGAAAAAAGGAATTAAAACCCAGGTCAAAACATGTTGCCTTGGTAATATATTAGGTATCTCGTAAACAAGAAAGAGAAAGAAAGACACTAAAGAGAGGAGGTAAGTGCCTTCATTTCAACCTGGTAGGAAACAGGATGGCCTGAAACCTTGCTCTTCTTGAAGCTATTTCTCCCGCCGTTTTGTGTACGTTAAAGCTTGAAGCAAATTGGCTGAGCCAGTCCAGTATTTTCTAGGCCTCTTCCAACTTGTTTTCTCATCCTTGATACTTTGAAAGACAGCTTTCCTTCCAAACAGCAAACATTGCTCCAAATCTATTAGCTACAGTCTCTTTGTTCCTCTTTTTTGACATAGGGAGATTTCAGAATACATCCAGGCTTTATGTTTGGGTTCTGGAAGAATTTATTGGTATCCAAATATGAACTCTGTGTATAACAACATAGGTAGAACATGTTCTCTAGGTTAGAACTCATCATTGCTCTATCATTCTCTTTGGTTCTTCTGTCGGTCAATCTGTACATCATCTACACTCTATTTTCAGTATCTCTTCCTGAGTAGAACTTCGAATATGAGTCAAACAGAAGGGATACCAATTATTCTCATCGATCACACACCATTTTTTTTTCTATGCCCTGATCCTCAAAGTCACTTGATTCCATCCAGATAACTTCATTATCTGAAGTTCCACCTAAGTTTAATATATTGACAAGGTACATAATATATTTCAAATTTTTTTTGTACCAGAATTAATGTCAGGGGTGCTTAACCACTGAGCCACATCCTCAGGCCTTTTATTATTTTATTTAGAGACAGGGTCTCACTAAGTTGCTTAGGGCCTCACTAAGTTGTTGAGCCTGACTTTGAACTTGTCATCCTCCTGCCTCAGCTTCCCCAGCCACTGGGATTACAGGTATGGACCACCACATCCAGCAATATAGTTCAATTTTCAAAGAAAACAAGAGAAAGTAGAAGACACAAAAGAGGAGGGAAAGAAATAGAAGAAAGGGAAGAGGATCAGAATGACCAAAATGAAGAAAAGAGAGGAATAAAGAAGAAAGCACAAGTCAAGTGTAGTTGTAAAAATTTGCATGTATACAAAATTATACCAGGGTAAGTGTTGCAAGAAAAGTAGGTTTGGTATAGGAAAATACCAGAGGCAATGCTACCTTAAAAGAGGATTATTCTCATAAAGAGTTCATTTGGCTATTTTATAGGCCATGAATATGAAGATAAGATAAAGTCAGAAATTGACCTAGATTATTATAACAGGCATCAAAGGGAATTTCACAATTATGGAATAAATTAATAGATATGTCCTTTTAACTAGTCAAATTATACTTTGCCTTAACTGTGTTAAAATTCAAATTGATGTGTACTTAGAAGACAGACAAATGATGATTAGATTGCCTCACTTAATCTGTTATGATATTCAAAAAAACATAAACCAACTCTTTAACTTTAGCAACCAAAATAATACATGGAAGAGTTGCTTATCCAAACAAGTAATCTAACAACTAAACTACTTCAGGTGCTGTGCACATTCTTTTTACTTAAGCTTTGTGAATGCAGGGGAATAGAAATGTTGGTATTAGTATTAATGACTCAAATGTTTAGGATTATCATATGAACTGCATATCATTCATTAATATTTAAAAAAGAATATGGTCTTAATTTCAAAGATCTCTACTTACCCAAGTAATATAACTCTGGCCTGCTGCAGAAACTTGGTTACCAGAGGTGGGGAAGAGGGAATGGCAGGGAAGATTACAGTGTACACAGATCCAGTTAGACTCGGGGAGTGAGTTTTAGTGATCTATTTCACTGCATGGTGACTATACTTAGGGATAATGTATTGTGTAATTAAAAATTCCTCAAAGGGTAAGTTCTCAACATTCTTACCACAAAAGAATGATATATTGGTAAGGTGATGGACAGGTTAATTAACTTGATTGAATCTATTTATAATATATACCTAAATCAAAATATCACAGGTATCCTAAATATACACAATTGTTCTTTTTCAACTGAAAATAAAGAATATAAGTTTGAAAAACAGAAATTCTTCCTTAACTACTCAAACTCTCTGGGTTAAGTCTAAAAAAATAATTACATGCCACCCTATAGAATTTATGCTTCATTTATAGCCTCATTTCCCATCATTGTCCCATGACACCATGCTCCAATCACTTTGAGCCATTCAGAAGTGTCTTTTGAATACATGGTCTTTCTGACCCCTGCTTGCATGAACTCTTCCTTTCCTTTGCAAGTCCCCACCATGGGTACCTGGTGATGCACACAGTACTCAGCTAAGCAAGCCTTGCTCTGTGACACCTCATTTATTTCTCCAGACAGAATCTGTACTTCAATCTATTTGCTCTGATTTCAACTTGCCCAAAATTTTGGGATTGTATTTCTTAAGTTACTTCGGGATTTTTTCAAAATGTTTTTCTTCTATGTTGGATTATTATTCTATCAAAGATACAGACTACATTTTGTACTGAGAGCCTTCATCTCAGGGCCTGACAATTACAATTGAATACAAATGAATACTATTAGAAAACCCATAATTAATATCTTGGCCCACTAGACAAGCAGTGCTTTCTGTTATTTCTGTCTCTTCAACAATTTTCCCCACATTTGAAATTTTTCATGAAGTATATGAATAGAGGTTAACATTCAAGATTTGGAAGATTTTAGCCAAAGGATCCATATTGGGCATTGTTATTGGGTCTGTCCAGCATCCCATCTTTGCTGCTTCTTGTTAGAGAAACTTTTCCTTTGACAAATAAGCTTTTATATGAGTCACCAGCATGGTAGTAACATCAGATGGAAACTAAAAGGTCTTCATCCTATCTTGTGTTTAACTGTGTGATGACCTGTATTAGAGATGCCAATTAGGTTCTCTCTTTGGAAAAGTGGAGTTTGGACACAAGGAAGGAGGAAAGTGGAGTCAAGCCACCATGGCACCTTGCAAGGACAGACCAACAGTTCCTCACCTCTAAGACCTGAGAGTAATGCTGGCTGCTTTGTCCCTTTCTCAGACCTGATTAGTTCAGGTATCCTTCCTGTTATTTCCATTTTCTTAACTGGAATAAAATTAAGAATTCACCATCTGGACAGAATGAAATCTTTTACTTGAAAAATTTTGCCTGCCACCGTTATCTTCATCCTGAGCCATTTCAGCATCTAACAGTGTGGCCCCATTCAGTCCTTGTGTAACTAAAGAATTAGGAATAAACCCTAGAGTCACTTCATTCCCTTTTCTCCTCACAGTTACAAAATCTGCAGACACCTGTGAATTACTTCTTGCTTCTCATCATCATCCAGGGATCTCATCCACATGCGATTCACACCTCTGTCCAGATCATTATCTGATTTGACAATCACCCTTTCTACTAAGCACATTTCTGAAAGCTAATATCTTTTTGCCAGCAATGTGTCTCACCATGGGCCTCCCCACAAGGCCAGGCAGGTGATGAGAAATCAATAGGATACATTTATCAAGTCAGAGCTTGGTGTGCATTTTGTTTATGAAGGGGAAAGTGAATGAATTTTCATGCGTTGAGTTGAAGTTACTACTCCTTCTCTTTCCATGAGGGAAGATCAGATTCTTTTTACTCATTTAAATTTAACTACATTCATCTCCTTTCAAGTTAAATGGAAGAGAAGGTCCTTTCTTATCTCCCAATAAAGCACATAGCGCAGAGCTCATTCAGCTGGTCTTATTCTTCCTAAGATGCTGTGAACACGGGCACCCAGTGCAGAATTCTGAGAGTATGAGCTATTCATGTAGAACATGTGAGCTAGAGATTAAATTAAATTAGACTAACGGGAAAACTTCTTAGAGAAAGAAGTACCCACAAATATATAAATACATTCATAGTGGAGCTCTAACAGTTGATAGTAGTCCGAAATAAAAATCAGAACTGCAGTGTCATGGGACAAGTTCTAATGAAAAAAGAAATTCAACTTATTCAGAGAAGAGCTTCATTGGCATAATCTTTTTGTATGTTCAAAACCTGTAGTGCAGTTTGCCCACAACTATGATATAATATCGAGAAACCAATTAAACCCAATTAAAAAGCATATATTTTTCAGATGTTGGAATTCTGTGAGCCATAAATGCCAAAGTATATTGCATCCCTGTTAAGGTTATAAACTCTACATTTATGATCCATAGTAAATGAGACTCTGGTAAAATTTATAGCAAATCGCATAATGGCTTTTCATGATGTAGTCCCATTTCCAAAGAGTGAACGAAACCACCAGGAAACTTCTTCCTATATCCAGCTATGGTTCCTTGGGGTGAGTATCCATGAGAATATAGTTGTAATTATTTTGTATTTAATGTCTTTCCAAATAGCTACCATGATGGTTGTTCAAAACACAACTGTTCAGTGGAAGGATTTTGGTTCTCCACTCAAATGTATTCAAGATTCCTATTCAGATCTGCTGAGTTAACATCACAAAGAAGTCACATATTAATCATCCAACCAGGTTATCTAATCCATTGGAGAGTCATCTTCTTCTTTCCTAGAGTAGGGAGTACACAATTAGCTATGAAAGTACTATGGACTATAAAGGACACAATATTTCACATAGGACAAGGTATGATTGAGAATCCATCGTGTGCATAAGTTTCAACTCCCACGTCACTATCAGAGGTCAAAAGGAGGCATTTTGGGGCTGGGGATATAGCTCAGGTGGTAGAGTGCCTGCCTTGCAAGCACAAGGTCCTGGGTTCAATCCCCAGCCCTGCAAAAAAAAAAAAAAAAAAAGGAGGTATTTTGAGGCCAGTGTTTCTTCACATACCTGCTTCATACGTGGTGGCATGTGCAGTCATGCTCCATGTGCTGGACCTTCTGTTTTTCGTTACCATGACTGAGAACTCATACATTGTGTTTGGTTTGAGGCCTGTTGCTATGTAGCTGAGAGATGTTGTGTCTTCTGACTATACAAGTAGGAAATGAGCAAAGAGAAAAAATGACCTCTTATCAATCTAGTCAATCAAGACATGTAAAAAGACTATCAAGAAAGTCAACAACCCCCACCCCACTCTCTTTCAAAAGAGCAAAAGAGAACACAGCACTGATTCTACTCCTTTTCTGTCGAGCAGTTTACATAAGCTGATTACATATCAGCAAACGTGATCAATAAAATTAGGTATTATGTTGTTCAAAGAGGTTGTTAGCGGATAGATTTTCCTGAGAGAGGCAAAAGGATCAGTGCCAGAACAAACTCTGCTTCCTTCTGTCAAATCCAGTTTTGGAAGCAGTGTGTTCTGAACTTAAGTTTATTTTTAATTGAAATCTGGGAATTTGGGAAGGTTCAAGTTTAATATTTTACATAGATCATCATTTTCATTTTTCACTGGTAACAGAGGTAATTGACTAGAATTTTAACACATATTGTGTCTTTTAAACAGACTTTAAGGTATAAACTTTTAGTACTTCCAGAATCTATTTAGATCTTATAAAGAAAATAGAACAAAAGCAGTATTGTGCCATGTAATTTACTTTCTTTGTGCATATTTCACATTGAAGAATGTATGTAACTGTAGCAATTGATCAGGACAGGGACACCAAACTGGTTAAACGCCAAAGGATTGCATTGGTGTGCAATGCGGTATTAATCTACTTAAGTCTTCTGAATCCATTCTCTGCCTTTTAACCAACAAACTTGAGTTATTTTAGTCGAAAGTAAATTAATTAAATTATGTCTTTATTGCTTACTCAAAGCATCAAAATGGTAATGAAGAGAAACATGCTAGTCTCCCAGGTTAAAGCTTATTTTCCAGATGATCAGGCACATTCAAAACTGTTTATACCTCTTATAAATATCCACTGTGCTTGATATTTTGTTCTTGGTCTTCTTCCAAGCATACTCACTTTTCCTTTTATATTTATTCTTTTTGTTATATATCTACATCTTGAAATCAAGGAAAGGTCTTTTTCCCCATAGGTACATGTCACATCTACTTCTACCTTACTCGTATTCTATGGTAAATCTTTTTTATTCTACTGTGAATCTGTCTTGGGTTATAGCTATGAAAATCCTACATTTTGTTACAACACCAAATAAATATTTAACTGCACTAATAACATTTGGATGACATGCCCATCTATCCTATTAAAGTGATGAGCTCAGATACATTTATCAGAAGCTCTTCTTAAACTTAGTTATAAAAATATGTGTCCTAAATAAAGGTAAAAATACTTGGTATAATCAGGAGGATGGAATTCCATCACATAATACAAAGTAAGCAACTAGCGTGTGTGCTGATGTATAACTTCAATATTTCCCTCCCACACATGATATCTAATACCTCTGAGTCTTAGAAATAAGAGGGGGGAATGGAAAAGTGAGAAAAGTTTAACACCAGACTCTGGGGGCACCACTGACATTTAGGAGCCCACCAAGCAATGTAATCTTTATGTTCTAGAATGACAGAACATTCTATACCATGCATTCACTCAGTGCTCTCTGGAAACTCAGAAGGCTACTGCCTGGTTTACATCACTAAGACTAGAAATATTTTGGAAAATCATGGTCAGTTATTTTTGTGGATATGCAACACCCAGATACTACCTCTCTGAGTCTCAGTTTCCTCATCTGCAAAATGGAGATAACCAGGACACTGAGTGTGTGGCAATCTTTAAAGTGTGAAATAAGTCATGTCAAACAGTGCTTGGCCCAGAGTAAGCATCAAATAAATGTCAGCTTTAATATTTCATGCATTGTCTCTATTATATATATATATATATATATATATATATAATTTTAGGAAAGTGTTAATTAAATTCCCTGTTGAGTTGTATCTTGAGGAATGAGACTGAGTCTTACACAACTGTCTGTGCCCATCTATATTTTCTGTAACATTCATGGTATATCTGACAAGCACTGGTCAACTGTCAATGAATGTGCATTTTGAATGGGAATTCATGAAAAACAGCATATGACTAAACACTTTGGTGGAAGAAAATTCCTCCATTTTATCAGGAAAGTCAATACAGTGTTTTGGACAATTAAAATGTAAATTCCAGGATGGTAGCTTGATCTAGGACTAAATGATGGATAAGGGTACTCATGGGGGAGAAGCCCGGGTGATGTCATCTGCTCATCTGGCTCTACTTCATCTGGGAAATTGATCAGTACTACACCTTACCTGTGTTTTCATAAAGAAACACACAAACATACTTAACTATGATGAATCCTATTTGTTTATTTTAGAGTAGATGCGAATCTACACATGATATAGATGGGAAAAAAAAAAAACTACATTAAGTGACATTACCAGACATTGCAAAGCCAAAGCCAACTCTTGAGCCCAGATCATTTGAATCCATCTTTGCTATTGTGTATATGCCTTGTCTCTCTTATAAAGCTACTGCGGGTAAAGAAGTAATAGACAAGACCGGATTGAAAAGCACAAAGTGCAAATCAAAGCATCTGTTATCACTATTTGTAAAATTGTGTTTATCTCTGGTAGACCATGTGTGTTCTTCATTTGTCCTTGTTTTCCTCAATTTATCTAACCCTTTCTTCTAAACTTCCTCATCTCAGGGTGTAGATGAAAAGAGGTGTGTGTGTGTGTGTGTGTGTGTGTGTGTGTGTGTGTATGTGTGTGAAGGGGAGGGTATTTTAGTGATTTAAAGTCTTATATCAGAGAAGATGATGAGAAAAGGAATAGTTTTGGGTCTCACTTTATAGGCATTGTCTGTGAGACAATAATTCCCAGGCTTCAGTGCTAACCATTCAACTAAAATCATTTGCCTCAAGATATTCTGGAGCTCAAAACGTTCTGCAGAAAACTATCATTGTCCTTTAGAACATTTCACATTCTGTCAAAGTAACCATGGCCATTCTGTGAAATAAATGTATCTACAAAATACAGCAATTATGAGCTTAAAAAAAATTTTAAAGAGGGAAAAGTACTCTTTTAAAAGTAAACTTAAAAATGGGCAATTTATACATGAAAAGATTTTCTTAATATGCTCATGTTTTTTCTGGTTGTCTTTTCTAACAATATTATCTTTATTTATGGTTCTATTCAGTCTTAAGTCCAATACTAAAAGGGGATAGAAGCGGTACTTACGATGTATCTTACATCAATGGTACTATCTAGAATTTCCTAGAGTGTTTCTTCCAGTACCTGGTCTAGCAGGGCAGCAGTACCAAAGAATGCTGCTTTTTAAATGGCTTCAAGTAAAAATTGATTTATGATGAAGTGTGAATTTTATGGCATTTAAAAATTGAAAGATACTAGAGGCAGATCCCGCATGTCTACAGGAAGAAAGAGGCAGGCTTAGAGAGTTATTAGTGGGATTTCACTATTATCTCCAGGGTTGGAGTCATCAGTTCCCAAAGGACACTTTCATTCCCCCTAAATCACTTCTGTCTTGAGGCTGGATTAAGGAAGATGGTAGCTCAGTGGAGCCAACAGTGGATAGAAGATTGAAATTCTTCCAGAGTGCTACCAAAGCAGGTTTATCAAGAGCAGAGATAAAAGGGGGTTTGAAGAAACTGGGGGGCCTGCCTCCAGCCACTTGACTCCTTAGTTGCTGTGTGACATTCATGCTCTTATTTTCAAAGCTTCCTTTTTCATCTCCAATTGGCATCTTGTGAGGCACTAAGCTTTAAATGTGTTTTCATGTGTTATCTCACTTGAATGACTTAAGAATTCTTTTTATCTCCACGGAGCTGAGTGTATAGCTCATCCTAAAATATATGTACTATGTAACATATTACATATATGTAATATGTTAAGTGAGTGCAGCTAAAATATGTAAAATATTACATATTATATATAATATATTGTTTTTATTTTTCAAGATTAACTGCCTCCCTGACCCAGAGCCCTTACAGATACACTTGGGTGCCTGATAATCACTTGCTAATCCTCTCATTTTGTTTAACTTGTGTGCTGTCTATATATGCTAATATAGTAACAGGTTTAGGAGGCAACACAATTGTCTCTGTAAATAACGCACTCTTTGTTACAGTTTGTGAGGTTTCCTGGTAGAGATTTGAAAGTGGGAATGACAGTGCCTCAGACAGATCCCTAAGGAGCTTTTAAGAGGTTGTCAGGCAACACGGTGGCTGGTGCCATTCCTCTTAGTTTGAGAGGATTTTCTTCCACCACAGGAGGATGTTTTCAAAGCTAAACAAGAAAGTCGATGTTAATGGGTTAGAGAGCTCTCTAAGGATGTTATAAAAACACCTTCCTGTTATCTATTCCCAGTTACATTCTCTGTAGGATGGGTCTCTGTGACATTAGCAGGGTTGCCTTTGACGTCATCTAGATTCTCAATGAAAAGAAAAAATACCAAAATCTATCCAGAAAAATTTCCTGGAATCCTGCTATTTTCCGAGGAAAATGATACTCCCCTATACAAAATCCAATTATTGATACAAACCAAGCATCTCATGCATTTCTAACAGCCGTTTGCAGCTCTTGATGTTTTTCTGTCTGACATTAGATTTGTTTCCTAAGACCTAATTATTTCATACTAATTTTAGATATTGAGTTACTAAAATGTTTTCTTTTTCCAGGTATTACGGCAGCAAAATGATTCATGATAGTACAGGAAGCATTTGAAAAAAAAAATGTATCAAATAAACGACAGTTCATTTTAAATTTCAGGCAAGCACAACTTCACCTTGTATTTGGCGCTCGCAGAGAAGCTGGTCCTCCACCGCACAGTGTAAAGACGCACCTCGGATGTTTTCTGGTTCTTAGGGACAGAGTTGTCTGCCCAGCTGACCCTCACAGCCTCGTGGGTCAGAGCCACAGCCTGTACACCTACTGGTGGGAGCATGGGGGTGGAGACATCTGGGACCGAGGTGGGGAAATCATCAAGCAAAGGATAATAATCAACTGGATCAGTGGGGTCTGGGTTAGAAAACCCACCAAATGAAACAAACAAATAAATACACAAATAAAAGCGTTAAAAAATAAATATCAGTGGCAACACATCACAATGAGTTAAATGCATGGCAATAATGATGAAGGGGAACATGAGAAGAACAGAAAAAAATGCAATTAATTCAATCAGAAAACACATTAGAACAGTAAGGTATGTTATCAAAATAACATTTCCTATCCTTCCACCACTTCCTTAGAGTAATTTTTGACCCATTTAACTATCACTTCTGGATATCTATTTTAAAAGTTCACTTTTGTTGGAATGCTGCACATTGCTTCTTCAAGATTTTTCATAGTATTTATTAATATATTAGATAGAGAACTTAATAAGATAAAATGGTGTTTCTGGTTTATTTTCTCCTGCAAAGGAAATAAGTGCTTACCAAACTCCTAAGTTGTTTTATTTTTTTCTTCTCCTTCTCTAAGTTGATTAGGTTTCTTGAATGCTTTCATTATTCTTTATCTTATATATCTTATATATATAAATATTGTTTAGGCAAGAAACAATAAAGAACAAAGCACCCTATCAGCCAGACCAACCCGTATGGTTGTGACTCCACGAATCCAGAGTGACCATATATATGTGGTCACTTGGGTCAATTTATGTTTGATAATTAGGTTTTAGAAAGGAGCTAGGGCAGCAGGTTTTCTGAGATTGGGATCCTTAAAGAAACTGCAGAAGTGTTGACATTACCCATATTCTCCCACAGTAATGAGCTCAGTTTTCAGTCTTGGCGGGCATTCCTATATTATACATTCTTTGTTCTGAAATTTCAAGTTCAGTGGAAAGACTTAACATTATTGGATGGGAAGACAAAATTAACTACCTACAGATTGATGAAATCCGCAGGAGGGATGCACATGCTTTGATCCATAACATAACGGGAGACTTCAGAATGCCATGTGTATTTTAATAAAGTTGTCAAAAAACATCCTTGCAGTTATTATTGCTGGGGAGATTACAATTACAGAAGCTTGTTTTGTGTGGCAACAGTCATAGTCTGATTTTGAGCATTTTAACTTCTACTTAATATATTTATATTTTTTAAAAATCAGCCTTTACATTATGGAATATGAATTCTCCATAACAACAACAACAACAAAGCACAGCATAGCTCAGGGTAGGCATTTGAAGAAGCCATTCAAGAAGATGAGACCTTCTAAAAGGCAGTGTCTGCAGCAGGAGGCAGATGAGTTTATTTTTCCTAACAGCCTAGTTCAAAGCTGAGTGGCTGGTGGCAACTCTGATGATCACTTCAGTTTGGCCACAGTATTTCAAACCCCTATCCCTATTCATCACTGTGTTTTCCAATGAATTATTTACTGGTCTGTGGTCTTTGGAGCAAAATATAAAACAATAAACAAAAACAGAACAAAAGCAGAGAGAGAAACAGAGAGAAAGAGGGAAAGAGAGAGATGTAAGTTTAAAATTTAATGACAAGAGCCCAGGCTTTCCGTATTTCCTTTGATGTCTCTTTCTATTACGGGCTCCTTTAAACCCAAATGGATTTATGGAATGATGAAGAGGGAACAGAAGGCAACCAGCCTCCATCAGGATCCGAGTCCTTCATCATGACCGCAGAGCAGTAAAGATGTCTTTGCCAAACTAATGTAGGCACTGCCTCGCTCTTTTCTGTTCTTGGCTAACTTCATGAAAATTTTATGTGGGGGGCAGTATTCTAACTTGTAAATCTTTTTCTGACCTGTTCATAGTACAGAGCTACCCTCTGCATGGTTTCCTTGTTGAATCCAGGTTTGTTGGTAAACATTTATTAACTCAGCAGTCTTTCATTGGTGCTACATGTAGGATTTTGGAATTTAGCAATTCTTTTTAAATAAATAGTAAGAGTCAATATTGCTATTTCCAATTTTAGAATATATTTTGATGACTATTGCTATGAAGTTTCCTTGAGTTAATTTCAGAATATTTCTCTCAGATTTCAAGCAATACTATCTGGTGTTATTTCTTTATGAACTTAAATAATCCAGAAATTTCTATTCTGGGCCAAGTTTCTTTGCTATTATAGGGGAACAATTGGTTTTTCAGGTGAACCTTTCATTCTGCTCATGACTTCCCCTAGAGCTGTGCTAATACAATAACCACTAGTTACATGGACTATTTACGTTTAAATTAACTAAAAGTAAATTTCTAAAAAAATTAAAAATTCACGTTTTGTGTGTGCTAGCCAATTTCAAGGGTTCAAGAGACACAAAGCCTAGTGCCTACCAAACTGGGTAAAGCAATTACACAGCATTTCCAACAAAGCAGAACATTCATGGATAGCAACAACCACAATAAATACATATTACACAGATTGCAAGAGATTGTTCCCACTCTGATCAGAAACTACTTGAGTAACTGGATTTAAAACACTTTTTTGCTGCTAAATCACTCTTTCTCAGGCTCATTTGTTTCCTTCCTCTCCCTGGGTGCCTTAAAAGTGTTGACTTTTAAATGGCTACATTCAAAAGAGCAAATTCATCCTTTTGCTAAGAAAAAAAAATCTAATCATTTTCTAATGGATATTTTGGTAAGAACCCAGAGCCCATGAATTTTCAGTCATTATTCTCAAGTTCAAAATGAGCCTTAAAAATAATAACATGATTTTACATCTTTTTACATTGGAGTTCATTTAAACATGGTAAAACCAGCTGAAAATGAATAAATTCAACATACTTCATTATTGCCCTCCTTTGTATTTGCCTTTCTCCCTTCTTCAGGTTCAAGATGTCTTGTTCTTGCAACAAGAAGAAATAAAAGGCTTTATGGCCAAACTTAAACTCTAACTGCCCTTGGCCAGGTGGAACTTTTAGCAGCTTGGATACAGATATTCTCTGCCACAGATGAGCTCCAGAGCTCACCCACGTCTAGGAGCACACACATGGAGAAAGCTCCAGAGTCTGATGCTTACTTTAGCTTGATGCTTTTATTGCTTTTGATATATTTTGTATTTACTTCACGTTGGCCTTTCTCCAAGGCAGCTCCTGGGAATACTCAGTAGAAGCTCAAAGACAAGATGTCTTTTACATGGCAATATGAGACACCATGACACATTTTTTGATAGAGTTTCTCCCAGAACCTTAACCTTTGATTCCATTTATTTGTCCTCTGTTCTCCATGATGTGTGGAAACATAATGAAATAATTCTTCCACTTCCAGGGAAGGGGTATTCTTTTCCTGTGGGAAGGACTGGCTGCAAACATACCTTTCCAACCCACTACTGGCTTTTCTTTCATAAGAAAACTCATATAATTTCCAACTTTGTTATTGCTTCATTTCTGATCCATTTGGATTAGAGTCATATCAGGAAAAAGATTGTCTTATGGATCACTGGTGTTTTAGAAACCACTGTGGGAATGGCATATGTTGAGAATTAAAGAATAACAGCAAATGTTAAACAGAAAGAAATTGATAATGCCTCATCTTCTTTTGAGCAACTTAGCTCCAGTTTATCCGAACTCTGCAAACTTAACACTTATTACTTTTTACATGTAAACTGATTTTTACATGTCTATCATGTAAAAATGGTCCATCCTTATGGTCTTTAGTTTTGGTAAAAGAATAGAATTATGAATATCTGATCTAAATCTAATTTTGTATAGCCTGATCACAGTTCAAAGCCACCACGTCAATGAGCAGCTCATCCACACCTTTTTTTTTAATATTGCAATTTAATTTTATTTTAAGTATTTTCATAGGTATTTTGTTTTTTACAGACTGCATTTTGATTCATTGTACACGAATGGGGTACAACTTTTTGTTTCTGTGGTTGTGTTCCTCCACATTTTTATCAGAGGCAGGAAGGAGACTCACTAAGTAAAAACATGGGGAGAATCAAAGTAGCCTGTCATCTCCCAGAGATCCTTGCTTTGGGCAGAGCAAGAGAATAAGGGGAAGTGAAAATCCTCCATGTCTCTTAATATCCATTCTACTTCTCAATTTGCCTCATCTTTCTGATTCTGAAGACAACACATTTGATAGTAAACATTTTCTAGGGCAATACTTCTTATTTACCCTTTTTGAGAAGTCATGAGCCCCTTTGATGACAGCACTACAGGTACATGTCATCTCCAAAGATGGAGGAATATATTGACATGGGTCCCAAAATTTGGGCATCCCACTTTGGGCAGATCTCAGACCTTGAAACCAAAGTCCAAAGATTCAGAGAGACTGGAATAACCATTTTTCCTCATAGGAACACCTAGTTGAAATCAACAGTGATCAATAAATTTCTAGAAATCAACATGAACAACTGTAAATTCATATGACAACTGTGTTCACAAGGCAGGCTCTGCATGGAGTTTGTGAAAGGGGAAAACAAACTCCAGAAAGTTTGCATAAGTTGGGCAGTAGCCCCAGGGTCCCTTGGGGTGTTTTCTAAGCATGCCCATCCATCTGGACTTCACCACTCAGTCATTGTGGGTGCCCTCTGCTGCTTGCTGTCTCAGGCCCTTTCTTTTCATTAAGGTGAAGCAGCTGACAAGTTAATGAGGCCTGAGCATGGGACTGGAGGGGTAGGTTCAAAGTGTGACTTAATCAGATGCAACTCTCCTGCTTCACATCCGGGTTTCACACAGAAGTCTATTGGAGGCAGTGATGAATTGATCTTTCAGGAGCTACGAACAGCCCCACCAAGCTGCCCCATATTCTACTTTGGAGTGACCCCAGTCTTACTAACAAGGAGCCTCCATAGAGGGCTGAGATCTCACCTTCTTACCTGTGCCTTTCTCAGTTTTTCTCCAACCTTTTCTCTCATGCTTGCTGCCTTTAGAATCTAACTCATACCACTATTCTAGAGGTGATGAGCTCTGGAATCAGCCAAGCCCTTTCATATCCAGAGTCCCATGTACTGCTGGGGTGACCTACAGGCCCAACTCAGAAGAAGCCCCTTCTGTCACTTAGCCTAGTCCAAACTAGCCCCAGGAAGTCAGCCGGTTCTCTTCATCTTAGCTTGAAGGTCTCTGCAGAGAAGCAAAGTGCCAACCTGAACCTCTGGCAGCCTCTTATCAGGGGTTTTCCTCCCTAAATAGCCTTGATTTGAGACAAGGTGCTCAGGAGAATGAAGAATCATATCAGGCTCCAAAACTGTGAAGTCACTGGAATGACAGAGAGCAAGGTCTACCTCGCCTATGTCTAGGTACCAACGCATGAACCATCCTCCCAGTTAATTCTGAAAACCAGGAATCAAAAATCTCATATGCACATGAGTGCCTGTGTACACACAGGTACCGCACACACAGAGAAGACTCAGAAGATAGCCATGTAATTCATTTGCAAAGTGTTTTTCCCCTTTGTTTAAATTTTGTTCTATTTGCTTCAGTGTCCCTTCGCCATCAAACACTGCCTACCTCGTCTCCGGAGGTTTAACGGTTTCAGCTCACCTGTTATGGATCTGGTGGTGGCACTTTCATACAGAGGCACGCCTTCTCCTGCGTTGTTAAAAGCTTTTAGGGAGATTACATAATGCGAACTTGACTCTAGAGAAAAACAAAAACAGTTTGAACGTGTTGATTTGTTTAGTGTACTGAATACTCAGGGTAAATGTTTTCCTGAAAACAAAGTTAATCTACTCTACTAAGTAAATTGTTGTTTGAAAATGAGTGAGCTGGATTCTGGGAAGAAGGTGGCAGTGATGGCCATGTCATTATTCTGCCTCTCTGAATCCCCTATGAAAGGTGACTGATGACCAGAGAGGAAAACAGGAATTCAGATGCTGACAATAAGACGAGGTGATGAGCTATGCCTTCAAACCCCAAAAGAAAAGTGGGTGTGGGCAATCAACCAACAGCCCTACCTGCCTCGATTTTTTGCTTCTATGTAAAAGAAATTGAAGGCAAGCGTCAAACCTGACATCAGGATAATCCTAAAATAACAGGTCATTCTGGCAAGTTTAGCAGAAAAGTTTGAGAACAGCAAATGTAAACACGTGAGACCGATGAGTCTCCTCTCCAGACAGTGCAAGAACTGTAGGGAAAGTACTAGAAAAAGATGTACGATCTTAGCCCAGACAGTAGCTATGTTAACTTTGAAGGTGACGTCCTCTTTCTCACATATTTACTCTGGGTCATTTGTGTACCACTCTTCAAAATATGGAAACCATACTTAGTTTGGTGACACCAATACAAAAATGGAGACCTAGGCCTGGTTCCACCAATGGCCTGCAGTTTGCTCAGTCCTGGTCTGCTAAAAGCAAAAGGGAATGGACCTTTGATATTTAGAAGAACTACTTGGATTTCTAGAAGACTGAGAAATAACTCATATCAATTCGACCAACAAATATTTCTTGTGGTAAAAAATCCCTTAAAAAGGTACCATAAGAAATATAAAGGATGATATTCCCACAGACAAGAGTACACACATAAAGGACAAAAACTGGGAGTGGAGGTGCATGCCTGTAATCCCAGCAATTTGGGAGGCTGAGGTAGGAGGATCACAGGTTTGAGGCCAGCCTCAGAAACTTAGGGAGACCCTGACTCAAAATAGAAAATAAGGAGACTGGGGAATGTGACATGTGACTCAGTGGTTGTATGACTCTGTGTTTAACCCCTGGTACCAAAAAAAATAAATAAATCAAAAATCAAAAGTATAACAAAAGTATGCAAGAAAAATAGATCAAAACAGAGTTTTCTATTTCAAAATAAACTAAACAAGGAAATAGTGTAAGATATGAAAGAGCAATAAAAATCAGAAATAGAAAAATTCAAATTGAGATGGCATCACTCAATAAGAAACTGTATTTAAATGGAAGAATTGACCTTAGAAATAAAGGTAATGATAGACAAAGTAAACACAACAGGTAGGAATAAAGTGAAAAAAGAATAAAAAATAATATGGGAGGAATTGATAAATATTAATGTTTAGAATAAAAATCCAGCACACAGATAAAAGAAAACCTTGAAGGAAAATACAGAAAAGAGAACAGATTATAAACACTAAAATTGTAATCCACATTGCTGATGTGATCTTTGGGCATGTGGATAAAAATATATGACTTATGGGGGGATTAGATGATTATCAGGGTTTCAACAGCACATTTTATATCAGAAGGAATTAGCATAAATTAATTTTAGACACTCTACATAAGAAAAGATAATTCCAGGATTTTATAGTCAACAAAAGTTAACCCTGAATATAAAGGATAGAGTCAAACTTCTATTCATTTGCAAGCAATCAGGGACTATTGTTTCCTTGATCCCCAGAACTAGTAGAAAATGAGTTTTAGATATTCAGAATGACCAGAAAAGACACTGACCTAATAACTACTGTTGAATAATAACTTTAATGAACTAAGACAAAGAGAGGGCTAAAGAGATTTTATTTTGCAATGGCTACACATTTTGAAATCACAGAAATAACATAATGGCAAGACAAGACTAAGGGAGAATAGGAAAAATCCCACCTCTCGGTTTATACACAAAGGACTTAAGATCAGCATATTACATGTTTATAGCACATTAATGTTTATTGCAGCTCAATTTACAATAGCTTAACTATGGAACCAACCTGGGTCCTAGGTGCCCTTCAATGGTTAAAAAAATTGTTTTATATACACATATATATTTATAAATTTGTTATATATATTTATAAATTTGTTTATATATATAAACAAATACATATACACACACACACATATATATATATATACATATATATATATTTAGGATGGAATATGACTCAACCTTAAAGAAGAATGAAATTATGGCATTTGCCTGTAAATGGATGGAGCTGGAGAATATCATGCTAAGTGAAATAAGCCAATCCCCCAAAACCAGAAGTTGAATGTTTTCTCTGCTATTCAGATGCTGCTTCACAATGGGAGGTGTGCTAGGGAAGAATAGTTACTTTAGGTAGAGGGGATTGAAGGGAGGGGAGGGGGTATTGGGATAGGAAGGATAGTAGAATGAATCAGACATTAGTACCCTGTGTACATATATAACTGTATGACCAGTGAGATTCTACATGTATAACCAGAAGAATGAGAAATTATACTCCATTATATATGATGCATCAAAGTGCATTCTACTGTCATGCATAACTAATTAAAACAAATAAAAAACCTAATGTTTCCATAGCTATTATTGATATTGATATTTTTATTATTATCATTCTGAGGGTAAAGTAATGGGGGATAAAGCAAATAAGTAAACATGAGATAATCTATCACCCCCCGTGTCCTTGACAACCAGGTTTTGGGGTCAATGAAAGGACATACAGGTGCAATATAGAAGAGGTTAAATATAATCCATTGCTTCTCAAATTGAATTGGAAAAATGAGTTTGCATTCAAAAGGTATTTTATATCTGTTTTAGCTCTATCTACTGCAGAAGCCCAGAAACATTGACTCAGTATCAACAAGCAGAGTACAGTTTTGAAAAATTAAGGCCACTATAAGAAACATGGGGCTATTTTGCAAAATGAGGACTAAAACAAGGACAATCTGTGCATATATCAAGATGAGAACTTCAATGTATTGAACCCCATCAAATATCCATGAATGCATGAATCCACAGATCCCTAGTTTGAAAGAAGAAACGTGACAATGGAGCCGACACATCTTGGTGTATGATATAGAGAGAGGAAACAACTGAGGACTGAAAAGTTCACTTCAAATGGACTTAGGAGTCATTTTAAAGAGACTCCTACTGATCAAGCATGCGGGCTGTTAGGGTCTAGATAGGATATGTCCCCAAAAGTTCATGTGTGAGACAATGTAAGAATGTTCAGGGGTAAAATGATTAGATTATGAGAGTTGTAACCTAACTGGTGGAGTAATCCACTGATGAATTAACTGGGTGGTAACTATAGGCAGGGAGGGTGTGGCTGGAGGATGTTGGTCACAGAGGTGTGCTTTTGGGGTTTAATATTTTGTTCCTGGTGAGCAGCACTCTCTTTGCTTCCTCTTGCCGTGTCCTAAACTGCTTTCCTCTACCACACACTTCTGCCACACACTTCCATCACGATAACAAAAATGACTTAAAATGAGTGTATTTATCTCTCACAGTGATTTCTGAACATTGTTTAGGTGGATTTTTCTTCACATAATTTATATATGACATAAATATTAGTATTAAAGATATCGGCATTCTAAGCCACAATGGCCCCCAAATATAGCAAGATGTCTAAAATAAGATTGCAACTAATATAGTCAAAGCCTTCATACAATGAATTGCTTTCCCTCCAAAAGAGAACATTTCTTTGGATGTGTGCATATTCTCAAACTAGTTTACTAATAACAAAGTAATCAATCAACAAATGTTAAACGTTCTTCAAGATTCAAGACTACTTATAAACACGCACTTCTGTTATCAAGATACTAACTTAAATTCTTATGTAGAAAAAAAATTCTTCATAAATACAAAATAAAATTAAATAATAAATATAAAGGCGTGGTGGCAGAGGGTAAGAAATGGAGGAACTTTGGATTATATTTAGGGAACTGGGTCGGGAGGGGGTTGTGGAAGGAAAGATAGTGGACTGAGACAGACACTATTACCCTATGTACACATATGATTACACAAATGGTGTGAATCTACATCATGAACAACCATGGAGATAAAAGTTGTACCCCACTTGTATACAATGAATCCAAATGCAGTCTGTAAAAAAAAAAAAAAAAGAAAAGTAATAAAGTGTGTAGCCAGCAAAACACTTCTCTAGCAGGACAAATATTCTTTCCAGTCATCACAGTAGAGACTAGGTCTGATTTCAAACATATGATTCCTCTACACAATGACAATATGAACATTTACATTAGGCTTGAACCTAATGAAATATGAAATTGTTTTCTGTGGTTCAAGTTCTATTTGATTCAACCTAATACATCTACATATTTGCATTTATCCAGGATTTATCAAGGGAGCAAGAAGAAGGTCACGAATTTCAAGCTCAAATGCTTAGGAGCTAGGGTTGTTTTTGTTTTTTAGATTAGTTTAGTTTTTTTTAATAAGAAAGAGATAGAGACAGAGGTGGACAAGAAGGAGGAGAAGGAAGGGGGGAGAGAGAGATTTGGCCATCACCTATGGAATCCAGCGGGGCAGAAAGGCTTCTAGAAAATAGTAAAGTGAAACTGCTATTCAGGCCTGAGACATTAGCAGCATGAGAAAGGCAGACGGGTGTTGGCAGGGTTTCTGGAAATCTAGACTTTTATGTGAAATCGGCTCATTTTTAAGTGTTGGTAGAGAATTCAAACAAAAAACATCAAAACACCTGGGTTAACAAAACAAAATACATTGCCAGACTGAACCCAGGCCTGCTGTGCTTCCGGGGCTGAGCATGCCCCGAAGGTCCACAGGGTGACAGGACCGGAAGAGTGAGGCCCAGGGGGAGGTCCCAGCTGGGCATGTCCATGAGAGGGACACTGGTTCTCTGCCCTCTCTTCCTCTCTGCTCCTGGTTCAAGGTGAAACCCCCTGTTGGCTCTTGCACACACAGCCACCACCGCCAGCCATGCCTTGAGGTGATACAGCGAAGGCCTGGACAATGAGCAGGCGCTATGGAGTGTGCGCTATGCCCTTTGAGCTCTTTGCTGCCTGGGGTATTTTGTTGCAGTAACACAAAGCTGACCAGTGCACAGGTCTGTGGCCACCGTCTATAACCTCAGTGAGATTCCTATAAATGCAACCATGTGCAAACATACAGACATGCATGGAAAACAGACTGAACACTTAGTAGAGATGCCAGCCAAAAGATCAGCAGTGACAAATTAGAAACTTTAGACTACCTGCTAAGCAGTATGGATATAAAACAACAAAAGTGGTGTTCATTTAAGCAAGGAGATTGGGTACTACTATTTTGTATTCACATCTCCAATTCAGAAGAGAATTCAGAGTTAAGAATGTCTTCCCTGATAGGGAGTTCTTGAGTTCCTAGTAAGGGGTAGGAGTGAACGCTCACAGGTTCTCAGGTGAATTCATGTCTCCACCTGTCTGTCTTCCCCTCCAGCTGCCTACTTCATATCCCATTGAACACTTCACTGTGCTACAGCCTCTGTAGCATTGTAGTGTTACTGGGTTTTGGTTTTTCGGAGTGCATATTATTTCTCATTGAAAAGAAAGAATAAGAGGAAATGTATTTTAACGATTCATTCTCACTGTACCAGCTTGAATTGGCACCTCAATCTCAATGTCAACCATGGCATCTCATGCAGCTGCTCCATGGCTCCTCATGCTATTCTCCATTTCTTTATCACCCTACCCCCATAAGTGGGAGGTAACTCACTCCAAAGCAGACCCTTGCTAGTGTTGATACTAAATCTATAGTCATCTGAGTAAAGCTAATTATTTCACTTGATGTGTAGCCATGGCTTAGAGTAAGCTGACAATGAGCCTCGAGTCTCCCCATTTACTAGCTGTGAGAATTACAACAAATCACAAAATTCTAAAAATTCCCACTATGCTACACATACCTTAGGAAGGATCAACTTTAAATTTAAATAAGAGGTGATAGCGGCTTAGCCTCGGGAAAAGTAAACACATAAGTCATGGAGTTGAAATGGTGGAAGAATATTGCCAAGAGCTAGAGAGGGTCTTGGAGACATTTTGCTCCAGTATTTTCCTATTGTCAATCAGCAATCTGAGACTCAGGTTAGTACTTGGAGTCTTTAAAAGGAGCACAGAAGTCCCTAGGGCATAGGACAATCCAGCACCTTTTGTGGCCTTTCTGGGGAGCTTTCCTTTGTGCTCTTCACACGCTACCTCCTCACTCCTATCTTTTGGGCTCACTGTGGTTATTGCATTGTGTGTGCTTTTGTCAAACTGGACCTACTGAGGAAATAGGATTTTTTATTTCCTTCTCCCATTAAGCTTGATCCTATACTAAATCAGCCTGAGAAACAATAAAAAAATGTTAAAATGTTATTTATTGGTTAACTAGTGAACAGTGGGTTACATTGGTTTTATCCCTTTATATTGTGATGGAGCCACCTTTTTTGAAATGTGTCTTGGGTATGAGGAGCTTTAAAAAAGTGAATTGGGAGCTCTAGAGGAGGGTGGTTTCCCTGTACTTAAGAAGGGTGTAATTTGCTAGTTTACCACTAGAGGGCAGTGTGGAACTATTTTCCTGCACATGCTCAGAGCTCTTAAACTTTGAAAACCAGTAAATCACTAAAGAATTACCTAGAATTGCTCCCTCTATAGAAGCATCAAATGAGTTAAGCATATTTGATATTATCATAATGAATTCCAAATGAATTAATCATTAATTATGGTCAGACCTCATTGTTCAGGAATATACTTAATGACAATTATGACAGTAAATTTATTTTTTTTGGATTTGCTGAAATGTTGCAGAAATGTAGGCTTGAAAAATTTATCAATTGTCTCTACAGAATAAAGAGCAGCATTATTTTTTATTTGAATTCACTGTGATTGAACCACACTGGAATAATTTGGATTTGGGTGTATATTCCATATTTCTAATTTTCAGTAAGATTTTTATCCTTCTTTGGCCAATCTTTCTTACAGAAACAAGTTCATCTGGGATAAATGAGACTGAAGAAATGCTTGATAACTCTGAACATCCAAAATAGATGATTCTTGGGCAGTGTTGCCTGTGTAGCCAGAGAAAAGGGAATAAATACACTTTTATTGATTACAGGGCTGTTGTAAAGAACAAGGAATGGGTGATCAGGAGAGGGCTTGGTTCTCCATCCCCAGAGACTTGGAAGGTAAGAGAACCATTATTCTAAGGGCTTTTGTTGAGTCTTCCCTGAAGGTAAGAGATGAATGCTGCTCTCTGGGGTTGAGGGAATGAATCAAGAGACCTGTAGAAGCTCCTCAAGGCTAGACCAACATGCTGTACTTGGTAATGAAAGCCAGTGGGAAGGACATCGTTATTTTTAATTAATATTTTGTGTGAATTTAATGCCAGTGGCATGTGCCAGATTGACAGCCCACAGTCTTTTATTCATTGCAGATTATGTTCTTTACTCAGTGGCCCCATCCATGCCAAATGCTTGTTGAAGCCCAGGATCCACATCCCTGAGTCCTTTCCCTGTGTTAACACTGCCAGCAAGTCAATTAGAGAAAATTAGAGTGGTAGCTGTCTCCTAATGCAAACACCTGCTCATTGCCACAAACCAGGGCTACCACATCCACAGAACAGAGGCCACTGGATCTCTGTCAGATGCTGTTACTAGACACCTTTGACCCCAATGGACCTGAACTGTTTAATTAAGTGTAATGGGTGGAGAGCAAATTCAGCCGATGGCATTGATCTCTTAAAACGATGAGCAATTCATATTTGAAGAAGATGCAATTTATGTAACATGTTCAGCTCTACTTCATTACATATGCCCCTTTGTAAATTCAATTAATAGTTAATTTAACCATTAACCTAATATGAATTTTCTTTTTTTTTTTTTTTCCTTTTCCAGGAACACTGTCCAAATAATGGTCAGAATGTAACATGATTTGCTCACTAATCAATCTTGCACATACCAGTCACTCCCCTAGTCAGTGAGGAAAAGTATTTGAATCTGAGGAAGAAGTATGAAGGTAAGTTTTCTTTAAGCCACTTAGGTCCATTACCAGGATGGAAAATAAATAAAAACAAACTTATAAAAAGAAATGCTTCTAAGCTCAGCAGATGGAACAAGCTTTACAAATATTTGTTGAATTGATGAACGCATGAAACATAGAAAGGCTAAATTACTGATTGCAGGTCAAATAACAAGTCCCTAATCATTTTGAACATAGAACTCAGAATTCTTGATCCTAAACTGTACCTTCTGACATATCTGTGGGTTTATGGGAAATAGATCCAAAGACATAATTCAACATTAACTTCTCTCACTTGCATATTCACAATCAAGTCCTCTTCATCCGTGTATAAATGATCACTGATTATCTTCTGTGTGTAAGACATGGTGTTTTAGTCAGCTATTTTGCTTCTGTGACTAAAAGAATCTGACCAGCACAACTGTAGAAGAGAAAAGGTTTATTTGAGGGCTCACAGTTTCAGAGGTCTTAGTCCATGGAAGGCCAGCTCCATTCCTCAGGATCAAGGTGAGGCTGAACATCATGGCAGGAGAGAGTGGCAGAGGGAAGCAGCTCACAGCATGGTGATCAGGAAGTTGAGAGAGTCTCAACTCTCCAGATACAAAACACATGCCCCATAGCCACTCCCTGATTCCCACCTCCTCCAGCCACACCCTACCACTTCAATTAATCCCATCAGGGATTTATTAATTCACTGATTGGGTTAAGGCTCTTACCACCCAGTCAATTCTCCTCTGAAACTTCCTGCATTGTCTCACATGTAAGCTTTTGGGGGACACCTCACATCCAAACCATAACACGTGGCTACATCGTTTTTCTAGGGCATATAAATATTTTATCCTGCACCCTCCCAACAAAAGCACAAAACTCTTTATTTTCTCTGAAAAAAATCTGTTAATGAAGAAAAATGTTGGTGGAATCAGAGCAGAGTGTTCTGGAATCTGAGAGGCTTTGTGGAGATGATTCAGTATTCAGCAGTATTGCTGAATCCTTTGATGAACAAAGTCCAAAGGAAAAGTATGGATAATCAATGGCAGGGACAGTGGTCACAGTGGGTGCATGTTGGAGTTAAAATTTGAAGACAACGGTAGCAATTGCTCTTTCTCCTCCTCCATCTCTTTCTCCTCCTCTGCGTTCTTTTCCTATTCTCCTCTCGCTCCCAGTAGTAATATTTGTGGGATGCCTAATTAGGTCCTTTTTAAAAATTACCACACATTCCTTATTTTATTTAATCTTTACCTCAATTTAGTGTGTGGCAAAGGAGAGCTATTCAACCGACACAAAATAATTGTACATATTTAAGGTGTATCATGATGTTTTGGTACAGGGATACATTGGGTAAAGTTCAAATCAGGGTAAACATAACTATTTCCTCAAGCATTTATCATTACTTTATGGTGGAAGCATTCTGAATCCTTGCTTCTTGATTTTTTGAGATATGTGGTACATTTTTTGTATCTTATCACCCTACTGTAATAGAATACCAGAGATTATTTCTCTTATACCTATAAATTAGGGTGGGAAGGATGGGGAAAGGTTGACCAATGGGCAATTCATATTTCCTGAATGAATGAATGAATGAATGAATGAACAACCATGCTCTTTTTATAGGTAAGGGGTAGAATGTCGAATTCCAAAGCTCAGGCTCCTGCCTCTGTACTTCCTGTCTTTTATCAAATAAGAGATGCTGGGTTGAACAGCATTTTGAACAAATGTTAAACTGTGGTTTTAGGGATTGATTTCCCCAGAAGTACATAGTCCAGGAGAATAGAAAGGTATTGAAAGTAGGAACACTCCAGGGGTTATGTAAGTGCCTAGACAAGGGTCATGAGGACCTGAACTGAGGTGCAACAGCATGAATAAAGAGCAAACAGCAGTTGTAACATGATCTGTGGATATACTGGAGGGACAGTGGAGAAAGGAACACAGAGAGAATGGTTTCTAGATTTTTACCTTATAGTGCAATGACATTATGCAGGACTAGGAAACCTGTCATATTTGCATTAGGGAGAGAAAGCTATCATAGATGCAGGTGACTGGTTTTCTTGGATTCTGTTTACTGTACATGGATTGTATGCAAGTAACTTGCAGCCCAGTGCACTCTCTCTTTGAGCCATGAGATAGTGGAGCATCTATTACAGGCTCTTCTAAATAATTGCATCTCTATTTTTTCCTCTAGTGGTATGAGTTATTTAGGCTTCAGATAATCTACTTGGAGTTGTTGGCTCCACCTTGGTGAGGGAGACCAAATTTATGTAGATCATCTGTTGTATTTAGGAAAAGCCAACTCTTTCATCTGTACTGTGCTTTAATATTAAAACAGTATTTTTTTTAAACAATATTTTTAATAATCATCTCAATGGTGCTACAAAGCAGCTGGTGCAGAAATGATTACCCTTATTTTAGAAATGGAGAGAATGAGGGGCTGGTTGCCTATCATCTCAGCCAGGTGAGACCTGAGTGTCTCGTGTGTGGTCAGGTGTGCTCCTCTATAGGGTCAGGACGAGAAGGTCTGGGTTTTCTCTGAACAAAGCTGCAGAGCAGACCTTGGTCACCAATTAAAGCCAAATAAACACTCCTCACCTGCTTCAGTGGGTCTGGGTGCTTTGGCAGACAGCCCTCACAGTCAGAGAAATGACTGAGTAAATGCTCAGATAACAAAGCACTAACTGCCCCTTGCAGATGGGGCACTTAATAAAATGATTTCTCAACAAAGCTTTCCATCAGGAAATTAGCTAAAGACAATATAACCAAACACACAGGCTTCCTCTCTTTGCTCACATTTCTTTAAAGAAAATGAATTAAACATAGAACAAGGAGGGAATACTGTGTGACCATCAAAGGACTCAATAAGAAATACAAATACTGTTCATTTAATTCAAGTAAACAAAGTATCACCCCAGTTCAAAATGTCAGTGAGACCGACCGCCTAGCATAAATATAATACAGTAAAATGTATTCTTGTTAGGAACTAAAAGGGGAAGCATGTCTTTATTCAAATGCTTACCACCCCCTCTTCCCTTCCCACTTCCTTTCCCCTTTCTCCTACTTCAGTCTCACTGCCTTGATTTTCCTTTGGGTTTCTGGGATGGGGGAAGGGAAGAAGGAAGTAGAAGAACACAGAAAGCAGAAGGCAGGAAGAGAGAGAATGATAAGAACATGAAACCAGAGTGGGAAGGGAATCTGGGTGCACCAGATGCCAGCTTCCAAGGGTTTTCTGCACTTGTCCCCATGGGAACGTGAAGGTGGGACAGTGATGGTCCCCATTCCAGAGATGAGAAAGCTGCAGGGCTCATTAAACAGCAGTGCTTGGATTCAAAGGCAGGCTGTCCTACTTTGCAGTGTGCTCAAGGGTCACCTGAGGATAAGGATTAATATGGCAGGGTCAGGAGCCCTGAGAGGTTTGCACTCTTCCACAAGTAGATTCAATGATCCAAGACAGAAATAACTTGGGGACCTGACTATGCCTCACTTTAAACAGAATCCAGATTGCTTCCCTTTGTAGTACATATACCAACATCACATAAATACCATTCCAGATGTCCCTCACATCACAGCATACTAGTACAAGTTCCGGTGACCATCATTTTACACTTGGGGCTTGTCTTTTCACTCAACAAGTGTCTGAGACTGTGAGTGTGTGTATGTGTGTGTGCTCATGAGCACAAGCCTGTGTGTACTGAACTGCTTCCTCTACCGCCTGCCTTCTCTGGCTAATGTGAATGCTATCAATCATGCAGAGGCAAAGAGACCACCACACTCAAGGAACGCGCTACCTTTGCGCCTATTTGTGTATTTTCTTATAATCACAGTTGTCGTTTCCTGCTCTACTGTTGCTTTCTGCTTTCAGATGAAGTCCCATTTAGGCCAGCCCACTGAGTACTATAAAACAATACCATCCCCCACCACTTGCTGGGATGATGTAAACATCCAGTGTGTGCTCTGTCCAATGTGGTAGACCCTAGTCACAACAGCTGTTGTGCACTTAGAATGTGAGCAGCACACCAGAGGAATGGTTTTGTTCCATTTCATTTAATTTTGATTAATTTAGAGAGCCACAAATGGACAGTGGCTTCCAGATTGCACAGCATACCTATGGAGAAGCTCTGCTCACCTCTCAGTCCCATGCTGCCCCACAGCTGCTAAGGCCTGTGGACAATGCCAAGGGCAGGTGAAGCAGATTCAACATGATATGTTCCTGCTGCTACTTCTCTTCAAATGGGAAGTGATTTCTTCAAGTATACATACTATGACCCTATTGGGTGAGTTGAAGACTAATAGACTGCATACATATGCTGTACTTGAAAATAACAAAAACAAGCCATTTGCTTTAAATTTGATTTCACATATACATCCTAATTACTCTCATCCCCATGGCAACAAGATTGCCTCAACTGATAATACTTTCAAGCACTCACAGTTCTGTGGTCTAAAATTTGGAGTTCCTGCTCATTAGAATGCACACTCAGGAAAATATGACTAGATGGAAAAAACTTTGTTAA
This sequence comes from Glaucomys volans, assembly GCA_020662805.1. Lineage (NCBI taxonomy): Eukaryota > Metazoa > Chordata > Mammalia > Rodentia > Sciuridae > Glaucomys > Glaucomys volans. Next base: position 297,302 of record JAJEJO010003493.1, read on the forward strand.
TAATGAAAAAAGCACATTAAATTAATGATAAATCTGAGGTGGCTCTAAAATTGAACTCATTTTTAACCTTGCATTTTAATAAAATATGACAAAATGAAGTTGGAATAATTATGCAAGAATAAAGACCCAGTAAAAGTAATAACTACCAGTAAGAAATGGCAAGAAAAATATATCATTAAGTCACCACAGGATCATGCATAAGTATAACCTAAGTTCTCAAGGAAATCTACTAGTATCTTAGTTACCCACTTGGTTAATTTTGAGGGAACAGTTGGGAGAGGGACAAAAAAGAAATTAAAAGAAAATGAGATAGACTTTACATTATTTGAGCCAGGAAGCAACTTAATGTTAGCATTAGTAGCAACACTCAAGAGATCCTTAGGTAAAATTTGTAGTAAAAAATATTGTCAAGATGAGGAAACCAGGCAATCAAAACACAAACGACTATGAGTCTGGACAAAATATACTGACACACCATTATTGGCATGAATTTGGATTTTAATAGAGAATTTTGTGCATTACTGCCTTAAACTGCCCTATATTTTAACAGAGTTATATGTTTGGAAATTTTCCTAAAATATGACAAATGAATAAATGATTTATCCAGTTGTGGATAGACAAATATTTTACTAGGCTAAATTTTCTTCAGCCTGATGTTTAGTTGGAACTGAAAAGAAAAATGTGACCAGAGGAGAACATTCAGACACAGAAAGTTAAAATGAGGTACAAACCTAGAAAGGGGTATGACATTAGTGAATTCAGAGAACTCTTGGCTTATGGGGGGATCACAGAGCTTTTAAGGTCAAGTCTTATAAGGAGAGTTATTCCAGATTTCTTCCTGAGAGGTTAAAGAGAAGAAAGTTGGTGGGAGCTGGGATTAGACACACCTACAATAAAAAATAAATTTTGAGCTGTTTAAAATATGCATATTATTGAGAAATTTTCTTAACTCCTCTAAGGTCCATGTTTGTTTTTCTTCTTTAATCTGGAAATATGAATTATATTACCACTATTTAAGATACATACTATTGCTTCATTTTAAAATAAGTAAATACCAGGTTGACATTGAATAGATGGTATTTGTTTTATTATCATGACATATTTTTAATACACTTATTAAGCTATTCATTATGAATTTTATTAAAGTTTTGTTCACTTAGGTTTTTAGGGTCCTAATATTCTCACTGATGCCTACGATTTAATTAATTGATTGATTGAGTGCTGGAATTGAACCCAGAGCCCAATACATGCTAGGCAGTGTCTCCAACACTGAGCTACACCCCAAAACCTCTCTGTCTTTTAAAAACCTATGAAAATCATCATACTAGTTTGTAGGTATGACCAAAAATACATTTCCTTCACCTCTTCCTTTCCTGTACACTAACATTGAAAATCACTGTTCATTTGTCACTGTGAATTACAAGAGGAAACACAACTGTGATCTCACTAATTAAGATTTCTCCTTCTGACACTCACCAGCCCCACTCCTTTGAAAACTGTAAACTGAGCTTATACTTCTTACATGATAACTTGGTCCTGGAATAACTTATAAAAACAAAGATGACTCTGGTGTTTGCTCCCAAGTGTTTTGAGCACAAAGCTTGAAATACTGCAAATAGGGAGATGATACTACCATTCCATTCTTAAACCTTTCTCTTTTTTTCTTTAACCAGAATTGTCACTTTACAGCTTGCAGCTCATCTTATTTTGAAGATTTGTTTTTGAGTTACTCTTAGTTATTTTATTGAATTAAATGCACCAATACAAATTTTCCATCTGAAAAGGAATTCAAAAGGATGTGCTGTAGTTTCCAGAAGGCCTTCCCAAAAATGATTTTCAAAAGACACAGTGACCTGCAGGTATCATTGGAATAAATGTTTAACAACCTATGAAAGCAACTCAGATTGGGCAACACTGAGTTATTTCTACACTGTAAATTTTATTCTGTTTGTTAAGCATAAATCATACGACATAGAAGATATAACTTGATAACCAACTAGATCTAACACACAGGTCACTTCTCAACAACAGCACATGCAATTTTCTCAGAGCACAGAGGATATTCTCCAGAATGAACCATAAGTTAGATCACAAACTAGGTCTCAGTTAGGCTTAAAAAAAAAAGAAATTATATCAAGTATATTTTCTGACCACAAAGTGATGAAATGAGAAATGAATAAAAGAAGTTAAACTGGAAAATTTATAAATTTGTGAAAATTAAACATTATCTTAAAGAACTGAGGGACAAAAAAGATATCACCAAGGAATATTAAAACTAAAAGTGAAAATGAAAGATCTACATGACAAATTCTGTGGAATACAGAGGAAGCAGTGCTAAGGGAAAACTGAATCCATATATGCTTTCATTAAAAATAAGAGAGATCTCAAGTCAACAACCAAGTTTCACAACTTAAGGAACTAGAAAAATAAAAGCAGGTTAAATTCAAAATTAGTAGCAAGAAGAAAATGACAGAGATTATATAAGAAATAAATGAAATAGAGAGTAGGAAAACAAAAGAGAAAAATCAATGAATCTCAAAATCAGAAGTTGAAAGATCAATACAATTGACAATCTTGATTGGCTAAGAGAACACTCAAATTACTAAAATGAGAAATGAAAGCAGGAACATTACTACTGATTCTATAAAAGTTGAAAGAATTGTAAGAGCTACTAAGAACAATTGTACATCAACAGATTGTAAGACACAGATGAAATGGACAAATTCTTAGAAACACAAAACCTACAAAGACTCAAACTCAATGAAATAGAAAATCTGAATAGACCTATAACTAGTAAACAAATTGGATTAGTAATAAAATATTTCCCAACAAAGAAACATCCTGGATTTGACAGTTTCTTGAGCAAATTCCACCAAACATTTGAAGAACTAATTCGATTCCTCTTGAACCTTTTCCCCAAAAAAATCAATAAGTAAAAACTGAAGAGAAGGAAACACATCCAAACTCACTCTACAAGGCCAGCATTATCCTGATGCAAAGTCAGAAAAGGATCCTAAAAGTAAAGAAAACTACAGCTCAATATTACTTATGAACATCATAAAAAATTCTTAACAAAATATTAGCAAACTGAATTCAGGAGCATATTTAAAAGATTGTAGACCAGAGCTGGTGAAACTTATTCCTGGAATTCAAAAATAGTTCAACATACAGAAACTAATCAATGTAGTTCATGAACTACAGAACAAAGAAAATCAAACATATGACTGTTCCAATTGACACATAAAGAGTATTAGACAAAATTCAATGTTCTTATTGATGGAAAATTTCAATAAATAAGGGATAGACAGAAACTTCCTCAACATAATGAAGACATATATGCAACATCTGAAGCAAATATCATACTCAGCGATGAAAACCTGATTTTCTCTTATGTTGAGAACAAGGCAAGAATGCTCATTTTTTCCACTTATATCCTACATAGTACTGATTCTAGCCAGAACAATAAGGTAAGAAAAAGGAATCAAAATTAGAAAGGAAGAATTAAAATTGTCATTGTTCATAGATAAAGTGATCTTATATGCATAAAATCCTAAAGATTTCATTAACAAACTGGTAGAGCTAATAAATGAATTCAGCAAAATAGAAAATACAAAGTTAACCACAGAAAAATTCATTGCATTTCTGTACACTAATAATGAACAATCAGGAAATTATAAAAACAATTCCATTTATCATAGCATCAAAAAGAATAAAATATTTAGAAGTTAACCATGGAGATGAAAGACTTGTACAAAAGGAACTACAAAATGCTACTGAAGGAAAATAAAAGAGACATACATAAATTGAAATACATCCCATATTCATGGAATGGAAGATTCAATCTCATTAGGAAGTCAATACTATCCAAAGTTATCTATGGATTCAATGCAATCTCTATCAAAATTCTAGTGATGATTTTGCAAAATTGAAAATCTATCCTAAAAATGCATGTGGAAATTTAAAGAGATGCTGAAAAACCAAAAAAGGTTTTAAAAAGAAGAGCAAATATGGAAGATATAAAAATTGACTACAAAGATATATTAATCAAAATAAGGTGGTACTAGCATACAGACAGATGTGTAGACCAACAATAGAAAAAAGAGAGCCCAGAAATAAACCTTCATGCAAAGGTCAGATGAGTTGCAACACAGTGTCACGACCATTCAATGAGGAAAGGATAGTCTTTTCAATAAATGGTCCCAAAAAGAAATGGATATTCACAGTAAAAGCATAGAGTTGAACTTACCTAATACAACATACAAATATTAGTTCAAAATGGATCAAAGATCTAAATGTAAGACCTAAAACCAAAAAATATTAGGATTTTTTGAGGTTTATGAGGGCATAAACCTCATGACATTGGATTTGGCAATGATTTCTTAGATTGTGTATTACATCAAAGGCACTGTTAATGGAAAAGAAACATAGGCAAATGAGACTTCATGAAAATCTAAAACAAAAAAGTGAATTGAAAAAAAATATCAAGAGTAAAAAGGCAATCAATAGTATGAGTAATAAGTCTTATAAATTATATACTGATAATATTAATATCCAGAATATATTTAAAAAATTCCTAAAACTCAACAAAAAAAACCAATAAAATAACATCATGACTCAAAAGTAGACAAAGAACTTGAATAAACATTTCTCCAAAGAAGATGTAAAAATGGTCAATAAGTAACACATGAAAAGATGCAAATGCTACTAATCATTAAGGAAATATAAACTATAATGAGACACCATCTTATGCCAATTGGGACAGCTACTATTAAAAAAAGGAAAAATAACAAGTATTGGCAAAGATATAGCCAAACTGCAACCCTTGTGCAGGGTGGGAATTTACAATGGTATAGCTCTATGGAAAAGAGTGTGGTGGTTCCTGAAAAAAATCAAAAATAGAATTCAATAAAATCCAGCAATTCCATTGCTAGGTGTATATCTAGAGAACTGAAAGCAGAGTCTGAAAAAGACATTTGTACCTATGTGTTCACTGCAGCTTTATGCACAAACACCAAAACAACCCACATGTCCACTAAGGAATGGGTAAGCAAAATATATATGAACAATGGAATACTGCTCAGCATGAAAAAGGGAGAGAATTCTGTCACAGGCCATGACTTGGATGAATCCTGAGATACTAAAATACTAACCATATACTACATACTATACTAAAATACTATACTATACATCTACTACACCAAAATAAGCAAGTCACAAAAACACAAAACTGTAAGACTCCACTTAAATGACTTATTAACTGTATGACTACAGGCTCAGAAAGACAGATACTGCAGGTTCTCAAATAGTTGATAACATATAGAACAGAGGTCACTAGAGTCTAGGAAAGGGGCAGAGATGGGGGACAGAGAAAGGCTTGGAAAATACAACTAGAGGTGGGGAAGCAGATCTGATGATCTAGAACACAGTACTGTAATTGTAGTTCCATAAGAATTAATTGTACACTTCAAAATAACTACAGGAGATGATTTTGAAGGCTTCTAACAGAGAAATGAGAATGTTTTAGGATATGGAAGTGCTAATTATCCTGATTTGATCATTACGTATTACATATATATGTGTGATTATAATACTGTACTTCATAATTATAACTACAATATGTCCATTAAAATAGAATTTAAAAAAGGATAATAAAGAATCCAGAGGATTTTTAAAAATCACATAGATGGAAAGTAGTCTAAGTTGGGTGCCATGGTGCATGCCTGTAATCCCACAGACTCGGGAGGCTGAGGCAGGAGGATCACAAGTTCAAAGCCAGCCTCAGCAAAAGTGGGAGCAACTCTGTGAGACCTTGTCTCCAAATAAAATATATAATAGGATTGGGGATGTGGCTCAGTGGTCGAGTACCCCTGAGTTTAATCCCCAGTACTGAAAACAAAACAAAACAAAACAGAAAGTAGTCTGGTGGTTGCCAGGAAAGGGGACCAGGCAGAGGTAGTTATTAGGGATAGATTCCAGTTTTACAAGCAAAATAGTCCTAGAGATTGGTAGTAGTGATAATCACACAACATGAGGAATGTATTTAACAACACTGAACTGTACACATCAAGTGGTTAAGATGTTAAATTTCATGTCATGTTATAATATTTTGTCATTAAAAATTGAAAATAAAGTATATGTAGGATTTAATTAAATATCATTTCTCCATCTGTTAAAAATTAAAAGTACCTGTGTGCCCTTAAGATTAAAGAAATTTTTAAAAATATTGCAGAAACATAAAAAAAGGGGTTCAAATCCTAAAGAGAGTGCTAGTTTTGTTGCTGTTCAGTAATTTTTATTTTAGAGGCACTGCTTATAACAAGAGGGCTTTAATCAATGACAAAGTTTTGCTTTGCTTTTCCTCTGTGAGTGTGCACTGTTCACCCTCCACTGAAATTACTATAAGATAATTTGGCTCACAGTACCAATAAGAAAGCGGGGAAGTAGAATTAGACGTTATTCAAACAACAGAGTAATAGTTTCAAAGATGATGCAAACCGTATTTTCCAATGATGCATCTGAACACACCTGTTCATTCCAGAATTCAAGACAACAAATACAGTATAATCTGGGCTTGTGTCACTTAGTCGTAGCTGTCAGCATGGCCATGGAACTTCCCCTTGTCTTGCTAGAACTCAGGTATGTGGTTTTGTTACCCACGTCACTGCTTTTGAGGAAATAAGAACACTGAATCCATGGAAAACTCGTCTTAGAAGACGGTGAAGATGTTTCAGGACATGGTAACTGTCAATATAGGCTATCTTCTCTAATGAAACACCATCAAGAAGAGAGAGACAGTTTTATTTAGACTGAAGGCAGGATCATTTTCCTTTCTTTCATTTTCTTTTTTCTTTCTTTTTTTTTTTTAAATAGCCCTCCTTGCCTGCCTGGCAGAATGAAAAAAACGACTGCCTAACTAAAGGGATGTAAAGGTAAAACTTTTATATGCAAAAGGATTCACTGTCTTTGCCAAGGTCAACCAGCTTCTAGATGGAGAGTCAGAATTTGATCCAGATCCCTTTGAAGTTTTTTTTTTTTTTTTCCTAAATGATTCTCCTGGAAGAAAGTTCCTGTGATAAAGCAAGCCAGCTGCCTGAGAGAAGCTCTTTCCTCTGTAAACTAGAATATAAAATTTGCAAATGACTACAGATCTGTCAGCAAAGGATCTGTTGTATTTCTTTTGTGGAATGTGAAAAATACTCGTGTTGGTCTCATAAATTTCCTGAGCAATCACCCACTGTTCTCGCAGCCTTTTTGATGTCAGGGAAGCCTGTGGTTGACTGATTCTCAAATGAATAATTGGAACAAGCAGGCTCATTTCCAGTGTGCTGCATTTCTGCGTATGATTAGAAACAGTGAGGTTAACACTTGATTAATGGATGTTTTAACAATGCTCGATACTAGAACACTCACACCCTCCTAGTCGCATCCTTTACCCATCAGCCGTAACAATTTCTGAACTGATTCTTTCCAAAACCATTAAATCTGGTAATGGACTAACTGGGCTGCCATCCATGGGTCTAAGTATTAATGCTCACTCAGCATAGGAAGAGTTTGCTGCTTTGACTTTATCCTTGAACAGAGAATTCAGAGGAAGTTCGCTGAATATTCAGCAGGACAAGATTTTCATCAGTGTGAGATACAACATGGGGAGGATCTACAGAACTAATTTGGTTTCTTTTTTCTGGGTGTGTGTAAATGTGGTCAGGCGTGTGTGTGAGGGAAGGACACGTTGAAAGGGTTCAAAGACCATGTCTAATATTTACAAATATGAAAGTTGGAAAAAAAAGTGTGGGAAACTAAGTTGGTAAGCGAGAAAGCTGGGAAATACAGAAGTTATGACATCACTCACACATGTACAAAAAAAGAAGGGGTTATATGATAATTGGGAAAAAAGACAAGAATATGTCACTCAAATCACCATTTATTTTAACTATGTGGAAATAGTCCACGAAGGTTGGGATCTTTAAATTTTCCAAGTTACTTTGCATTTTGCAGTATGGCAGATTTAGTTGCAGATGCCCCTAATTAGTATTCTTTCTCTAACCATTTCCCATTTTTCCTTAATCAGAAAATCCAGAAACATTTGCTGGATCAATGCTATGGTAAAGTCCACATGTCCCAGCTGACATTGAAATTAAAATTAGGTTTCCCTGAGAAAACAGGGATAATTTCATTTTAATTATGAAAGATGAAGAAGAAAAATACATTATTAAAATAAACTAAGTGATTATATACACTTTACCTCTTTAATCTTTATAACAATCTCAATAAATCAGCGTTGACATGAAGAACTAGAGAGACTCTATTATGTACCAATGATCTGCCAGCTAATAAGAAGGGCCAGATTTTAAGTCGTCTTTGATTATAAGTCTAGACTTTTTCCCTCAACCATAACCAGCAAGAGTGTTTTCCTCTTTGATACAGGTTGAATGAATTGCTGATTCACAGCATTAAACCTTACACATATTAATGCTCCATAACTGTGTCTATTCAGCTCAATACTTACTAAGTAATTCTATTGTTCTGTTATTATAGTATTTGTGATCTTGAACAATTTATTCTAATTTTTGCACTTCTAATATGTATCTTATTGACAGTAGCAACTAGTCTGCTCACTCTCAGGGAAGCACCAGAGGTCTATGCTCAGAAATGAAGCAACATGGAGAGAAAGTAAATTGTTCCATTTACTAGTTTTCACACAAGTCATCAATGCTCAATTAAATATGTTTCAAAAACCTAATAGAAATTACATAATTTTCTCTATTATGGACAATTCTGGAGAGTTAAATTAGAGGATATAAGTTGAGGAAGAAAAACATATGAAGGACAGTGGAAAGAAAAGCATGTCCTGGAAGTTCAAAGAGGCCTGTGTGTATATGAATGTGTGTGTGTGTGTGTGTGTGTGTGTGTGTGTGAGAGAAAGAGAGAGAGAGAGAGAGAGAGAGGTGCAAAGTGTTCCAATCTGCCACTTTATTCTTCTAGGTTATGACTCGAAGATTACATTTCTTTTCCTATCTCAACACTTTCAAAGGGGTGGGTAAAACTTTCTCTCTCTCTCTCTCTCTTTTGAAACTAGTTAATATTGTGCATACTGTAACTTTCAACTTCTGTAGTTTTAATGAAAATCAACAATAACCCCTGAAAAACTGTTCAGGTACTAAATGAATATCTATGAAGAAATGACTTAGACTTGAGAAAATTCCTGTAGAGCTTCAGAGGGGCTAATTCAATTTGCTGGGTATTTTCCATAGCCACACTTGACTTTCACAAGGCCCATGAAATGGGCATAATCTGGTGAGAGAGCACAGTGAGGAAGACAGGCTTTGGAGGCAGTCAATCTGGATCCTGTTCCATCATTCTCTAGCTATGGGATTTGATACCAGTCACTTGAGACCAGTTCTACTTTAACCATGTGACTGGTCTTAACTCATCTGTGAGATGGCACCAGTGAGAGTACCCTCCTCTTAACAGCTATTGTGAAGGTCAAGTGAGACAGTTCTTATAAAAGACATGGAGCTTGGCACTTAGTATGTACTCAATAAATGGCATTCATTACCATTAGCATGCTCCAGTCAAGCCTTCCATTGTTTTTTATGCATGCATCAAATAGGATTCCTAGGTATATATCACAGGGCATCATAATCTATAGTATATACTTGTTTTATTGAACATAATTAGCATAGAAAGTTGATTTTTCCCTAGTTTTCTCCTTAAACAGTAATAATACAATATAGTTCACAGACAATAAAAGTCCAGTCTTTACACTTATATAAGTTCCACATGTTAATAATGAGAGGTTATCCAGAAACCAGAAAAAATTTAAAAAAAAAATCAGAACCAGATTTTGTTTCCTGAAGACACATCATACTGGTTTCAAAAATAACTTCATCCTCCACCACACTGACAGGATTTGCTTTCTGCTCCCACACTTCTTCTTGTGAAGGCCAGGAGTGCTTGTTATGCTCATTTGACAGATTGAGGAAACCAGGACACCAAGTCTAAGTAACTTGACCAAAAACAGAAAAATCTTTGCAATGTGTTCATAGGCCGTTTTGAAATTTCAAATTGCTTCCCTCTGCCATTCAGATGAATAACAAAGTATCCAGAGGAAAAAATGGATGCTCCCATTGTACTGAAGCTTAGAGATGCAAATATGACCCATTACCAAATATTCTTTAAATATATTTATTCAACATTATATTTATTCATGTTTTTGTTTTCTGAATGTAATTCAACAGAATCATCCAGCTCAAAACTGGGGTCAAAATCTCAATCTCTAAAGTTTCATTAGAAGATAAATAATAAAAAAAACTCTATGGCAATAATACGAGAGGCTTGAAACAAAGTAACAGCTGAGGATTGAAATACTACTCACTAGCATGAGATAAGAAAGGACACTGGTAGGAACAGGGTCAAGCATAAAAAGAAAATTGTCACCTTTCTGTTCCAAGTGTATAACCTCTCTGTAAGAGGAGTTTTGTCCAATACTTTTACAGTATTCCTGATTTCTACTCAGATATGACTAATTGGATTGCAAGTCTTGTGAACTTAATTACCACAAGGATAAGTCACTTACTTTTACTCTTGTAGATAAAATTTATGGCTCTACATTTTTTAAAATAGTTGACTTCTTTGCTCTAAATATGTTGTGCTCTCAGCAAGAGGAGAAGTCTCTTTGCAGTATTCACTGAATCCCACCCAAGTTTCTTTCCTGTCTCTTTCTGGTGAACACAGCCCTCACTACATTCTAGAAAAGGTAGATGTGGATGACTCCAAAAGTAGTTTTCAGTTTCTAATGCACCTCTTCTGACCCAAATGTAAGAGACATAGTGGATTAGTTAGAAGTATGCAATTCCTATGGATAACAGAGGTAATTTTCCTGTTGATTGCAAAGCTACAACCATTTTATTCATCTAATTTCACTACTGAAACTCACAATATCATTATCTGACACTCTAGTGACACATCTTTCTTCAATAATGCTGGTTTTGAGTTCTTTTTTCACTGGGGATTAAACTCAGGAGTACTTGACCACTAAGCCACATCCCCAGCCCTATTTTGTATTTTATTCAGAGACAGGGTCTCACTGAGTTGCTGAGTACCTTGCTTTTACCAGGACTAGCTTTGAACTTGCGATCCTCCTGCCTCAGCCTAACCCTAACCCTAATCCTGGCATTACAGGTGTGCATCACTGCACCCGGCTTGAATTCTTTTTTAACTTTTCACTTCTTAAATATTGGTAATGCTGCCATAATAATTAGGAGGTACACAGTTAAGGAAAAATGTTTTTGACATTTAGAAGAAATTTTGTTGAAGTTTAAAATAAACAACCAAGATGGAGAGTCATCTTTTATGTTGGTATTCTAGGGTTGTTGCAACAAATTATGGAAACTTGAACATCAGAAATTGCGTTCTCACAGTTCTAAAAGCCTAACATCTGAAATTAAGGTGCGAGCAGGGCCACACTTTCCCTGGGGGCTCCAAGGGAGAAACCTTCCTGCCTTTTCCAGCTTCTGGTCTCTGAATCTCTGCAACCTCCCACTCTGTCCTCACATGACCTTCCCTCTGCTGTATCTCACCACTCCCTGCCTCTTATGAGGACATGATCATTAGATATAGGGTCCACCTGATAAGGCAGTATGACCTCATGGAGATATAGCTTTGCGTAAGTGGAACTGCAAAGACCTTTTCCAAAATGAGTTCAGGTTCACAGGTTCTAGAGGATAGGAGCTGGGCATGTCTTCATAAGGTTCCTATTCAAACCACTACACCTTTAGGAAATTTATCTTAGAAACAAAAAATTTCTAAAATGTCACTTCTCACTAATTATTAAGAAGGATAAGTTTACTTTCACATGAATGTTTACAGAAGAAAATGACCCTTGGCTCCTAATGCTGACTTATCAGTAAGACTAGATGCTACTAATACAAAGATTCTACCTCTCCTAACAAAAGGCGTAGCACAAAGGTGTGTCAGGACATAAAAGTCTGCCTTATTGTAGTTCTGACTTTCCTTCTTATTTACATCAATTAATATGCAAGGGAGCAGTAGATATACAACTGGCTACTTTTTCAATGACTGATAGCATAATCTCCTGTATCTGAACTATTTAGCTACACACTTTTCTAATTACCATGAGAAAATTAAATGTGTAGTTTAGAAAAGACCATTTCTAACTGAGTGAATAGAAGTTGAGATAACATATTATATTTCCATATATGTGGTTAAAATACTTTTCCAAGACTTGGTCTATAAATAACCAATGCCCCCTGAATGTGCTAATTAAATAAAATATATAAATAATTCACATAATGAATATGCTATTTGATGAACTGATTAATATGTTCTAGGACAGATATTGCTAGAAGTAATAGATTCCCTTCTACTGCTGTATTTAATTGGACAGTTATGAGTACCAGTCTCATGAGAGTATCTTATTTTCTGTGGTTATACAATAAAATGTTGATTATTAAAATGCATAACCACATATACTCACTTTATCCCTGAAAAACAAAAAGTTCTGAGATGAACCATCTAATGGTGTGATTTGCCACTCTTTTGTCATTCTTAACTACATAAATGGCATGATCTGAATTCTCTGCCCCATATATACTACCCTCAAAATAATGAAATGCCAGACACAACTAGTCCTCAAAGTCGGGCATAACTAATATCTAGAGCATCAGAGGTAAAGGAAAGGGCGTGCTAAGGGGACAGGCCACATCATCTAGAAGGCTGACTCTGGGTCACTAGAGTGTGAACTGAGTCAGGACCAAAGTGGTTAAGGGCATCAAAGTTACTGTGTGCATGTAGCCACACGTAACCACAAATCCCACCGTTATGTACAAGTATAACGTACCAATAAAAGTTGTAGAAGAATAAGATAGAAATGGAAAAAAATAGTTTATCAGGGGCTTCTCCTGGAGACATTCTGGATATTAAATCATTTAACAAGAAGGGCCAGGGTGTAGGGCACAACTTGCCAGTGCTAACTAGGGTTAATTAGAGAATGAGTCATTTTTCTTTCCATGACTCAGTTTGTAGAACAGACATCATGAGGAGGGGCATGGAGACTTGCTAATAATTATTCACATTGTTAGGAAGCACTGGCTCCCTCTCATTACCTAAGTGCATCTTAGAAAGGCCAACTCCGTTCAGACACCACCAAAACGTGGATTCAAGCTTCCCTTTTAACCCTGGATTCCAGTGTTCTCAGGACTTATAATATTGGAGAACACTTTTTTTTTCTCATAAAAATGGGTATATGCCTGAGTAGGAAATAGGTAATTCTTACTGACCAGCTAAATGACTTGCAAACAAATCCCCAGTATTTGTTATTCGGTTACTACCACAACAAGATGATTATTAAATACAAAACATGATCCTTGGATTGTTCAGCAATAGGTACATCCAAAAATATCAAGGGTTACAGTTTATGTCCTCCCAAACATGAACTCAAGTGATCTTTCCATTCATTACTCCTGCAACTGCCTTGCAAGAACTTACTTTTGTGGTTCAATTGGATTGCTCACTAGATCTTGAGCCTCCCTTGCTTTTCCTGACTGTACAGTCTTGAGCATCCTACTTCAAATCTCCTCTGGTGAGAATGCTTTCCACCCATCCATTAGGTCAAAATTTTCCAGCTAGTATTTCTACCAAAATTCTTCCAATAATCTCATATTAAAGTAATCTTTGAAATAACAATGCACAATGGTTCTTGTAGAGACCTATGATTTTACTTATTTTTTTCAAGAAACAATTTTCTATTTATCATATTCTGGGAACCTAGAATATGTCAGAGAATATTTCTCAGTTTTCTTTGTACTGTTCTCAATATGAAATCTTATGCTTAAAAATGATTCAGTAAGCCCTCTTATGTTATAAATTTGGTGAGAAATGATCAACTTTTGATCCTCTAGCAAGATTCTAACATAAGACTTTTTTTTTTCTAATTAAGCAAATGCTTGTGGTATGGTAAATTCAGCCATTTATTGTTTTGATTAATCTTAACTGAATGGTCAAGAATATATGAAGAGGAAATTGTATAAGATGATAATGCATTATGTTATATTGAATGAATCCACATCTGTTAAGAAAAGAAAAGCATTGAAATACACTAAGCTGAATCTCAAAGTGATTATGAAATGCTAAGAAAACAAGAAGGCATATTTTACCTTGGATCCATTCAAATCATATTGCACTCAATATATTTAGAACATAGAACTTGGGGAAATATTATTTACAGGGAGAAATTATAAGTAACATAGATGAGGAGCATAAATGTTCAAATATGAGAGAAAACTCCATTTTATAACCCACACATTTAAAAGGTAGGAATAAATTATATTATTCAAAATTACTCATGTGAAGGAACTGAAGGAACATGGATTTCCTGAGTAAATAATAAAATTGCAAAATCATAGCACAAAAGCAAATTGTCTCCCTTTTAGAATGGCTTGTACAGCATGCAATATATAAATTTCCAGTGATAAATTCTGATCCCTCAGTCTGAAACACAGCTGGGGTTTGTGCTCACTATTCTTGTAAATAAATGTTCTGAAAAGACATTTAAGGATAAAGAAAGGAGTAAATCTACCCTCCCATTTTATATCCTTTACCATTAAATAACTTATTTCAATTGGATCTCTGGGAATCAGGCTTTTCATAATTTAGGTAAAAAATCATTCTCTATAATTCTTCTTACACTCTGCTTCAAAAAATTCAAAGCAGAGTTTTGTTAAGCAACACCTATAATGTACTTCATTTCAAAATAATATAATGTCCTCTCTGTGGTGCTCATCCATTTTTTATTCATGTATGTCAACTGTTCTTGAGGCTGCTAAAGTGCATTGATTTTTCTGATTTAAAATGCTTGCATGTCATAAACTCAAAATTTTTATATTCTATGCATGAAGGGATTTTCTTGATGGGGGGCTGCTGAGCTTAACATTGTAATTTACATGGAATTCACTGAACTCAGAATGCACTCTGGGAGTTCTAAAGGTTCATTTCTCCACAGGCGAAAAGACCCATTTCTAAGTGCACTCAAGTTAAATTTACTCCCGAAAAATACAATATGACAGTTAAGATTCACTCTTGATGAGATCTGTGACAGAAATGAGGAAATAGATATAATGCAGTTTGGCATCTTTGGTATTCTTAAAAGTCTGAAATTTCTGGCATACTGAAATAATAAAATGACTGTTTAATTGCTTGTTAAAGGGCTTCACTTCTGGTCAAAATGGATTAATAGGGATAGGATTTATCCTTCTTGACTGAATCAACTTAAAAGACTGCACAGTTTTCAGACATTGGGCATCAGGAGGATTAGTTCAGTGACTCTGAGGGCAGAGAAAGAGTCCAAGTCCTTCATTTTTCCTAGTTTGTTGCCTGGAGAGACTTCCAGACTACAGTAGAGAAAAGAGAAATCTAGAAGGAACCCAGAGATCTCCCTCAGTCAAGGATAGGTTGGAAGTCTGAGGACACCTAAGCAGCTAGAGTGTGTGGAGAAGAGCAGTAGAGAGAAGATAAATGGCCAGGAGGGCTCTGGAGGATGACTGGGGGTTCCTCTGCAGGACTTATCAGTGCCTGTGAAACTCCTCATGGCTGAAGAAAGAACCATCCAACAGTACCAGAAGGAAAAATCTTCAGTGCTCACTCAGGGTCTGGAGAATGTGGTTTTCCACCAGCCAGATGGCAAAACACAGCGCTCGTGGGAATTTGTTTAAAGTACTTGGAATGTATTTCTTATTACTGGGATAGATTCTATTAGATATCACCATATAGTATTAAAGGCAAGCCTCAAAATTATTAATTCTTTTCTGGGCAATTGAACTGCATCCCAGAACAAATCTCAAGAATATTTAAACTACAAATAGCTCTAGCACCAAATGAGATAGAAGACACACACACACACACAAACACACATACACACACGCGCACGCATGCACACAATGTCACAATGTTCAGGAAGTTCACAAAAATTGGTTGACCTGTAAAATTAAGAGGAAGAACAGAAAACAACTCATAGTGAGCATATAAACTAATAAAGAGAAATGGTTCTGAAAATGATACCCTTAAAACAATTTGTAAATGATAACATTAAGTATTATGACTATATTCCGTATAGTCAAAAAGGTAGAGAAAAGACTAAGCAGGTTAGGCACCATGTGGAACATAAAGAAAAAAAAATCAGCGTTCATAGATGAAAAGCAGAGTGTGCAATGTGGAAAACACTGATGGAACTGACATCAGACAGGACCATTAAAGAATAGGGACTATAAAGACAGTAATAAAAACTATGCCAAAAGAAAAAAAGACTAAAAAACTGAACAGAGGATCAGTGAGCCTGAGATTCACTAAGTCTAAAGTGGCATAACAGTGGCAACTGGAGTCCCCATTTGAGTCCCCTAGAGATAGTTCTTCAGTGATAAAGTGGGAGAGGGAGAAAAGAAAATTATTTGAAGAGATAATATATAGAAATTTCCTGGATGTAATGAATTCTTTAAAACCAACAGTCTAAGCACCTCAACAAATCCCAAGCAGAAGAAACATAAACAAGATGATACCAAGGCATCAAAATAAAATTATATAAATCAGTGGCAAAAAGCCTTCAAGACAGAGAGTAAATAACCCCCCATAAGAGTTAGAAGGTCAGCCTTGTTGGAACCAAGTTAATACAGGAAATAGTTAAGGAACATTCTTTTAAGTACTGAAAGAAAAAATTTGTCAAGCTAGAATTTGATGCCTTATGAAAATGACTGAAAAAGAAACCAGAGGCAAAATAAAATTTTTTCATACATAGACAAAAAGTCAATCACAAACACAACAGCATTAAAAAGAAATATTAAAGAAGTCCTTCAGAAAGGAAGAACAAATTGAAAATCCGAATTAATACCAAATGAATAATAAGGAGCACCCAAACTGGTAACTCTCTAGTTGGATATGAGGGTTTATTTTTATTGTTTTAATATTTAAAGGACATTTATCTGTTTATAAAAAATTATAACAATGTATTATGAAGTGTAATATTTCACTATGGTCAATAATGATAAATTCAATATACATACTATAAATTTTAAGAAACCAAACTAGGTATAACTAATGAATCCAAGGAGGATACGAGATAAAAAAAAAACCCAATTAATCCAATTAATGAAAGGCAGAAAGAAAAAAATTTCTCAAGTAACAGAAGGAACGATAAATATAAGAATAATACAAATAGAAGGAAGGCAGATATAAACAACATTCTGTCCACATAGTACTAAATGTAAATGGTCTAACTACCTTACTTAAAATTCAGAGCTTTAACAATTGGAGTGAAAAAGAAAAAAGACCCAGCTGTATGCTGCCCAGAAGAAATCTACTTTATATACAAAGACCATTTAAAAGCAAAATAATAAAAATATATATCATGTTAACACACACAAAAATATAGTCTAAAGTGGATATGCTAATAGCAGAAAAAGTAGATTCCAATGTAAAGAATATTATTAATGATAGAGAGAGTTCATAAGTGATAAAGTAGTTAATTCATTAATGGAACAAGATAATCCTAAATAATTATGTACCTGATATCAGATCTTTAAAATATATGGGAAAGAAATTAATAGAATTAAAAGGGGAAACACAAAAATCTACAAGTATACTTGCTTTGTAAAGCAAAACGCCCCACTATGTGTTTTTCTGTTTTCATTCCAAGTGAGTCCTGAACCTAACTCAAAGGTTAACAGTGGTCATATATTTATGATTAAGCTCTGGTATTCATACATGAAGCTGTGACTTGTGGTTAAACAGAAATTTTAGGGATCTGTCCTACGTCATTAGATTATTTTATTTTGTTGTTCAATGGAAAAGATTTACGTTTTTTCTGGAACACCTTGTTTTTACATATAGGAAGGATAACTTTCCTGTAGTTGTATATTCTAGGAGGAAGTCCCAGTCAGATTTGAATTTGATCCAGACTTCTCTCTATATAATTAAAGCAGATCTTCACTGTTTATTACAGTATCTATCTAGGTGTTTTAAAATAGTATTGGATTTTTTTTAAATTAAAAAAGTAGCTCTGACTGGGCATGATGGCACATGTTGATAATCCCAATGGCTAGGGAATCTAAGGCAAGAGATTCAAAAGTTCAAAACCAGTATAAGCAACTTATCGAGGCCCTAAGCAACTTAGCAAGACCCTGTCTCAATAAAGAAAGAAACAAATAACAATAAAATAAATAAAAGGGCTGGTGATGTTGTTCAGGGGTTATTATTTGAATGCTTAGATTTAATGTTGATAGGATAAATGACCCACATAGTCCTTCACTTTCTCAGTTAGATTTTACAAATGACAAGTCAGATTACAAAACACAAGATAAAATATAGAAAGGTTATTTTTTAAAGTTAAGAAGAAAAAGAGAGATTCAAAGATTTCTATTGAAATAGGAAAGATTTTGCTCCAATAGCAAGATTTTGCTCTTGTTCAATAATACTATTCATCTTTTGTAATGGGTTTTTCCAAACAGCCTTAAAAAATTCACCAGGTGTAAGACCATGCATCTGCTTTGGACCTCTGAGAGTAGAAAGTGAGAAAAGAGTTACAAATAGAACGTATGTATTATTAATGCATCACCCTGCAACTGTCCTTAAAGACTGCTGGAAAATTCCTATAGGTTTAGAAGACACTAGCCTGAAAAAAAAATCATAAATGATCAAATCCATTCTTCCTGATAGCCTCTGAGTTATGATCTCACAAGTGACCTTTCCTCACCTCTCTCACTCCTCTCTGGGCAGCCAGTACTCATGGTGAATGGATCTAACTCTCCTGCTCACCATTATCTAATCAGCCTTTTTATTGTAGTTGAAACTAGTTCACATTTTTAAAATTTATGCTGAACTGAATGTCACTAATTTATACTAATTAGTTGTAGAAAGTAGGTTTTATATAACATCACACCTTTGATGACTTACATGAATCTGAAACTCTGCAACCCTCAACTCTTTTTAAAATTGTATTTTTTATATAGTTTACTTCTAGGTAATGAAGACTAACTAGAATACTACAAACCTCAAGATAATAAACCCCCACATACAACTCACTATATCTATTTGCTGAACAAGGAATGTACAAAATAAGAATGATGCCTCAATTTACAGGCACACAATATTTTCAACTTTAGAAAAATTACAATGGCTTTATTTTTAACCTCTCAATTGAATCTCCTAAAACTTCGTAAGGTAGATGTCCTGTCCTGTTTTACGGGATGAGAAATTGAGGCGTGCACGAGTCTCACAGTGTGGGGATGAGAAGGCTCCTGGGTCACACTGGACCAGACAGAGCTCCAGTCCTTACTGGATGCTGCTGAATTATGAACAAATCTAATCACAAACAAACACTCACTTTCATACTGTTCTTTTACTCAGCGGTACAAAGTAAGATATTCCTAATCAGTGTTATAAAGGGAGTTTTGATAACATGTACAAATATATAACAAATTTACCCTGAAAAGCTGAATATTTTTAATTAGGCAAAACTTTCACACTATTGCAAAAGCACAATGTGGATTTTATTTTCATCTGTCTTAAAAGACCAACCTACCACCACCATTAAATATTTTTAGTATCTGTTAACACTCTGACACTATGGTTTAGGGAATAAAAAATACTCATTCCCAATTTATATGGAGATAATGTAAGACCAGAGTTCAAATCACTTTTCCAATATCAAATTTGGAAGGGGGGAAATATGAATCTTCACCCAGATCCAAAATTCCATTCAATTTCATATTTATTCACCGTTTTTGCATGCTTACATTATGCTTTTTGTTAGTTTACCAAAACAATGTCTTCTAAAATCATTACTGAAAGGAAAATAAGAATGAAAGAAAGCAGGAAGAATGAAATATCTTCCTGAATTAAGATTAAAACACTTGGAAAGAACCAAGAGATGTTCACTAAAACTCTAAAACTTTCAATTATCTAGGCTCTTTTTAGGGTATTGCTGAATTCTAAGAACATCAATTTCCTGTACATCCCTGCTACTCCATAGTGATGAAAGATTTCAATTCATTTTCATTAAGATGACATAGTATTATATAGGTTAATTAGAATGGTAAATTACAAACCTGGAGTGGTTATTATTATTATATTTTTTAGATTTTATTCCTTCATGTATTTAAAAAAAATATTTGTTGTAATTAGTTAACATGATAGTAGAAAGAATGCATGCACTTTATTAAATCATACATAAATGAAATATAATTTCTCATTTTTCAGATTGTGCATATTGTAGGATCACATTGGTCATGTAGTCATATATGTACATGAGGTAATAATGTCTGTTTCACTCTACTGTCCTTTGTACCCCCATACCCCTTCCCCTCTCTTCACTACACTCTACCTAATATAAAGTAACTTTATTCTTCCCTATTCTGTCCCCCCATTATGTATTGGCATCTGCATATCAGAGAAAACATTCTGCCTTTGGTAATTTGGGGGTTGGCTTATTAATAGCAGACAAATTTAGTCTTAAATATCAAAAGTATTACCAGAGATAGAGATATTCAGGATGCTAGCTCAAGTAATTTACTAAGAAGACCTACAATTATAAATATGTATTGACTTAGTAACTGACTCTCCAAGATGATGTTGGTACCTAATCTTAGCATCAATCATCTTTTTTGACTACTGGTCAAAAAAATCAACAAAGGCATTGATGATCTGTAAAACATTATGAAAAGCCTTTAATTTAATTGATATTTATATGACTATATCTAACAAACTTAGAATGCACATTATTTTCAAATTCAACAAAAGTATCAGTATACTGGTCTATAAAATAAATCACAATAAACAAAATATTTAAATCAAACAATATGTGTTTTCTAATCATGTTAAAATAAAAATGAAAATCAGCAATAACAAGAGAAGCGGGAAAAAAATCCAAATTATGAAAATTAAGCAATACTCTCCAAAATAGTGTAAAAGCAATAAGAAATTACATGGAAAATAAGAAAACCTTCTGAATGAAATAATAACAGAAATACAGCGTATCAAAGTTGCAAGTAAAGTAGCAGAGGAACACTAAGACCCTTAGGTGAATGCAAGGTTCCACCTTAAGAAGTCCAGAGAAGATGGAAGCAGAACTAAGTAAGTACCAGGAAGAAAACAGTCAAGAAAGGGGAAAGAGGAATGAAGAAACAGAGACCCTGGAGATGACTAGTAATGTCAAGGACTCCTTCTTTACCAAGATCTACAAAATTGGTAAATCTTTAACCCCGGGGAACACCATCAACCAATATCAGAAAGGAAAAAACAGTTACCACTAAAGATAATAAGGGAATATTATGAATGATTCAAATCAGATAAGTGCAGCAAATGAAGTCAACAGATTTCATGAAAATTTAACTTAAAAAAACCACAAGAGGATATGCAAAATCTGAAAAGGTCTCTGTCCAGGAAATGAAATCTATTATCAAAAGGCTTCTTATAGAATAGAACTCCAGGTCCAGTTTGTGTCACTTGTAAATTCTATCAAATACCCAAGGAATAAATGCTATCAATTTTACATGAATTTTCAGTAACAGAAAAGGAGCAAACCTATTTCCAACTCTCTTTATAAGGCCCATGTGACACTAAGAAACTACATGAAAAGTCTAGATAAATGTAACTTCATGAACATGAGCAGGAAAACTTGTTGATACTCATTAACAATATGAGACAAAGACACTGTGTGATGACCACACAGCATTTATATGAGAAACTCAAGGCAGGTTACCCTTCAAAAGTCAGTGCAATTCACCATATTCAAAAATGGAAAAAAAATCATCTGATCACTTCAAGAGATTGAAAATCATTTCATGGAAATTCTACAAATATTCATAATAAAAATTTCCAGAAAGCTATGAAGAGTATAAAATTTCCTCAATGTAATAAAAATCACATATAAGGAAACTGTATCTAACAAGGAATTTCAGTACAAACACTGTACTTTTGCATCCTATGAATGAAAATAAGGCAAAAATGCCTGCTTTCAACACTTCTGTTGGGCATTTTACTGAATATCCTCACCACCACAGTAAGACAAGAGAAAGAAAAGGCACAGAGCTCAGAAATTAAGGGAAAAACTGTTCCTGGGTACATTGGTTTAGGTAATTTCATAGAACCGACAAAACCAATAAAAAGTAGGTAAATTTAACAGGTGTTAGCATTTAAGGTTAATGTAACAAAATCTGTTGTATTCTTTTATACTAGTAGTAAACACCTGGAAAATAAGTTTTAGAAACAATTTAAAAGAGTTCTAAAATATGAGTTCTAAAAAGCATGTATTTTTAATGAACAAATCAAAAACATTCAAGAATATTATACTGAAAAACATGAAATATTACTGAGAAAAATTAAAGATGAAAAATTTCAAATATAGTATATTGCACATCAATTATACATCAATTAAACTCTTGAAAATTCAAAAAAGTATACCCTTTAAATGTGTAATTTATTTTACATAAATAACTATAAAGATATAAAAACAGATAAGTTGATTGACAGATGAATAGATCAGAATGTAGATAGAATTCTTAAAACATCATTTGGTTTAAATTCAAATATTCAGAGAATGTGGATCTATACCCTGTGTGTACAGCAAGCCTTGTACTAGGACTCTTGAATTAAAGGGGGTGAAAAGCCAATAGATCAATTATAGATAATAGTATCAACACTGATTGATTAAGCTGTATATTGACACTAAACCAACTGTTTGGTTTTTAAAAATCAGGTAATATTAAATAATGTTCAAGATGGTCTTGCATTTCCAGTTCAGAAACAGGTCACAGTGTCTTCCATCTAAACAGTGAATTATTATTCCTGATAAACAAAATGCTGTTTAGAAGTCCTGATCTTTCATCCAAAAGAAGATGTGGTTTGTGGTTTAATTTTAAAATATATTATTTTGCATAATCTCAAATACAATTATAATTCTTGAAATTAAGAATGACCTCATACTTGGAGAGATTATAATTTTCTTTAATTCATTTTTAGTTGTATAACTGTTTTGCAGTACTTGCTTCCTATATATAATGACTAGACAACTTTGGACTGCTCAAACTTTCAGCATTAAAAATATATTTATAAAAATCCTTTCAAAAAGATACCATAAGAACTGCTGTGCTGATTTTAATGATCAACAGAATAAATAAAACAGTGATTTCTTTGCAGAGTTTGAATGTGGACTTGAATAAATCTTTCATTTTTCTAAAAATAAGATCATAAATTATGTCTCACAAATACACTGGCTAAAAAGAAAAAAAATCCCATTTATTTGCATAACCATGAGAATACTTAAATAATGAACACTAATGCCACACTAATCATTTTCTTTCATATTTTGTATGAAGATTTAGGACATGGGACTTTGGGACTTTGTTAAATGCACATCAACTGGTAATACTAAAGTAAAAAAAAAACTGGCATACATATATATATATATATACATGTATATATACACACATATACACATATATATGTATGTCTAGATAATTTTTTTCTTTCCAGATAAGTTTTTAAGAATAAATCCATGATTAATGATGATTTAGGTTTTAGCTACCATTCCATCTGCCTCTGGAGTTCTATCTATTTGCTTTTCTCTCTCTCTCTCTCTCTCTCTCTCTTTCTCTCTCTCTCCCTCTCTTTCAGCACTGGGGAGTGAACCCAGGCCCTCACACCTGCTAGGCAAACACCATCACTGAGCCACATTCCCAGGCTCTTCCTTAGCTCTTCAGAGCACACCTTACAAAGGGATTTTCCTATTTTGTGTGTGAAGCCCTTGGGGAATGTGACTGAGGTTAATCTCACAAACTCCTAAGCTTGGCTACATTTGGAGACTCCACAGACTTTTTAACAAAGCATCCTTATCAATAGGTCAGGGTGGAATGATGCCATTTTCCCTCCTGAATTTGCACCACGTTCATTCTCATTGCCGCAAGCCCATGTGCTGCCAGGGTAACCTCCCTTTTCTGTCTGGTGAGTGGCATCAGGACGAACTGTCAGAGATGGTGTACTGTGAATAATGGATAAATGAGAGTCCCCTGACATAGGTTTGATGGCC
The DNA here is from genome assembly GCA_020662805.1 of Glaucomys volans. Lineage (NCBI taxonomy): Eukaryota > Metazoa > Chordata > Mammalia > Rodentia > Sciuridae > Glaucomys > Glaucomys volans. The sequence continues at coordinate 321,390 of JAJEJO010003493.1, forward strand.
ATAAAATATGAGCTTTGTGATTGCCCTTACATTCACACTCCAGGATTGACTGCAGAATATTATTTCTAAAAGCCAACCTAACCGAAATTGTGGAGAGTTTCAGTAGGTGCTTCCCTTATTAGTGTTTGAAGCAATTACTGACAGAATGGGTCAGTGCAATTTTCCTCTGGCACAGAGAAAATCTTTTCTTGTTACTGCATTTTAGCTATTCAAATTCAAATTGGGTTTCTCATCACAAATGTTCTGTTTGTGAGAGACACTGCAATAAGGAGCATCCCCACCCCTGATCAGATTGCATTTCCAGTGGGGTTAAGGTAATTCATTGCTGATAATAGGCATTAAATCAACAGGTAGAATCAACTTGCCTTTGGCATTGTGAGAATTGTTTAACTTATAGGCATCCAGATATATTATGTATTTTTCTTTTATTTCCCTTTGCTTATGATATAATCTCTTATAGCATGATAGAAAAGCTGATCTAAAATTAGTGTGAATGTTTACACACACAATAGACCTCTCTGAATGAATGGTCAATGAATTCAGAAATATCACAGTAGAAGCATTATATTCCATTTTTTAAAAAAGTAAGATTGACTACGGTAAGAGAATCTGGGCTGGGGAGGGAACAGAAATACATGTAGGAGGAGTTTGATAATTCCAACTGACTGTCTTGAATAAAAATTTCTTTTCTCATCTTGTTGTCTTATAGTCAGAATGACAGCCTGGAAGCTTTATCTGTGAATGCTAAAAGGAAGGTGCTGTGATTAGATAGTGCAAGGTTAAAGAAAAATTGACAGAAATCTTCCTAGTGAGAACAATAAAGATTAAAAAAAAATTGTTGATTTTCTTTTTATAAGAATTATTAAGAGTAGAAGTCCCCACCAACCACTGGAGAAACGAAAATTATCCAATTCACTTTGTGTATGCACAAACGAGGGTATGCATCAGGGTACCTACCATTACGGATCTCTCTAGACCAAATTCCCCAAATTCAAAATTCAGGAAGCATGTGAATGTGTTTGTGTGTGCATGTGTGTGCAGAGAAAGAGTTGTTTCAATAATGAATGCATGCTTCGTGTTATAATTCCAAAAACAATTTTCAACAGGTAAAGTAATTTAAAATAAATCATTACCCTCAGTAGAATGAAAATCACAGCTGCTTACCTAACCGCTCAATGGAATAGTATCGTTGCTTGCTGTCCACACGCACAGTCTCAGCATAAGGACTCCCGACGCCATACCCGATTATGTAACCTCGCACCACAATGTTAGGGTTCAAGGGAGGAGTCCAGCTCATGATGATGCAGTTGGTCTGTGGCCTCACATGAAGCGAGCTTGGCTGGTCAGGGACTTGAGACTCTAGGGTTCAAAATGAGACCTCATTAGCACAGCTCACCCATAGCATGGCAAAACTTCCCATTTATGCAGGGCAATATCATCTTGCATACACTTTCAAGTAATGCATCACTTACTGCCCAAGGCCATCCTGTTTTGGGCATGTGCTATATTTTGCACCTGTAATTTGACTGTCACAAAATTTCTCAGCTATAAGAGGATACTGTATTCCTTTCATAGGTACTGGGATATCACATATCTTCTAATAGTTTCTTCCCTTAGTTCATTTATTTCTTCTTAGGTAACATTAATAAAAAGGGGAATCAAGGCAGATAAAAGAGTAACAAAAAGGAAAGTGAAATGTCAAAAACTGTCTAGCCCCATCATTATATACTCTGATTCAACTAAAAACAAAATAAAGGTACTATTCCTTTCTTAAGAAATTGTCAGTAGAAACAGTTTAGGGCCATGATCTGCTCAGCATGATTAGGATAATACTTGACTTGGTGTTTACAATGTCTGTGAAAAATGTATTATTAAAAGAAAGAAGACTGTGGTTTGGATTAAAGCCACACAAGCTTTGATGCTGGGCAAATTTGGTTTAATACCATAATCTATCATTTATTGGCTGTGTGTCTTCATGAAATTATTCAATTGCTCTGAGTTTCCCTTCTAATTAGGTTGGCATCTTAAATAGTAATTGACTCCAAGCTCAAGCTCAGGAAGTAAGGAAAAGCAAATTCAAAGTCTGAACTAGACACAAATTATGCGCATGTGAGACCTTACTTGTCCTCTCTAAGCCTCAGTTCCTCAGGTGGAGAATAAAGTTGGTTATTTCATATGGTGATGGCAAGATGTAATGAGATTATGCATAAAACACCCTGACTATGAATAGTTCTTAAATTCTCAACTGAAGATAGCTACTAGGGACAAAATGTACACACCAGCCTAACATGCATTTTCTTTAAAAGGGATTAAAAGGGTGAAAATCAATGAATATTAATATTTTGACAACCTGATTTTTACATTGTCATTCTTCCTATGATCATGCACCTAAATGCATGATACATTTTCTGGACACTGATCATTGTTCCCTTAATAAATATTTATGTAGTACCTATTCTTTTTAGGATAGAGGTAGGTACTTAAGATAGTAAGGACACTGGGAAAAAGGAACATGGCAGACAGAATAACTGCACTATTATAGTTTCTATTCAAGCGGGAAATATTGGCAAGTAAAAAGGTAGCTATAATAGACCATTATAAATAATTTGATAGGCATATGGGATATTTAACAGAATCTTTGAAAGTCAGAAAAGTCTTGTAGGAATAAATCATGTGGTCACCCCAACTTCAGTGGTCCTGAAAGTGCTTACTGCAGTTCCTGATGATTAAGAAGTACTCAAAAATGTGAGTAATTTGAACTTTATTCAAATTATCATGTTGATTATTTTGGTCCCAATCAAAAGTGTCTGAAGTTAACATATGGTAAATTATGTGAAGAAACTTAATGACTAAGGGGAATATTACAGCACGTTTTCCTCCTGATATAATAGCATACGCTGACACAATTCCCTCCACCACCTTTATCCATATTCAACATGCAGGCTGCTAGGGTATGTGGTGAAAGGAAGAATATGTTTTGTTAAAGTTTTTTAAGTGGGTAACAACAGCGTTTCAAAATATTCTAAAGATACTACACCAACAAAATTTTCTAAAGGTGGTTCTATTTTCCTAAAAATGCCCCTTTGTGAGCAAGAAGAGACAAGCCATTATTTGCCCTATGGAAGCCTGTGATATAATATGCAAGGGCATCATAAAAAATTATGTCTACAAACGTGTGTATAAACCTTTATGGCAGCAACACAATGTTTGTGAAGTATTTCCCACTATAAACCCAAAGTAAAAGTAATAAAAGAGATGAAAGGGATGGATTGATTCTTTCCAACCCTATTGCCACAGTCTCTCCAGCGTCCTTGAAATGTAATGGGCCTTACAATCAATTCTGTTTAACATATTTGAAGTTTTGCAATAACTTTTGGAACAACAAGATCATCTGCTTGATCTTAAGAAACCAAATGTTACTCAGATTGAGGGCATTTATGGCTTCTTAAAACAATATGAAAGAGTAATGCTTGAATGGCAATATTCAACTTTTTTGGAATATAAGGAACAAACTATTATAAATATTTTCAGAACAAGAAGTATTTTTCCATATTTCTGCAAACCACAGTATAGCTCAATAGGTTGCCTAAGTTAGTACCCTCAGAATTGTATCCACTGGAACTCTAACTAAGCATACAATGGAAATGAGTAATCCAACAGGCTCTTAAACAGGCGATATTGCTATATTCTTTGCTGCACAAAAATGTTTTCAGTCCTAGATGCAAACCTTAAAACCAGTTTCGCATATTAAAATAAGAATATTAGTACATAAGAATATATGTTGCCCTTACATCTGGATATTTGATAGGTTCTTATTACTCAGTTAAGGTCACAAGGGCCTGAAGAACTGTAACCATCAACTCAACATTAGAACTAAGTCATCCATAATATATGGCTTCATCATAAAAATAACTAGGCCATGATATGGTCCATACCCAGAAGAGCCCCTTAATGCCCACCGACTCACGTAATATAAATATAGAAATAACAATTTTCTTTTTCTGCTACCTGAGTGAATTTTCTCTAATACAGATGATCTTGCAGGTTATGAAAGTGGTTATTACTAAAATGAACTATAAAATATCAATTTAGACATTTTCCTGTGAAAGGTATGTGACATGAGTACTCCTCACTTTGGATCTGAAACTTAAATTTGCTTCTTGGAATTACATGAAAGATTTTGCAAGTATTTCTAGCACAGTGATTACACACATAAAATAGAGGAGTATTAGGGTAATTATTGAGATTGTTTGAAACCAAAGTGAGCACACTTTGCCTGAAATGTCCAAGTTAATGATGCCCCAAATTTCTAGTGGATTCCAAATGATCAAGATAACTAAGTCAACAGTTTTGATTATGCTATGGAATTAAGGAATTGCTCATGGTTTATTTTGGTTTTAAAGAACATATGTTTTTCTTTGAGTGATGATTGCAGGGTTCCACTAGTGATTAATGTTCAGATGTAGTACTCCAGGAAATTCATTAGATTCATTCCTGTGATATTTCAACAATTACTGTGCACCTCTAATAAGTCAATCATAGTTCTAGATGTTGAGGGAATAAAGACAAAAAAATAAAAATAAAAAATAAAAAAGATGAGCTCTTGGTAAGATGGGCTGATGGGACAATAAATGACTCATCAAGGAAGATGCCCTGGTAGTGTTCAAGGTTAATGACCAGAAAGAGTCAGCCTTATAAATATCATGGTGAGGATATTTGAAGCAAAGGGAACAACTACTGCATAGACCCTACCATAAGAATGGCTTTGGTGTTTTAAGAAAGCCATTGAAGGTCATAATGCCTGGAACACAGAGGGCACAAGGGAAAATAGGAAAGGTAAAGAGTCAGCTGATGGGAATGTAAAGTGGTGTTGCTGCTCTGGAGAATAGTATGGTGGTGGTTCCTCAGAAAATTAAAAACAGAATCACCAAATATGATCCTTTAATTCATCTTCTAAGTATCCATGCAAAGAAACTGAAAGCAGGAACTCAGTCCAATAATTGTAAAACCATGTTCACAGCAGCACCTTTTACAACTACCAAAAGGTGAAAAATAACCCAACTGTCCATCAACAGAACAGACAAAAAAAGTGGCCTATTTGTACAATTGGGTACCATTCAGTCTTCAAAAGGAATGGAATTTTTACACAGGCTGAAATCTGGGTTGGTCTTAAGGATGTTAACTTAAATGAACCAGAGACTGAAGGACAGAAACTGTATGATTGTACTTAATGAGGTTCCTGAGTTGTCAGATTGGCAGAGACACAAAGTAGAATGGTGGTGCCAAGGGCTGAGGGGAGGGGCAATGGGAAGTGATTGTTTAATGGGTGCAGCATTTCAGCTGTGCCAGATGGAGAGTTCTGGGGATGGATGATGGTGATGGTCACACAGTAATGTGATTGTACTAACGCCACAGGAATGTACAGCTAAAAATGATTGAGATGGCGAATTATGCTATGTTTTCTCTAACATGATTTTTAAAAATTTAACAGGAAGGGAAAGTAAGGGGAAGAGAGAGAGAAAAGTCAGCCATAGACCAGGTTCCTGTAAGCAAGTCATGTCACAGAGAGGATGATTAGAGAGTCTTTGAAAGCACTGAGTAGATCACATTTCACTCTCCCTACACTGGTCAGGAAAGACCATCCAAGATCTTCTCATTGTACTTAAAGAATAACACCTACTCTTTCAGGTGAAAAGATGTTTGTGGATGGTGCATTTGAACTTGCCTGGTTGGCTATGAAGAAGATGAGGTAAAGTGGAGAGATAGGACTTTGGGGGTGTAGCCTGTGAGCAGCATGGGAAAGTGAGACCCAATCACAGCCCAGAGGCCTCTGTCTTGGGTAACTGGAGCATCCTCATCTTGATGAGGAGAACAGGCATGTTCTTCTGGGTCATATTCCATTGGTGACACCTCTTAGTCAAAGCTGTGGAGGTGTCAGGCAAGTAGTGGGGTATATAAGCCTGAGTCTTGGTGAAGGGTCATGCTTGGAGATACAGATGTGGAAGCCACCAGCTTCTGGATGGCATTTTAAATAAATGTGTATAAACACAGTTAGAGTATGTGTGCAGATCAACAAAATACAACTAAGGTGCGATGGCTCTCTTCAAGAACCGCCAAAGTGTTATCATGTTGTAAAGACAGTTTCCTTACAATGGCCTAAAAGGCCACATGTGATCTAGGTGTCTGCCAGTTTTCCTCTCTGACCCTCTTATTACCCTTCCTCTCATCACCTGGCTCCAGCCATCTGCTCCACACCAGACACTTCATTGTTACTCAGATATGCCAGGCTTGTGCTGACCACAGGCCTCTGCATTTGTTGGGCCTCCTGTCTGGGAATCTCTTCTCCAGCTACAGCTACCTCTCTAACTCCCTTAGTTTTTCATTACTGAGTTTCCCATGGAAGTCTCTCCTGATTTCCATATTAAAAATTATAACCTTACCCTCATCACTTCTAAACTATCCTCCTATTTTTTTCTCCATAGGACTTATTGCCATTTATTGCACAACTAATGTGGTTATTCCATCACTTGTTCCTCTAACACCAGTAACTTGAAAATACTCAAAAATATGGGAATTAAGTAGTATGTTTTATAAGGTTAAACACTACTGTCATTATGTATAGATGTCATTATATACATATGTGTATAATTATATAATATATGTCAATATGTCATTACATATACACACATATGTAATACTTTTAATTACATACATACACATACATATATATCACAATATATATACATATATATGTATATATAATTAATACAACTTTGTATAACTATCTCCATAAGAATTTTAAGGGAGAGTAGGAATAATGTAGAAATGAAACAAGATAAATATATAGTTAGAAAAGTTTTTTTCCCCTCCTGGTGGCTAAAAGGATTGGTCTCTGTTGGCTCCAGCTAATGAAAACAAAGAACTGTGCACCATCTGCCGTGCATGGCCTGCCAAGTGGTGACAGGAAGTAGGTTCTTTTGACAAGTGCTCACATATTTGCTCTTCACTTAGTCACTGCATTGTGTGGGTCATTTTGTTAGAACTTTGTTCCAGTCTTTAGCAGCCAATCACATGAGGCAATGGATACACTCAGACTCTGTCTTTCAGGCAGGTCTGATGCATACATACCATTGTGCCCATTCCTATTGGCAGGGTCTGTTCTCACCAGGGGGCATCAGCTTCTTAGGCTGGTAACTCCATAAACCTTGGCCATTTGTTTATTTATTGTTATGGATGATCCCTTCTATTCACCAGCAAACTCCACCTTGCATTCATGAACCATCTATTCCTGCTGTTTTTACAGTATTAACATTTCAATATCTTTTAGAATTTATATGCAGCCAGATTCCCTCAGAGGTACACAGGCACACAGCCACCATTCCAGTCATGATACAAATCAGCTCCACAATCTTTAAAATTTCCTCATCTTGCTCCTCCGTAGTCAAACCCTCTCCTCAATTCTCCATTATTAATTTTAATGTTGAACTTTAAAATGTTTTTATATATTCTTCTTACTGAGCTTTACTTATTTATTTTCAACATTAAACACTGTCAAACCTGGGTTTTCTTTTCTGTTCTTAGTAACAACAATGGCTACAATTTATGAACCTAGTATGCATGGTCATACTCAGCATTTTAATAAATGTTATCTCATTTCAGATGTAGTGTGCACTTGTAGTCATTCTATAAATTTTACATGACTTACGTTTCTACTTTTCAGCATTAAAGTTTGTAATTTTTACTCCATTTTTATCTTTTTTATTTATTTCTAATATATGTTTTCCTTCAATCTGAACTATTTTATGTTAATAAATGCTGTTTAATTATTTCACTTTACTTTTAGCTACTTTCATTTGCAGAGCATTAATTTAACTTATCGTTGCTTCCAAAACTGAAAAAAGAAACCTGGGAATTCAAGGGGATTGGATAGGTAGTTGACAGTTTAAACAGGAGTTTTGACAAGTTTACTCCTTTAATGCCACGGCGAATAACAATTCTGCAAAAATGTGTCTCTTAAATCTTAATCAATTAAACTAGTTCAATTAGGGGTAAGGTATCTCTTTTCTCCCATGTCCTCCAATTTCTGATCATGACATATTACTCCCAGTGAAAATGGAAGATGCTGGCTTGGAGTTGTTTGCTCAGGACCAGTAACAATGAGAATTCATCTTGAAATCATTCTGTGGAATCCACATCTACATACTGACCTTGGTTCACAATGATGGTAACTCAATGGGAGAAAAAAAAGAAGCCAGGTATTCTTTAGGAAGAGAGCCTCAATGCACAGCCCCAAGTTTATTCTTTAAAAAGTCATTAAGATTCTTGCTTTCTGTGATTCTTTCCTTCTTAATCTTTAAGAAGAACTACAGAATCCAAATTCCAGATGCTTAACAGGGTAAATTCAGCCCCCTCCTTGACAGTTAATGAACATGGACTCTTTGGTCAAGTTCTTGACTTCACAGGAAACTCTAGAAAGTTAAAATACCTGTAGGGTAGCAGGTTGGCATATTAATCAGAATTCATTAAAACATACAATCATGTGTGAATGGTAGAACCTCCCGAGTTTTTGAAATAGTGGGAGGACATAAGCCTGCTGGTTAGAACAAACACTCACAATGGGGCTTTCTAGAAATTGCTGCACAAACAGAAGCCCTTCAGTGTCAGGGAGGCTTGTCTCACTTTAGGGTCCAGGACAACAGCTCTGGATATCCTAAAAGTCACTAGAACCCATTTCTTTCATGATGCATTTTTATCAACTACCTTACATTGAATGATCTCCAGAACCATGAATCTGTCTTTATATCATTTATCATAATTACTTTTTGACTCTCAAAATGGGCATCATTGGAGAATCAAACTGTCTTGTATGCATTTCACAAAAATACCCAGCTATGAATATCTGTATGATCACCATGCACTTAATAATAATTGAGCATCTATTATGTAACAGGAATTGTGTGGAGCACTGAGGATTTCAAGACGGGCATGGGCTTTGTCACTAGTCTACTGAGAGGTGTGATGGATGCTATTATAGTGTGTTCTGAAAGGGCTACGAGGGTTTAAATGAAAGGTATGTGAAGGAAACTCAGATAAGAAAAAAATTCCTAGAAGTAAAACATCAGTGACTTTTAATGGAAAATTAGGTGTGAAATATATGAGAAAAGAAATAGAGGCTCTGACAGAGGGCACAAGGAATCCAAAAACATGAGACTCCATTCAGCTGAGGAAGTGTACCTGGGGGGTTTGCAGACAGGGAGACATAAGGAAGCAAGCAACAGACTTGATGCTGAGGACATGGCCAGATTGAGAATAGTTGAACAGAGAGAGAACATCAGCAGACTTGGCTATGAAAATCACTTTGGAAGAGTATGGGGTCTAGAGAGCAAGGGAGCAAACCAGTACCAAGAGAACAGTGCAAAGCTACTTTCAGGAGACAAGGGATGGCAGCCTGATAGGAAGCATGGTGGTGGGGTTGGAGCAGAGAGGATGGAGTCCATACTCATGAAGAAGGTGAATCACAGACAGGTGATTGAATGGGCAATGGCAAGGGTGAAATGGAGGAGGAGAATGGCAAGGTGACTTCTGGCTTGGATGGTCCATGGATACTGGAACTGTCCCCAAGTAGAGAAGGCAATCATGCTAAAAGAAACAGCATCTGAGAGATCAGCTCACAGCCTCCAACTGTCTGAGTGTTTCTATGTCCAAGTCCTACTTCTTTGTTGTATTTGAAATACCAAAAGAAAGAAGCAATGACAAAATTCCTCACAACCCCCCATGACCTTTCTATATTTTAATTACATAAGAAGCAGTCACCTCATTCTCCTTGGCCTGTCAAATCCATCACTGGAATCAACAGTTGTGAACTTGTTTGATGTAACAAAATAAAACAAAACAACAACATTTTGCATTCAACCAAAACTGCTAGCAATAGCCACAACACCCTTTAGTGAAAAATCTGCCATCTGAGTGGTCACCTTGATTTTATATTTATTTTTCAAATATACCAAGATATGTTTCTGCCTTCTATATACTGATATACTGATTTAATTATGTATTCCTATGCCAGACAGTACTACATTGATTTTCTATCAGGCTTTATAGTAAATGTTAATTATACTTTTTCAAAATTTCTTGGAATTCTTCTACATTATTCTCTCTTATGAAGTTGCCTCTGATTGGGATTATATTCAACAAGTCATGAATTTTAGAAGAACTAACATTGATATGGTGTTCACATTTACCATCCAGCAACATATGTATCTATTTATTCATGACTTATTTCATATTTTTTTAAATAAAATGTAATGTTTTTCTTCATACACATTTGTTTATATCTTGTTCAATTTGGTCCCAGCTGTTATATTTTAGGTTGCCTATAAATGTAGTTCTTTTTTTAATGATTAAAGTAATTATTATCACTATAAAAAGCAACATTTTTGTTTATGTATCTTGAAACTTACTATATTATTAAATTTTCTAAAATTTCCAATACTTTTATACTGTCATTCTTAAAATTTCTGAATATGCAATCCTAACATTTGTAAAAATAATATTTCTTTTCTTGTATAATATGATACTGTGACTTTTTGCTTGTTTTTTAATTTTATTTTATATTTTTTACCAAAACTACTATACTCTTCTGAATAACATAAATGGTAGATATCTTCTCAGGCCTTTTTAAACCTAAAATAAAGTGTATTTAGTATTTCACTGTTTAGCTTAATAATTGCTCTTAATTTCTTACAAAACTTGTAACATTTTGAAAGCTTGTTTATATTCCCATATTAATATGAGCTTTTAAAAAATTGGTAATGACTGTCTAATTTTACAAAATGCCCTCTTGCATCTATTGATAGAATTATGAGACATCCTTCAAAATTATTCCTTAATTAGATGATGAACTTTTAACATGTACTAAAAATATGCCCTCATTTGTGTCAGAAGTGGAAACAACAATTCCTTTTATAGACAGGAATAAGGAAATGCTTCATGAGTCCAACAGGAGAAGTATTTTCATGCCGATCTCAGAGTATGAGTATTTTATGTAGCTCTTAGAGAGAACTATAGCCAAAGTAGGAGATCTAATTTATCAAAACCAGCAACAAAAACATACTGCTGAGCACCCTGTTGTCACTGTCACAGTCAATTCTTAGAAGAAACCACCACTGAGCTGGATACTCTCACCATACTCTTGTTATTCCCCAGGGTTGGTGGCAAGTCACTTCCCCAAGATTACACAGTGAGCAGATCAGGATTCAAGTATAGTCATTAGGACTCCAGATCACACACACTCTCTCTCTCCATATCTCTATCCATCATCTATCTATCATCTATCTATCTATCTATCTATCTATCTATCTATCTATCTATCTATCATCTATCTATCTATCTATCTATCAATCATCTATCATCTATTTCTAATTACATAAGAAGTAATTGCTTCACCCAAGCAAGTCATAAGGGAATCAGACATTCCAAAAAGTTTCCTGTGACCAGGGAAAGTACTTGAAACTTTGTACATTTGTCCAAATCTGTACTGTCCTTTGTTTCTTGTAGTTCTGAGATTCTAAACAGCCACTTGTCCAAGAACTGAAGCAGATTTAAAATTACTTCCAAAAATTAGTTTGCGCATTGCCTGCTACTTTTTTTGTACAAGTTGAAATCCACTTGAATCTGATAAGGGGCTGAGCTCTTCAATTGTATGATGGCATATTGTTGTACCACTGATTCCCCTAGATTGTCAAGGAGCAGCACATATTGTCATAAATGGATCTTACCAAATGTCTACGAGAAAAAATTCTTTCAAGACATAGTGTTTACACACAAAATCCCATATTACCATCAAGCTAAGTTGACAGAAGAAAATATTCTTTTGGTGACTGGTGTAAACCCCACTCCTTACCCTAATTCTGAATTTTTTACTTTGATGTATTTCAAGGGCTTCTCATTGGCTTTCACATAGGATTTTACCAAAATTATACCAACAAATACCAACTTCTGTATTTGTTAAAAATAACAGTCCATTTAATAAAATGCCCAATATTTTTAATCTAATAGGTAAAACTAAACTAGGATGCCTATATACTGGGCTCTAAAATTCCACTCCAGATTTAATATGATTTTTTTTCTTGAACAAGTACATGGCTTGCAAGTATGTTTTTGCAATTCCAAATATATTGACTATCATATTACTATTGATTATTAATTTAATTAAATTGTGATCAATAGATATGTTTACTCTGATCCAAGAACTTTTTTTTAATTTTAATTTTTTTTTTTTTTTGGAACTGGGGATTGAACTCGGGGCACTCGGCCACTGAGTCACATCCCCAGCCCTATTTTGTATTTTATTTAGAGACAGGGTCTCACTGAGTTGATTAGTGCCTTGCCCTTGCTGAGGCTGGCTTTGAACTTGTGATCCTCCTGCCTCAGCCTCCCAAGCTGCTGGGATTACAGGCATGCCCCACCATGCCCAGCTCAAGACCTTTTAAATTCATTTCTTTATAATGAAGCAAAAATTATCCCTTGGATGTTTGAGAAAAAAAATTGATGTTTTAATTTTATATATATTTTACTTATGTCAGATTAGTCTTCTGTATCCTTGCATTTTTTCCCAAATCTGAGAGAGAAGTATCAAAATTTCTGAATTTGACACTGGATTTTTTATATTATTTTCAATTTATTAAAATATAGAACTTAAAGAATTAAATAGACTAGTAATTTAAATGACACCACAAGAAACAACTAAACAAAACCAAAGGTTTGAACATTCTAGGACATTCTAGAGGACAGAAACTCAGTCTTTTCAATAAGTTAGAGTAGGATAAAGTGATTGTAATAGATTAAGAGATTTAAGAACTATAAAAAGTAAATGCAATGTGTTGTCTGAATTGCATTCTAGTTTGCAAAAATGATTTGTTAAGTATGCTTATGGGGTACTGAGGAAATTTTAATGTGATCAGAATATTAGGTAAATTCATGATCTGCAAAAAAAGAAGAAAAGCAATTTAAATACTAAGTTTGAACAACAGTGTGTAGCATATTACCTTATTTTAATTAAACATATTTATATATTTATGCAATATGTTTCATGTATGCATGTACATATTTATATGTGTGTATAAAGACAGGACACACAGGATATGAATTTCAGGTGTAAAAAATGATAATCTGATAACATCTGCGGGTAAGACTTATGTGGGTTTTTTGGTCTGTATTTTCTAATAATGGTGTATATTTCCTGCTTCTGAAACGATAAGAGTGCTCAGATGTTACAGTGGGCTAGCCAGATTATCTACAAATAACCATCCAAATTTTCCTAAATACTACAAATGTGTATAATAAAAACCTGTTTATAATTGCTACATATTTCTATAATGTATATATTACTGCAATATAACACTTGAATCATTATGTTATGATCCTCTGTCCTTAAAGATGTTTTTGGTCTTAAGAAAATTACTAATGAAAAATCTGGCTGGGAGAGGTGGAGCTACCCCTGTGATCTCAGTGGCTCAGAAGGCTGAGGCAGGAGAATTGCAAGTTTGAGGCCAGACTCAGCAACTTAGTGAGACCCTATCTCAAAATAAAAAATCAACTTTGCGTTAGGCATAGGGGAGGTTCTATAGGGGTAGGAAGGATAGTAGAATGAATTGGACTTATTACCCTATGTGCATATATGACTACAGGACTGGTGTGATCATGTACAACCAGAAGGATAAGAAGGTATACTCCACGTATGTGTGATGAGTCAAGGTGCATTCTACTGCCATGTAGGACTAATTAGAACAACAACAACCAAAGTCTGGGGATGTGGTTCAGTGGTTAACTCCTCTAGGTTCAGTCCCCAGTACCAAATACAAAAACAAAAACAAAACAACAATAAAACCCTATATTTGCTTTTTGTTGGGATGTTTGGCATTTCTTCTCTATCTTTATGTTCAACTTTCCCATCTCTCCATATATCAATATTATAGGTGTGCCAATCATAGATGCCATGGATCTGCATGCCTTTAAAATTCCAAACAATAACCTGTACTTAAACTAGTAAGTTTAATTCATTTAATTATATTATTGTATCAGAATTTATTCCCACTGTTTTATTATTTACTTTTTACTTTTTTATTTGTTCATAACAAATTGATATTTTCCTTTTTGGATGATGTCATTTGAATAGGCTAAACGTTCTCCTTCCCCCCTTGCTCTTTTTCTTCCCTCTTGGATGACACACCATGCACTGCATCCTGCACGTTGTTATGATTTCAATTTTGCCCTCACATCTGAGTCCGAAGTTAATTACACTTTACTTTTCATAAGAACAGCACAAAAATCTCAAGATGAACCTATCTGGTCTTCTTACCATTTCATATGAGTCCATTATTTATTACCCTTCGAAATATCATTTTAGATTATAATTTGTTTTGATGTGCTCATAACATTATTTTGTTTATAGTTTTTCTTTTTATAATAATAATAATAATAATAATTATTATTATTATTATTATTATTATTTTGGTACCAGAGATTGGGGGCTTTTAGCTCTTTCAATTATTCATTTTGGATCAAGCTTTCAGTAGGTTGCTTAGGGCCTCACTAAATTGCTGAGGCTAGCTTTGAACTTGTGCTCCTCCCGCTTCAGCCTCACAAGTTGCTGGGATTACAGGTGAGTGTCACTGCACCTGGCCGCTTATGGTTTTCCTTAGGATTCCATCCAGTCTCTGTTTTCTTTCCTTTTCAAAGAATACGAAAACATGGCCATGTGAAACATTTACCATTTTTCTTAAATGCGAAAGGTGTTTCTGTGTCTCTTTTCCTTGAATAATTATTTTAGTTGAATGTCAAATTCTAGGGTGATTGAAATTTTTATCTGTACTTTCAAGTTATTTTATTGTTCCCTGGCATAATTGTTGCTGTTAAATTTTCATCATTTTAATTGTGTGCTGAATAAGTAATGTGATCTCAGGGGCATTTAAACATTTTTTTGTCTTTATTTTTGGTGGTAGGCAGTATCAAAGATAGAACATTGTTCTTGAATCTGACAATTCAAATTTCTTCAATCTTGAAGAATTCTCACTTCTTATCTCCTCAGAAACTCTCTCTCCTCAGTTCTCTGTTCTCTTTTGGAATTATGAATAATGTATGTTAAATATTAAATGCTGTGCCTGTTTCTTCTAACGTCTCCTTTTTTTCCCCATTCCTGTGTCCTTCTGTGCTGCATTCTGTACCATATCTTTAGCCCTATCTTTGTGTTTATTATTTTTTGTCTTCAACTGTGTACACTTGTGCTCGAAAACACACTGAGTACTTTTTATTTTAATGACACAAGTTAATGCCTGTAATATTTCATGTTCAGAGTTTTATTTTGTTCTAAGCATTCAAGGGATTCATACTCAAAATTAATCTTGTCCTGTTGGATTTTTCTGGTAAAGCATCTGGTACTGACATCTGATATTTCATGACTTGCATGTTTATTCTATACTATTATCAATATCACTTATTTACCCATTTCATTTTTGCATGCATGGAGTTAGGGTATGTACTGTTATTATTCACCAGTCACTTCATTAGTCTAAAATTTTCCTTGCCCATTTTCATTTGCCTAATAATGTTTTCTCTTTGCCTTAAAAAGTATATTGCTAAATTTTGTTTTTAGCAAGACCTAAAAGTCTCTTAAAAAAATAGATAAATTCACTTTTGTTCAATTTTAGAATTTCTCTCATTTAGAGGCACCTTAGTTTTTCCTTCCCAGTTCTTTTTATTTTCTGAATTTTGCTATACAAAGTTGAGATTTTTAAAATTTTCTCCAATGATTTAGAAAATATATATTTAAAATACTTTTTTAAAAAAGTAAAACTTAATGGACTATACAATGCCAATATGTTTAACGTGCATCAAGTCAGAAAATTAGGGGTTTATTTTATTTTTATTAGGTATCAATTAGGGAAATAGAGTATAAAAAATATGCTGATTACCTTTGATTTTTGTTTAACTTTCTTTAAATATTCAGATTA
Source organism: Glaucomys volans (assembly GCA_020662805.1). NCBI lineage: Eukaryota > Metazoa > Chordata > Mammalia > Rodentia > Sciuridae > Glaucomys > Glaucomys volans. Next base: position 337,400 of record JAJEJO010003493.1, read on the forward strand.
GGTAGAATTCCAGCTTTTTAAGCCTCTTCATTTCTGATATCTTTTCTCTTAACCTATTTTTCTGTTTCATGTTTAGGGTTCATTCTTTTATACCTTTTGGCTTCAAAAGGATGCTAATATAAAAGTAAAACAAAACACAAACCCACCAGTTTACCTTATGCTCTGCAAACATTTGGTACAAGCATATTTATCTTTGTCAATGATTCCAACAACATGAATTGCTCTTTTGCAGGTAACTGCACTAGTTTCATATTGCTGCTACACTTTGTGGCTTAAATCACCATAAACTTAGGGCTTAAGGCTACACAGATTTATTATTTTGCATTTCTGGAGGTAAGAAGTTCAGTATCAGCTACTGAGAGCTGAAATGTAGGTGTCATCCAGGTTGTACTTCTCCTTGGAGCTCTTGGGGACTTGTCCTGCCTTTTCAAGCTTCTACAAGCTGCCCACCTTCCTGCATTGGCCCAACCTGTCTCTTTTGTCATGTCTTTCTGATACTTGTACATTCTGCCTGCCCCATATAAGGACACTTGTGATTACACTGGGCCCCCACAAACCATCTAGGATAATCTTCCCACCTAGAGACGCTGTTTTAGTCAGTTTTTTTTTTTACCTGCTGTGACAAAATGACCTGACCAGCATAACTGTAGAGGAGGATAGGCTTATTTGAGGGCTCACAGTTTCAGCAGTCTTAGTCCATAGAAGGCTGGCTCCATTCCTCAGGGCTCCAGGTGAGGCAGAACATCATGGTAGGAGAGGGTGATAGAAAGAAGCAAGAAAAAAGCAGCTCACATCACAGTGATGAGGAATCAGAGAGAGAGAGAGAGAGAGACAGAGAGAGAGAGAGAGAGAGAGAGAGAGACTGACTCTACTCTCCAGATACAAAATATATACGCCATAGCAATGCCCCAATTTCCACCTCCTTCAGCCACACCCTAACTGGGTTAAGGCTCCTACAACCCAATCACTTCTCCTCTGACCTTCTTGCATTGTCTCACATGTGCGCTTTGGATGGACACCTCACATCCAGACCATAACAGACCTATAACTTAGTTGCATCTGCAAAGTCTCTTTTGCCAGGTAAGCTAACATGGTCAGAGAGGAACGTGTTCTGGGATTGGCATATGAACATTCGGGGAGGAAGTTATTCTACCTGTATAACTCTCATGGTCTTCATTCCTCTTGCCTTCTTGTTTCTTTCTTTCCTCCAATTTCTTACAATTATTAGTCCAAAATGTACATTCTTCTGAGTTCTCACTCTTTGGCTTAAAATTATTCCTTTTTGGAAACTATTTTTAAGTAAATATGGGAGTTTTAATATGTAGTATTCCTTCTTTCTGGGTGGTCTCATCCACTTAGATTTTATCATTATTCTGAAAATAAGCTTTCATGTGTTGCTTCTCAAATCCCTATTCTGAGTAGCATGCATCGTACCAGGAGTGCCTTTGTGCTTCTCTTCTCAGGAGAGATGCATGTGGAGTGACCTTGGGTCCTCAGGGTAGCCCAGCTAACCACCTGTCTGCCTTTGGGCAGGGGATTAGAGCCAGCTCCCACCTTTACAGGGTTCTGCTTGTCACCATGGCACTTTCAGAAGTCTCTGCACTGCAGATCTTTGCCAGCCAAGCTACTCCGCTTTAGGTAGAGGTTTGATTTTAAATCACTTTGTTATTGGTGGTATGTAACCAGTTTCCACCTGTTCACTTAATAATAAAAAAAAAGGCAGTACAAACAGATCCCCAGGCTCAGTTTCCTAGAGGATACCTTTATTGAACTTCATCACAAATTCTCTTATTTCCTTATGTAAGACACTTATATTAGACTTTGGGGAATTCTAATGATATTGAACTTTCTTAAGCTGACATGTTGAGGCATAAAATAAATACTTAGAAACTTTCCAGCTGTCAGTAACGCAATGTGCTTCCCAGGAATCCCTGAGCAAACTGTTGGTTTTATAATCACTTTAACAAAACATCCCAGTTCAAAGGGCCATCCATACGGAATTGGTGCATTTCTCCACATTACTGCTTTTTATTTTTCCATGCTTACACCAAGCAGAGAAAGCAAATGGAACTACTGAGGTCAAGAAGGAGCACGGTGGCAGTGCCTTCAACATCTGTAGTGAGCTACCTTCATTTGGGTGACTGTCAGGGCACAGAGTTACAGAATCATGAGCAGATCGCACTCAGAGGTCAGCAGGGAGAGCTATTGTTACAGTTTCCTTCAACACAGATTTCTTTGGCAAAACAATGCCCGAGTGCCACTGACCCCCACTGTCACCCCCACCACCATTTCACATGGATTTCAAAATGAATTCGTGCTCCTTTTCCATTAAAGGAAATCAAAGCCATTCTAGGTGGATGTTTCTGATTTTGAAATCCTTAGAACTCAAAGCTTACAAACGTTAGCTATGAAAACTTTTGTAGCGGAGATCATTTGTAAGTTATTTTATGTTTAGATATTTATATGAATCAGTTAAAATGAATATTTAAAGAAAGTGCTCAAAAATCTTTACACCACGAACACCAATAACCCAATCAATAAATGGGCCAAGGAAATGAACAGACACTTTACAGAGGAAGATCTACAAGCAATCA
>JAJEJO010003493.1:340393-413233 GCA_020662805.1 Glaucomys volans
CACACACACACATACTCACTATGAATATTCTTTTGGAGCTTAGAGTGACTACTACTGAGCTTATCCATTAACCCATAGATTAATTTCTGTCACGCTTTTTAAAACATTTAAAAAAAAATTAAAAAATTTTGTGGTTCTGAGAAGCGAACCTCGGGCCATTCTCATGCTGATAAGCACTCTACCACTGAACTACATCCCCAGATCAATGGTTTCACTTTTTGATATTTGAATGACGTCGTCAAAAGAGAAGCAGAACAATGGAAGGGCATCAGAGCCACTTAAAGGAAGTATCTTTGTGGAATGTGAGCCTGAATCGATAAATTGAGAAGGCTTTGGAACCAATGCTATTAAGTTCTTGTATCAAGTGAAACACTGCTTTACAAAGCAAGTAAAACAATCATGTTCCTCACTTTCATAGTTAAATGTTTTGAAAGGCCTGTTAATTTCCATTTACATGTTTGAACATGAACAACCTCAGATATTCATCCCTACAATATCATTTGCAGGAAGTATCAACTCCACTAGCTTCCTGTTTTTATTTACTCTTATCTTCAGATTGGTAATGCATATGTGAGAATTGTCTTAGCAATTTTCATCCAAGTGAAGATGATGAAAAGAGGCAATATCTGAAATGTGTTGAAATGTGTTAAGATAATCAGCGGGTAACGGAGTAACCATTGGATAAGCAAGGATGCACTCAAAACCAGTAGTGGCAGAAGCAACATCCTAAAGGCATTCATTTCAAAGAATGTCTGCCTGCCATTGCACACACTCCTTCCTGTAATCCTTCTGGACAGAATGCTCTTTCCCTAAAATATCTACTTTAAGTACTACCTCTTCTTATCAAATCTGTTCCCATCAGAGCAGCAATGATGTGTCGATGCATCTATGGAAATCTTATCTTCTGCATGTTTGCACTCCCCATGAGTCAGCGTTCTTCAAGTTCTTAATTAAATTTCATGATAACTGCATGGACATTCAAATAAGGAAAAAGGAGGAATTCTGCGTGTGAGGAGAGAAAATCTCAGAGCAAGAGCATGGAAAAGTTCAAATAGAGCCAATGAATCATTTATTACTACTTTACTCATGAGTACAAAGAGAGATTCTTGATTAAAAGAGGTGTATGAACTGGATGATACACAGAATGCACAGATAAGAAAAAAATTTAGAGTTAAAGGGAATTTGGAACCTTCAAGAAGCTGTGATTTTATATCTTGGTTCCACTTAGATTGTGACTCAGAGTTAGGAGAAAGTGCACGTAAGTCAAGTACAGAGTCCCATTCGTTCTGGATATTTTATAGGACCTTCAGCACCTCTGCTCCATTTATTTTCACTCCTTCCAGTAAGAGATGCAGCTCTTGGGTAAAGGATATGACCTCATTCCTTAGGATGACTTGCCTTAGATTACTGTCACTGCTCACCAGGGGATCAGCAGAGGCCTTGCTTTCACACCTGCCCTGAACCCCCATTCACAGAGCTGTGTAGGCAGGACCAGATTCAGTTCCTCCCTGACTGATCAAGTCAGTTGAATTTCCTTAGCTTAAGTTCCTCTTCTTTAAAGTAAAACTAATAATATGTGCTCCATGAGGGTAGAAGAGAGGACAAAGCAGAACTATATGAAACTCAAACATTATTTCAAGTGAGAAGAAAAATGAAATATGTGTCTAGCATGTCGTAACCATCTTTCATTCTTTACAGGAGACAGAGCACATCTCATGATTTGAGGTCTAACTTCACTGGCTAAGGGTCATACCTCAAGTACCAGGGAGCTCCAGTCTCAAGACATCTGCTCTTGCTGTTCCTTCTGCCCGAACGACTCTTGACTGACCTATGGCTGTCACCCACCCTCCACTTTCTTAATGTCTGGGCTGTATTTTACCTAATCAGAGAGATCTTCCTAATGCATTGAATGAACAATACTCCCCAATTCTTTCTATTGCTTCTACATATTTGTTCTTTAGAAATATTTATCCCTGCCTATCCTTGCATTAATAAAATGTGTACTCCTTGAGAATAACAACTTTATTTATTGCTTTTCCCCTAGAGTTTAAAATAATGTCTGGCACATATCGACTTCCAATAAGAAACACTTCGGAGAAACAAAAGCATGAATGGGCGTTCCCTAACCTTTTAATGAAAGATGTGAACTTTGTGAAGTGGGATTTTGCGTCAATTATGTAACCTAAGACAAGTTAGCATCTCTAAGCCCCAAGCTATTTTTCTGCAACTCTCTTATTACCCTAGAGCTGTCCTAATTGGGTTGCTCATATTTGCCTACTACTAAGATATCTTTATGCTTCACAGTAATCTCTTCAAAATTCAATCCTAATTAAATTGCTATATTTAAAAAAAATTTAATGACTTGTGTAGGACAAACTAGTTACACTTTCAAAGCATACTTAAAACAATATTTAAAATCTCTAATTTGCTATTGCCAGATTTAGAAACTGCCTGTCTTACAAACCTCGTCATATGCCATCTTTGTGTTTCTGCTTTGATGTTGTTTCTTCAGTTTCCTAAGAGCCTTTCTCTCTCTTGACTGCGAACCTGCATTTATCTTATTCTGTGCTCCTCAATCCTTAATTTCTAATACACACTTTTGCATAGCTAATTCTCACTTATCTTCAAGTATCAGTTCTAAAGCAAGTTTTCTATACCTTCCTCTTTATATTTATTTCTCTTTTTCTATCTATCCATCCATCCATTCGTCTATCCAAATAGCTACCAAGCTATGCATCTATCCATCTATCCATCCATTCATCCACCCATCTTTTCATCCATCGATCCAATCTATGTTTGAGTACAAGATAGTACAAACATCTAACCAGTTTTGAACCATAACAATGGCACTGTCATATGATTTCACCTAAAATTTCTGTCTTTGTTACACTCTAAGCTCCATGGGGGAAGGCTAATTTCTTTTGCATTTATTATTATATCCTCAGAGTTAAGCACAGTATCTGGTAACTTTTCTATAAATATTCTTTGAATCAATATGCTATCCTATGCCTCTGATTATTACTACTGTGGAAATAGCATCTGTTAATTATTTTACTGACACCATAGTTTTTCTTTCATAAAAGTAATTATGTAACTACAGCGAAATCACAAATGACAATGAATTGTTTAGAAAGAGAAGATAGGAAATATGGAGAGGGAGAAGAATATAAAAGAGGAGTCCAAGAAGGGAGAGAAAAACCTTGAGAAAAAATAATGGAGGAAGTAGGATATGGAAAAGAAAGGAAGGAAGGAAGGAAGGAAGGAAGGAAGGAAGGAAGGAGGGAAGGAAGGAAGAAAGGAGGGAAAGAAGATAGAAAAGCACACGGTAAAAGAAGGGGCATAGAATCTTTTAAAAATTGTGTGTGTGTGTGTGTGTGTGTGTGTGTGAGAGAGAGAGAGAGAGAGAGAGAGAGAGAGAGAGAGACACCAGGGATTAAACCCAGGAGCACACTACTACTGAACTACATCCCCAGCCCTTTTTATTTTTTATTTTAAGACAAGGTCTTGCTAAATTGCCCAGGTTGACCTTGAACTTTGACCTTGAACTTGTGATCCTCCTGCCTCAGCCTCCTGGACTGTTAGGATTAAAAGTATGGGCCACAGCACCCCATGGAGCATAAGATCTCTTTTGTGTGTGTATGTGTTCAATACAGATGTATTTTTTTTTCATATATTTCCAGTCTAAGTTTGGTTGAATCCATGAATGCAGAACCCACAGATAGAGAGAGTCACTGTATTCCCAATTCATTCTACTGAGCACATATGACTTTTGGAAGTTTTGTTTGTTTTCAAACAACAACAACAACAAAAGAAAATACACACATGGCCCAAACCCATCCATCTCCACCAACCACAAGCGAGCCACAAGCGGGCACTCTACGCTTGGACCGACCAGTAAAATCTTTCTTCTCCATTTTAACTTGAATAATTTCAATGTCTGCTATTTAGGCAAGTCGTCTTGTCATGACATTTCCAACATATGTGTGTGTGTGTGTGTGTGTGTGTGTATGTGTGTGTATTTTTTAATCTTGGTCCTGTTTTTTTTTTTTTTTTTTTTTTTTTTGAGGTGCTGGGGATTGAACCCAGGGCCTTGTGCTTATGAGGCAAGCACTCTACCAACTGAGCTATATCCCCAGGCCCCTGGTTTTGATCACTACATTTAAGTACACTGATCAAACTTACTTCTCTTCCAAGTAACTCTCATTTGCATGAATTGTTACCTCAAATTCTAGATAGTTCATTTATATTTTCTAACTTAGAATTATTTCTGTTTCTCTCTTTATTCATTTCTCTTGAATTTTACTTAATTTTATCTAGCCATGATGTTTTTATTGCAAGAGCAATTTCTTATCTGCTAATTTTGAATGTGCTGCTCATATTTAATTTATTGACATGTGAATTTTATATGAATCTTAATATCCATGAATGTCTCAAGACAACTCTCAATTAAGCCAACAAAGTTGGTTTTCCCTTCCATCAAGAGACCAGTGTCAAATATAAATGATGATATCATAAGCAAGTTAAAAAATACATACTGATGTTTTGCAGGAGCATGATAAGAAAAAGGAAGATATGGTAACAAATATAAGTTTATTTCCTGATTACTGTCAGAAAGCAGAGCAATTCTTCTGGAGAAAATGGTTTCAGTCAAATATTTAAAGTAAAATAAATAGAAAAATACCTCATTTCAGATTATACTAGGGAAAAAGTCATTTATTATGAGCATTATAATTCATGCATATTTAAGGCTTCCCCTTCATGGCATTGTTGAAATCTCTATTCAAATTATTTTTGGGACTTCATTTGTTTTACATTTAAATAAATGTCCCCCAAGTTGTAGTTCATTACTTTTCTAAGGGAAAGCTGAGGTAACACAGAATACTGAAACCCAAGTGTGAGTGAGTGGTGAAAAGTCTTACCATCTAGATCATTCTCTGGGGTCTCGGCTGTATGCCAGTTGGAAGGTGGTCCAGTGCCATTGACCGTCATGGCTGATACTTGGAAACTGTACTGACTTCCCTTTTCCAGGCCTATGAAAATATTTCCAACAAGAACAACAACAAAATAGTTATTGAAAAAATAAGTATTTCTAACTGAGTTTCAAAAGTTTTAGCAAAATTTTAAAAATAGGTGATATGCTTTACATTATTTGCGACTGCTGTGGTAATTATTGTTATTTTGACTAAAAGAGAAGAAATATAACAGCAAGAAATCAAATTATTTTTCATATATTCTCATGTATTTTTTCCAGTTTATAAAAATTCATCATGAAAATAGCCTCAGGGCAGATGCGGAATATAAAAAATGAATGATGAAGAAATAATCAAAAATAGCAAGAATCATTTTTCCTCACTGTTCAGAACATCCATGCCTATAAATCAAGAACAGTCAATCTAAAAATGTTTGTCTCCATCATTCATTCAAGGTCAGTGACTATGTTTTCTTTGGGCCAAGAAAGAAGAATCCAAAGCCACTGCACTTCAGTAGAAAACACCCAGACTTTCATCTGTTGAAACCTTCTTTCAAGCAAACTTGGCTTTATATCAGCGTCCATCCTAGGGAGGAAGGAGGTCAATCTCTATGACAATTTGAACATATTATATTACACATAATGTTGTACCAGGGCTTATTTTAGAGAACACAGGTAGATTTGAGAGGTTCTGTAGATCATTCATCTGGAATGTGTAAATTTTTGATGTGAACAGCTTTCCTCTTACCTAAATTTCAATGTAGCTTATTAATACGACAAATAATTGTGAAACAAATGATACTTGTTGCTGTGATTGACAGTCTCCTTCCAAACTCATGCTGAAACTTAATTGCCATTCACAGTGTCCAGGGGACCTCTAAGAGGTGATTATGCTGTGAGGGCTCTGTCCTCGTGAGTAGATTAATTTTGCTATCAAGGGAGTGGGTTAGTTGTTGCAGAAGATAGTTCTTGATAAAAAGTATTAGGTTAGCCCAACATTCTTCTGTCTTGTACATTTTAATTGTATTCCCACCTTCTGCCAAGGGATGATCCTGGCCAGATGCTGGCGCCAGGATCTTAGACTTCCCAGCTTCCAGAACCACGAGATACACCACTACTTTTATAAACTATCCAGTCACTGGGATTCTCAATAGCAGGAAAAAGGGACTAACCCACTTAACAAAAAACCATGTGACATTCTTGAGACAATGAGAACTCAACTCAAACTGCTAAGACCTTAAAGCTCAAGGACTCAAACAACCTTGGTATAGATAAAATTGTTGTTTGTTTTTGTTGTTTCCCCCATTCATATGAAATAAGCAGAGATATGTATATTTGGAAATGCATATGACTGAAATAAAGTATTTGAGAAATAATGACTCCATCATGACTAAGTTACAAGTTTGTACATCTTTGTATAGGAAGGTGATCCTTGGTACTAGGGAGAATTCTAACGCTACTAGTAGGAGATGATGTTTTAAGTGATGGTTAGTAAGAACATGTTAATATAAAGTGGCAGTTGACTCCAACAGATAGTACTATTAGAGAAAATAAATTCACATGCATAAATGTGTCTATGATACAAATGCAGTTCTCTGAAGTTTTAAATAAAGTAGTCCAGAAACTCCATGTACTTAGAATGTTGTCCTTGTGTATGTGGGTTTGTCTCTGTGTCCTCTATTCTGTACTATTGATTTACCTGTCTATTTTGGTGCCGATACCATGCTGTTTTTGTTACTATTGCTCTGTAGTACATTTGAAGGTCTGGTATTGTGATACCCACTGCTTCGCTCTTCTTGCTAAGAATTGTTCTAGCTATTCTGGGTCTCTTATTCCTCCAAATGAAGATTCTAAGTATATATGCACAGAGTCCCCATGAGTACCTGGTGCACAGTAAAGGCACACACAAAATCACCCTTAAAAAATCCACCAGACATGATTGGGTTCAGTGATAACACACAAAAAAATGTTAGGTTAAAATACAATGCTCATTATCAGCAAGGTGCAAAGAGAATAGCTCTTCCTTACATATGCAGAGGAAATGCTCTTCACGTCACCTCTATTACTTCTGCCATGAAGCTTCAGCACCCAATAAAGATCAGTGGCCTAGGTCCTTCTAAAAATTCTGCCTGATAAGTAGTTGATGGCACTTAATGGGGGGGGGGGTGGGGGAGGAAGAAGGGAAGAAGGATGGATTGTATAGAGGAAAGTAAGGGGAGGAGGGTGGGGAAGGAAAGATAATAGAATGTGACAAACATCATTTTACTATGTATATGTATGAATATGCAAATGGTATGATTCTACTTTGTATACAACCAGAAAAATGACTTGTACTCCATTTGTGTACATTGAACCAAAGATAAATAAATTGATTTAAAAAAAATAAAAATTCTGCCAAATTTCTTTGAAGTATTATATTTTATTTTAAAATAGTTTTGATTTTAATAGCTTTTAATAGTTTATATTTTAATAGTTTTAATATTTTAATAGTTTTGATTTTATTCTAGAATATAGCTGAGTCTCTTATTACAAACACCTGGAAATATGAGATTAATTATAAAAAAGTTTAAGTGTTTAAATGTGTAGATAGAATCCCTCTATTAAAGAAAATCTTGAGTAATGTTTAGTAAAATGACCAATACAATGCTGGGCATCTGATAAAGTGACCCTGTAAATGAAGCAGGCGTACCTTTAGGATAAAAAAATTATCAATGGAGGAAACTCATTTGCAACAGTTTTGCTTGTAGGAAAAGTTCTTCCTGAGGGTGGACTAAATTTGCTTTACCATGATAAATATAGACATATGCCCTGGTTTCTCAGTAGTTACAAAAAAAAACAAAAAATGTCCTCTGTTAGGATATGTTCACCCAAGTCCTTGAGTTCTAAACTCAGTGCCATTGACGTCAATTATTTCTCAGCAGAATTAAGACTGACCTTCTTCTTTATCTAGTTAAGTATAGGATACCATGATAAGCAGACTTTTCAAAGAGGCAGTCTGGAAATTACCTTCAATATTACAAGTTGCAGAAGGTCCTGCTTCAGTGATATGAGGGTACTTGATTGGTCAAGTTTGAGGGTACTCAAAGCTCTTCCTGTTTCTCTTTTTTTTTTTTTTTTTTTATGCTTTCTTTTGTACCAGGGATCAAACCCAGGGGTACTTTAACACTGAAGTATATGCCTACCCCTTTTGATTTTAAATTTCAAGACAAAGTCTTGCTAAACTGAGAGTCTTTACCAACTGCTGATGCTGGCCTCAAACTTGTGATCCTCCTACTTCAGCCTCCAAAGTCATTGGAAGTACAGACATGCACAGCAGTGACTGGCTTTCAAAGCTCTTTTAATCTCAACTTCCCACTGCAAGTGATTAGCTAATGATACTTGTTTCCACTTTGCTCTTGTCAGGGCCAGCTGACAAACTGTTTATAAAAGTAATTTACAAATTCGAGCATTCAATAGATATAAAGATAGCTAAAAAATTGTACAGAGATTTGTCATTTACTTTCTCACTTGATTTCAAATACACTGTGATTTTGGCCCAGAATACATTACCCCTATTTGAGATTGATAGGAGGATAATAAGGGACAGAGAAATGAAGCAAGGGTTCTGGTGTTTTAATCAGTAGCTTTTACCCTTGGGTGAGGAATCTGGCTCTGTCCTTATTCATGCTGCGCTCTAGAGACTGTTATTCTCCTTAAAGGACCAATGGTCTAGGCTGGAACCCAAAAGGGACATCAAAAACAAATGTAAAGCACTCGGCAGGAATACAAGGAATTCCATTTTGTAATGATCATTTCCAGAATGAAATCAGGGTAGGTAGACAGGATAAATTTGATAGTCCTATTATTTGGCAGTGGATTAATTTAAATAACACTCAAGTTTCCCTTTATAAAAGAATGAAGTTAGAAAAACTGCTACCCTGTTAGGAAAATGAAATATCTTTAAGAGTCAAACCAGCAATCACCATGACCAAGCAATTTTGGGAGGCTCAACCCTGATGGTTGATATCAAAAGTTCTTTCATTGTTTTATTTTATTCACTCATTAGAAGTGGAATAAAGGAAAGCCAGTCTGTAATTAAAGGTTCTTTTCTGTGTGTGTACTTCTAGAAACTGTTATCTTTTATGTATTTCCTGAATAAAGATAATGGGAATATTAAATAAATATTTTTAAAACAAATTGTTTGGGAAAGCTTGGTTTTGATATCTTCTAGAGATCCTCAGCTCCTCTAACTGCAGAGGTCATGTTCAGCTCCTATTATTTAATAGGTATCTGCATGTTTGCACTATTCCTTAACACTCACACCATCACATGTGCACTGCCTATCATATGTCTATACATAACACCTTACATATGGTCCAGGAGAACAGGCTTTCAAATCAGAATCTGGTTTGAATTTTTTCCCACTACTTCTTAATTGTGTGATCTAGAAAAACTTGCTCAGTTTTCCTATTTATCTCCTTCTTTTTCATCAATAATATGGAGTTACATTAAAATTATTACAGATATTAATTTGAAAACATCTTTAAAATGTTTACCATAGTGAACTGGTGTCAAAGTGAATTCAATAAGTGACAGTATGACTGTTACTGCTAAAAATGTTAAGTATTGTGTTAAATATCGAGACTGTTATGCTAAGTGAGATTAGCCAATCCCAAAAATCCAAAGGCTGAATGGTCTTTCTGATAAGTGAGCGATGATGCATAATGCGGGGTGGAAGGGAGGCAAGAATGGAGGAAGGATAGATAGCATAGAGGGACGGGAGGGATAGGGTCAGGGTTGGGGGGTAAGAATAATAACAGAATGTGTGACAGACATCATTGCCCTGTGTACATGTATGAATGCACGGATGGTGTGACTCTATGTACAACCAGAGAAACAATAGCTGTACTCCACTTGTGTTCAATGAATCAAAATTAAATAAATTAAAAAAAAATCAATGATCTTTTACAGAGTAATGTAACACCCTAATGAGTCACTTACAATAAGACAAAATAAAGATGGCAGCATGGTAAAGACAAGGAGCACCTATTGAGGGGCTGGAACATCTGTGATCTAGATGAGATTACGCCCTTTGTTAGTGGCAGATCTTAGCAATGTCCCTCGTCCCTAAAGCAAGGGGTTTGTGTGAGATGAATGGTGTGGTTCCTGCTGTTTGTCAGGGTCCTGAAGTTCAATATCAGGGTGTGTGTGTGTGTGTGTGTGTGTGTGTGTTTGTGTGTGTGTGATTCCCAGATGCTTCTAATCACAACCTCATTCTGAAGGATATATATTGTCACTAGCACTGCCTTTCTCAGTTGTAAAAAGTTTCTGTTGTTGAAAACAGATTATCTCTGCCCATTTCCGTCCCTAATAAGAAGTGTTTTCAAGGTCCATAATTCTTCTGTTTTAATTTCTAAGATCTTATGGTAAAAGATGACACATTATTCACATAATATAATTTCCCTAATCTTAACCTTGTTATATAATTGCTATGCTATTGTTTCAATTTTTCAGTCCATAAAATATCAATGCACATTTATCATTATGCTTATTCTATATTGGCTATGAAATACCAGAACTCTCTTAAATTCAATTCCCAACAACCTTTTCTGAAGAGCACTCAAAAATGAAAAACAGCACTTTAAAATTTAGTTGACATGGGTTCCCATAATAAAACTGATAGCAGCCATTTAAAATCCTTGTTAGAACTCTGAATTACTTTGTTATTGCAGATGTCTCATTATCTTAGTAAAAAACATGCACAACAAAAAACACCTGTCTAACAAAGAGAGAATCATTAAAAAAAAAAGGTTTGAGTTTCTTCACCTGAATATTTATATAATACAAATGAAGCATTCAGGCATTTCCAATTTTGTAACAGCCAAATCAATATATCCATGTATCTTACAGGCACTGAAAACATGGGGTCAAATCCTGTACATTTTACAGAGCTGCAGATTTATATGGAAAATCAATTACTTCTACTTACTACAAAGTGTATCAGTTACTAGATATGTCCTGGGGACAAGTCTAAACCACAGCCAATTTTACAGTGTGCAGTACATTTTGCATTTTGAAAATATTCCCAAAGTGTCTAGAAAATGTAACAGGTATTTCTGAAGCCAAGTTACAGGGAGAAGAGAAGAAAGGAAGTTTGCAAAGCTTGTTTTTACAATTTTAAGAGCATGACACTATTCACCAACTTTTTATTGCTTTGATTCAGGTTAAAAAGGAGTATATGTGACTTTTTTGCAATAAATATCAGGAGCAGTTACAACATTACTGCTCAGATTATATTTTCATTCCTAAGTGCATTTTTATAATTTTTGAAATGAAGAAGAACAGGATGAATAAAGCTTCAAGATTAAATTCCAGATTTTGACAAATCTGTAACAACCGGAATGGGCATTTGCGACCTGTACCCAATAATAACCTAATCCATCTTAATTTTTCTAATTCAGCCTTTGGCTGGAATGATAACAAACCAGAGTAGCTATAGGTTCCCCATGCTGATTAGAAACTCACACATATTTAAGATGAACACAAACGTAGAACTGAATTGTTTATTTTTGAACAAATAATGTTTATTAGAGTTTACAATTGAAAATGATTGTCCTTATGAGGAAAAACAAAAAAAAATCTATAAGAGTTGAAAGATGTCCTCCCAAAATTCATGTGTAACTGAAACATTAGCAAGTGACCTCACTTGAAAGGATCTCAAGATAAAATCTTTCTGGATTTAGGGTGGGGCCAAAACCCAATGATTGATGTCCTCCTTAGAAGAAGACAGGAACAAGATGCCCAGGGAGGAGGGTGATACAAAGGCAGAGGCCCAGATGGGAGCATTGCACCCACAACACCCAAGAACACTGAAGGCCTGCTGGTAAACACCAGGGATTCTTTCTGGGAGCTTCTGAAGGAAGCAGCTCTACCAACACACTGATTTCAAAAATGCAGGCTCCTGAACTGTGGCAATAAATTTCCATTGTTTTAAACCATCAAGTTTTTAGCAATTTCTTATGGCAGTTCAAGGGTGAGTATAGGTTCTTCGACAGTGAAAAAGTTAATGCTTGTCTATCAATCTTTCTTTAAATGATTTTACCTTCTGTAGAGGAGACGTACTGACATTTTATATACTTAGGGGGTCAGAGTCTTCATTTACTAATAAGCTGAATGCGTTAAATTCTATTTGCCAAAATAACTCATAAATACTGAACAACTCAAACCAGCAAATTCTGTTGGCCAAAGACTACTACTCTTCATCTATTTCAGTATGCTTCCTTCTTCCTTGTTCATCTGTTAGAGAGTTAGCATTAGTGGGAGGGAATCCTCAATTTTGGTAACCAATAGATGTAATATACAATTACAGTCTTGATGTTTTATTTGTTTTTTCCTTTTCATATGCAATTAAATAATAAATTAATTAGTTTATTATTGTTGCAAAAGTCAGCAACCCTGGCAATTAAAATTTTAGCACATAAACATTCTAAACATGAACATGAATGCATATTCTTGTTATAAATGTGGACTCATGTACTAATAACACTTAAAAACTGAATTATTTGCTTAATGATATGTTTTAAGTATTTAATATGCAATTTAATATTTTTATACTGCAGCATTTTCAATAGATTTTTCAGTATTTTATAAAGATTAGGACTGAGTTTTTTTAGGTAACTATCCACAGTATATTTAAAAAATTGTTTGCTATGAAAATAATACTGCAATGACATGTTCTTAATTTAAAAATTTGCAAAAAATAATACAATTGTCCCCTAGGATAAACCTGGAATTTGGAAAGCTGGGTAATATCTGTATGAAAAAATATTTATATAAGCACACAGACATATGGACATTTAAAACTAGCTGCATGTAATACATATGTGCATATTGCTTTCCAGAAAGGTTCTAGAAATGTGCCATCCCCAAACAGCATCTGAGAGTTTGTTACTCCAATGTTTTCCAGGTGTATCTTTATACAAGGAAAATGCTAACTCATTTTGAGTTTGAATTTCTCTGTTCACAATGAGATTGAGCATTTTATCATGTTTATTGGCCATTTTTAGTTCTGTGAATTGAATATCCGATCCTTAGTTTTTCTGTTGTAATGCTTTTCCTTTCTTTTATAAAAGTAAGTTTATTCTGTACTTCTAATGCTTTTCATTTGAGGAGGGTAAACAGTGACAATGTTCAGGGCTTCAAACTTCTATAACTATTCACAAAGACACTTGATTTAAAATATCCTTAGGGTCTCTTCTAGTCTAGTTTCTTACATTTTAGGAATTCTACTACAATATTTTCAACAAGATGTTTCAATTTTGGCAATTTCTCTCAATATAAACTAAATGTCATGCTAAGAATCCTATTCAATTATTTTTATCATCTTCCCATTATTTAATAGAGAAAAGAAACAAAACATAGGAGCCAGGCTTTGTAAAAGCTTTTCAAAGAACTTATTTCTAGATTCAACCATACCTGCCTAGGAGATTCTTTCCAGATTTAAAACAGGTAATGTGATTTTTGGTGATCTACCTTGTATGTATTTTAACCATTATGTTAAAATTTTATAGACATAAACATAAAAAACACCTAAGGTGCTGGGAAATTCTCTTCATAAAAATTGGGACTGGTTTTCATAAAGAACCTTGACCCACTATTAATTCTACCAATATTGTTATAAAAGTGGAATTACTTATGAATGTATGGAAAGTAGAAAAATTTTCCCTTTATACCCCAATCTACCATTTTCCTCCCTATCGTCACCCTGGTGATTGGGAGAAGGGGACCAAAATCACTTAAATGTGGAGACAATATATTAGATAATTTTTAAGAGTTATTAGTTAAAAAGTTAAAATTCATTAGATAATAGGAGTTGTTGAATCACAATGCTGAAAAGTTAATATGGATAGAAATTCTACAATAAATGTATTAAGATGATGATCCAGAAGCAAAATACATTAGGAAAAGCTAGGAAAAGCATTATAGAGAATATGAAGTTAAAAATATAAAGGTTATTCTTGTTCAGGCCAACAAATGTCACCTGCCAGGAAAAAAAAAATCAATGTTCCTTTGAAGTGAGAATATATTTTATTCCTAAAGCATTTAATTCATCTAAACCTCGCCAGACCACACTGTGTGAACACTGACCTGTGAACAGGTACCAGAGATTGTTTGGCTCCAGTGTTTCCATCTCACCCCTGCGGGTTGTCTTTCTGTGTCGAATTTTATAGCCAGTAATAAATCCATTCTGTGTTCCTGATGGAGGAGGAAGCCAGCTTACTTTGATACTCTGTAAAATAATAAATGCAAATTAAAACAAAGGAAGAAAAAAGGACAACAGGGCAGGGTCAAAGTGACCCAAATACAAGTGTAAATAAAACAGAGAGGCAAGAAAACAGAGGTATTACCTTCTAGGACCAAATTACATCCAGTCCTACAATCTGACAGCATCCATAGTTTTCTTATTTTAATAAAAATGCACATAATTCATTTTATTGATACATGCATTACCACCTCTTCTTTGCAAGCACTACTAAAATGATAGCAAAATATTTTACATGTTCTAAACTTTAAAAAGAAAACTTGGATGTATGTGGAAGGTACCCAATTAAAGGGAGGTGTGGAGACTGACTCAAAGGAGAAAGGTGAAACGTAGATCCTTTCTTAAGAGATATTCCCGAAAAGCAAGGCAATTTATATGAAAATATTCAAAGAATCCTGTAAATTATTGTTTCCTAAATAATTGAGGGGATGAACTGAAAATTTCTAAGGATCAAATATATTCCAGGTTCCTACCTAGTAAACTAGTCCATGATCCCACATTGATTTTGGAGCAGTTGGGAGGTTAATCCTCATAGATACTGAACACAAAGACACAGATTTAGATATCAGGCAAGGCACAAAGGAGAACAGGATGTAGGCAAGGACTACTTAGTAGAAGATGTGAGTCTTCCATATCCCCTTCCTTCATCTATTATCCAGAGAAATGGCAAGCAGGTGCATGCTTCCTACAGAGAATATCAAGTAATCCTTCTCCAGAGAAAATTAATAATTTTATCCTTGAGAACAAGATACTTGACCAATCTCCCATTAGTGGGGCTACCACTTAACAAACCCATCAGACATTAGAATTTTCACTTTGTAATCAGCTTTTTAGCATTTCATTTTAGTGTAAGTTGACAATTTAAGACTGGTAGGTATCAAAGAAAACCTTTAGCATAAAAGATAGAAGAAAAATAATACCCCTAAGTATAATGGGACCTCAAAGAAACAACAATCATACATATAACAGGAGGAAAAAAGCCATTAACACATCCTTATAATCTAAAAGAAAATGTGTATCCATGAAAAGGATAAAAATGTAGAAATATTAAAATATTTTAAAGGTATGACAAATATAATTTGATTACACAAATTAAATATTCAACAGGTAAATTAGAATATAAATCTAAAGAAGTTTCCTAAAATTCACTGAAGAATGAATACTATCATAGGGAACTAGAGAGAAAAGATAAGATGTTAGAGGTTTATAATTTCCAATACCCAACTGATTGAAAAAAATCAAGGAAAAAGAAAAGATATAAATTAGCAAAAAAAAATAACAATGATTAACCTTCTTCCCAATAAAAATCTTGCAGAACAGAAAGAATTTGAAACTTTAGTCTGAAAGGGATTGTGAAATGTTTTACATAATTAGTGAAAAATCACATGAAGGTACATCACTGTAAAATACCAGAGCCTCATTGGTGTGGAGATTCAGAATGGAGGGAACAATAACAGGTCAGAGAACATGTGATCAGGAGCAATAATGTTATCAGGTCTTTCAGCAAGAACACGAGAAGTTTAAATCAATGGGACATACTTAAATACAATTCCCATCAAGGGATTTCAATCTAGCATTTGGTCTACTCAAACAAGTCAATAAAAGAAGAGTCTAACACAAGTACAGAGCAAGGGCAGTGTTTGGAAATTCCAGATAGACATGGTTTTAAAGACATTCATTCACCTGTGCTCCCTTTATCAGGAGAATGATGAAGGATACACTCTAGGAAATGGAAAGTGCAAACTTTCCTAGAGTTTCTTCCTAGGCCAAGAGAAAGAAAAAGGTAGTCCAGAAGAGAAAAGGAAGTATGAAATTCTCAGGAGAACAATGAAGAGAATTGCAATGTGCTACAAGGTCTGATATGAAGAGACACTAGACTTAAAAGTGTATATACTATAGAATTCCATTTATATGAAGTTTAAAAACAGGCAAACAACCTATACTAACAGAAAATACAGAGCCTGTGGTTGTTGCTCTGTGGTGCTGATTAGACTAAACTGGGTATAAGGAGACTTTTGGGGATGATGGAAATCTTCTGCATATTGATTTTATGTTTGTTATAAAGGCAAATGCAAACGTCAAAATTCACGGCTATCAACAGAACCCTACCCTTCCAAAATTCATGTGTTGAAGTCCTAACTCCCAGTTCTTCAAAATGTGACTGTGTTTGGAGACAGGTCGGTTGAAGAGGTCATTGAAGTTATGTGAGGTCACTAAGGTAGGCTCCAATTTGATATGACTGATGTCCTTAGAGAAGAATTGACTAGGATACAAATACAGGAGAAAACCACTTGCAGTCACAGGGAGAAGCCAGTCATTTGTAGGCCAAGAGGGACGCCTCAGAATAGCTCAGTGAACTATGGAACTTCCAGCCTCCAGAACTGCACCCAAGTAAATTCCTGTTGTTTGAGTCACCAAGTCTCTGGCATTTGTAATCGCAGCCCTGGGAAGCACACTCAAGGCACTGGAATCTTACTTGTACATTTCACTTTATTTAATTACTCTTCAATCAAAGAAGTAGGACGAGGAGGAGAAAAGGAAGAATGTGGAGAGAAATAAGTATGGAAGGATGTGAGCATGAGATTCAGACAGAAAAATAATAATGATCTAATACTGGTAAATTAAGAGACGTTTATAAAAGTGCAAAAGACAGAAAGAGAGAACCTTAAAAATGATGAACTTGGGTTTCTTAGGGAATGGATAGGATAGAAGTAGAGAAGGGTCTATTGGTTTTTCTGATATGCCTGTTGATACTTTGATACTATATTTCTTTTTTTTTGGTTTTTTAAATTTACTTATTTATTTTTAAAATTTATTTATTTTTTAGTTTTAGGTCATTGTACATGAATGGAGTACAACTATCGTTTTTCTGATTGTACACAAAGTAGAATCATACAATTTGCATATTTATACATATACATACGGTATAGATGTTTGTCTCATTCTATTATCTTTCTTAAAACATAAAATCATGTAACACTTGATGAAAATCTAAATTTTAAAAATAAATGTGAGGTGGTAGAAAGAAAGATCTGATGATACAAGGAAGCCAGACCCAAGTCAAGGGACAGATTCCCAAGGCAATGGGCCCCAACTCAAGCTCTTTGACCTATTTTAATCAAGTAGCATCGTGGCTGAGGCAGGCCAGAAATCTCTATGAGAAAGAAGTCCAAGATCCTTTTCCCACATCTACTACAAAATAGCTGCTGCTCTACAGATAATTAAATTCTTTTGTAAAAGGAGATAAAAATCAGCTAAAGTCACAGTTACTTACTCAGCACTTTGACAATTTTAAAGTGTGCCAACCTCAGTAGAGTTTCATTATTTACGCTACCTATATTCTATGAAGCTGCTCCAACGATGACTTCGTGAATACTGTAATACTTCTCCTAGGCAAAATATAGATTGAGCTTCCCTCATCTATGGCTACAATATTTTTGTCAACTTGTCTATACATAAACTTTTCTGTGTGTTAGTATACCTTAATACATATCGTTGTTGATTCACTAATATCGAGTGCTTATACTTAAATCAACTTAAGTTTTTCATCTCATAATTTTCTCTAGAAGGCATATCACCATTGTTTTGCATTGAAAATATCAGTGTTATACTTGAGAGCCATTTTAAACAGCAAAATCATCAACAAATACACAAAAATGCAAAAAAGATGGCACCAAAGAGATTGAATAAGGACACTGGTTTCCAGTATAAGAGCTGAAGCAACAAGGCAGGGTGTCTCCTTGTTCAACCTCAGCTGTGAACATGTATATCCAATGACTCAAAGTTTTCACTGCTCTGTGCAAGAACACAAAAGCACCATGGGTATGGATTTTTGGTTACAAATGAATTTTAGTAAGTACACAAACTTGTGGATATAGAATCTGCAAATGATGAGGAGTGATTATAATTAGGTAATAAACGTGTTTTAATAATTTTAGGGGAATCTAGTTGCATAAATGATCAGATTATTCAGGTTCTTAGAAAATATTTAAAAGAATTTGATACCATTGAGATCATTCACTGAAAAGCACCACTTCTATTCATGTTTGCTACATTTACTTTTAACCTACTACAGATCTGGCAAAGATCTGCACACAGTACATACAAATTGTTTTTTATACTCATAATGGATTAAGGTTCACTGGTATGCTCTTTGTATAATCATGTGAACAGGGACACAAAATGCTCAAGTAAGAAGATCATGCAGCCAGGAAGCCATAGAGGCGGATCTTAACTGGGATACCATGAGTCCAAATCTGGCATTTGGTGCTATTTAATATTGCCTCCCACAGGAAGTTCAAGAGGTTGAGAGGCTAATTCATTTTAGTTATTATTCATTAAAATATATCCTTGGGGCAAAGAAACACTCCTATAAGTTATGACTTACTCATTCTGACTGAGCAAATAGACACATAAACTAATAATGAAAAAATAAAACACTAAGTACTAAAGCAGAATGTTCCAGAGGCACTAGAGGGACAAAGTTTTACCTTACACAGGAGCCTACCCACCGGCTTCTCCCTGTCACACACACATCCTTGTGCCTGAGTGGACATGTTTTCTCCTACCATGTGTTTTAAAAACTAGTAAATAAAACTAGAATTCAATGAGCAGTCATAACTTATATTTATATTTCACTCTCATCTTATTTTTATTTTTCGATATTTCACAGTAGTTAGTGGAAGCTATTACCATCTAATTCACAATTTTTCAAAGGAGGGAACTAAGGCACAGAACTAAATGAATGACTGGTCTGAGGTCACCTTGCAGGGTCATTGGACAAT
Organism: Glaucomys volans; assembly: GCA_020662805.1. Taxonomy (NCBI): domain Eukaryota; kingdom Metazoa; phylum Chordata; class Mammalia; order Rodentia; family Sciuridae; genus Glaucomys; species Glaucomys volans. The sequence goes on from JAJEJO010003493.1 coordinate 359,448, forward strand.
TTCCCAACTGTTGAGTCCAAAGTCCAAAGTTGTTTCATATTAAATAAGTTAAATGGGGGGCTTCTGTTTGAAATTCTACATGCATAAGCTCTTCTATAAAACATTCTTATCAAGAATAAAACTGGATTTCAATAATTAGTTTTAAGGATATCCAGTAACCCTTTTCATAAAAGCCTTCAGCAAATCAAGAGGGACCATTTTCTAAGGACGACACGTTGTCTTTAAAGTCAAAATTAAATTCAAAAGAGAAGTAAAAACACAAATGTCGATGTGAAAGCTTAGATCAAGAGTTAGAACATTTTGATTTCCAGTTAATGTCTGCTGTGGCTTTGCTGAGTGACCTCTCCTAAGTCTTATAAATGACCTAAATCTCAATATATGGATCAAAAGTAGGAGAATAATTGTGCTTAGTATGTCTACCAAATGACTGTAAATCACTTGACAAGCCTGGAGATATTAATTATGCTAATGATTACATGAGTAATACTTAGTTTTTGACAGAGAATAATTCTTCTTTATCATAGTTCAGGATTTCCAGTGATTGCATGAAATGATTCCCACATAGCTGGTGCTTTAATATCAATGCCTAATAGCAATTAATTAATAGAATCAGTTATACACTCCACACCCCAGGAGGTGAACCCCCTCAATGGTTATTATTCATCTTTGGAAGTAATTTTATCATTTTTATTCATCCTCATCTGTGGGTAGCAGTTAAGTTTATGAGCGTTTTTATGATTTCTCATCGATTTCAAGCAAGTGCCAGCAGATTGCAGACTGGTGATCAAGTTTTTTTCCTTCTTACGATCTTCTTTTACAGATGATACGGCTGGGTGCTTCAAATTATATTGTTTAGAAAGTCAAGAGAAAGTATTCAGTCACCGTTTCCTTATTCTGTGGTATAATGTTACTAATTTTGTGCATGACACCTATTCAAACTTCGTTACCCAGTCTCTCTCCAAGCCACTTAGAGTTGTCCCCACTATGCAAACCTTCCTTTAAAGCAACTCCATCTTCATAGGCAAGACTGGTAATGATTTTTATTAAAAGCACTTAACACATGACTTCTGACTTTTGAAAAATCAGTTCTAGTAGCCGTGACTTGACTTTTGGTCCTTCTATTACTTGGGAGAGAAAAATTAATATTCTGAGTTATTATAATTTTCTATCTTCAATCAAGGATTAATTTCACTCTTTTAATGTACTTCAAAAAAGAGTACTACAAATGTTAACTTTCTCAAATCCTTCAATTTCTTATTTGATTACTATAAAATGAATTATTTTCTAAATAAGTTTGGCAGAGCACAGTTAAGCTTGTTAATTTAAAAGAAAGGGTCTGCATACATCCTAACTGCCAGGGAAAGCCATGTACAATTCAGTGATGTGAAATTTTTCTTTTTTAATTTGCATTGATTTTTATTTTGAAAAACTTATACTCCCTGGAAGTTACAAAGAGTCAAAGAGGTCCTGTGTACCTTTCACCCAGGTTTCTATATGGTTGCATATAGTACAATAGTTGGCATACCAATATTGACATTGGTATAATATGTATACATGTTTTTTTTTTCTGGTTTCATTTTTCTTTTTTTCTTTTCTTTCATTTTTAAGGACTGCATTTTGATTTATTGTACAAAACTGGGTTATAACTTTTTGTTTCTCTGGTTGTACACTATGTAGATCCACACCATTTGTATAATCATACATGTACATAGGATAATGAGGTAAGGATGTCTGTCTCATTCTATGATCTTTCAACCCCCCACCTCATTTCCCTCTACATAATCCAAAGTTCCTCCATTCTTCTCCTATCCTCCACACCCATTATGTATAATCATCCACTTATCAGAGAAAACATTTGTCCTTGGGATTTTGGGGATTGCCTTATTTCACTTAGCATGATATTCTCCAACTCCATCCATTTACCTACAAATGCCATGATTTTATTCTTCTTTATGGCTGAGTAATATTCCATTGTGTATATATACCACAGTTTCTTTATCCATTCATCTATTGAAGGGCATCTAGGTTGGTTCCACAATCTAGCTATTGTGAATTGAGCTGCTATAAACATTAATGTGGCTGTGTTACTGTAGTGTGCTTATTTTAAGTCCTTTGGGTATAAACTGAGGAGTTCGATAACTGGGTCAAAAGGTGGGTCCATTCCAAGTTTTCTGAAGAATCTCCATACTGCTTCCAGAGTGCCTGCACCAATATGCAACCCAACCAGCAGTGTAAGAGTGTACCTTTTTGCCCACATCCATGCCAATACCTATTGTTGCTTTTGTTCTTGATAATAGCCATTATAATTGGAGTAAGATGAAATCTTAGGGTGGTTTTAATTGGCATTTCTGTAATTACTAGAGATATTGAACACTTTTGCATGTATTTGTTAATCACCTGTATATCTTCTTCTGTAAAGTGTCTGTCCAGTTCCTTGACACATTTATTGATAGGGTTCTTTGTATTTTTGGTATTAAGTTTTCTAAGTTCTTTATAAATTTTGGAGATTAGTTCTCTATCTGAAGTGCATGTGGAAAAGATTTTCTCCCACTTTTTAGGCTTTAGGCTCTCTTTTCACATTATTGAGTATGTCCTTTGCTGAGGAAAAGCTTTTTAGTTTGAATCCATCCCATTTATTGATCCTTATTTTCATTTCTTGCACTTTAGGAGTCTTGTTAAGGAAGTCTGATCCTAAACCAACAGGATGAAGATTTGGGCCTACTTTTTCTTCTATTTGGTGCAGGGTCTCTGATCAAATTCCTAGGTTCTTGATCCATTTTGAGTTAAGTTTTGTGCAGGGTGAGAGACACAGGTTTAATTTCATTTTACTGCATATGGATTTCCAGTGTTCCCAGCATTATTTGTTGAATAGGCTATCTTTCCTCCATTGTATATTTTTGACTCCTTTGTCTAGTATGAGCTAACTATATTTATGTGGGTATGTCTCTGTGTCTTCTGTTCTGTACCATTGGTCTGCCTGTCTATTTTGATGCCAATACCATTGACATTTTTGTTACTCTTGCTCTGTAGTAGAGTCTAAGGTCTGGTATTGTGATACCTCCTGCTTCACTCTTCCTGCTCAGGATTGCTTTGGCTGTTCCAGGTCTCTTATTCTTCCAGATGAATTTAATGATTGCTTTCTCTATTTCTATGAGGAACATCATTGGTATTTTAATTAGAATTGCATTGAATCTGTATAGCACCTTTGGCAGCATGGCCATTTTGACAATATTAATTCTGCCTATCTAAGAACATGGGAGATCTTTCCATCTTCTAAGGTTTTCATTAATTTCTTTCTTCAGTGTTCTGTAGTTTTCATTGTAGAGGTCTTTCACCTCTTTGGTTAGATTGATTTCCAAGTATTTTTGTTTTGAGGCTATTGTGAATGGAGTAGTTCTCCTAATTTCTCTTTCAGAGGATTCGTCACTTATGAACAGATATTCATTAGATTTATGCATATTGATTTTATATCCTGTTACTTTGCTGAATTCATTTATTAGTTTTAGAAGTTTTCTGGTTGAATTTTTTGGGTCCTCTAAATATAGAATCATGTTGTTGGCAAATAGTGACAGCTTGAGTTCTTCTTTTCCTATTCATATCCCTTTAATTTCTTTGGCCTGTCTGATTGCTCAGCTAGTGCTTCAAGGATGATATTGAATAGAAGTGGTGAAAGAGGACATTCCTGTCTTGATCCAGTTTTAGGAGGGAATGCTTTCAGTATTTCTCCATTTAGAATGATGTCAGCCATGGGCTTAGCATAGATAGCCTTTACAATGTTGAGGTATGTTCCTACTATCCCTATTTTTTCTAGTGTTTTGAGCATGAAGGGGTGCTGTATTTTATCAAATGCTTTCTCAGCATCTATTGAAATAATCATATGATTCTTAACTTACGTCTAGGGATATGAGTCTAAAGTTTTCTTTCCTTGATGTATCTTTGTCTGGTTTTGGTATCAGAGTGATACTAGCTTCATAGAAATAGTTTGGAAGATTTTCCTCCTTTTCTATTTCATGGAATACTTTGAGGAGTATTGATATCAGTTCTTCTTTGAAGGTCTTGTAGAACTCAGTTAAGAATCCATCTGGTCCTGGGTTTTTCTTGGTTGGTAGGCTTTGATGGCTTCTTCTATTTCAGTGCTTGAAACTGATCTGTTTAAATTGTGTATGTCCTCCTGATTCAGTTTGGGAGGATAATAAGTCTCTAAAAATTTGTCAATGTCTTCAATATTTTCTATTTTGTTGGAATATAGATTTTCAAAATAGCTTCTAATTATGTTATGTATTTCAATGGTGTCTGTTGTGATCGTTTCTTTTTCATCACAAGTTCTAGTAATTTGAGTTTTCTGTCTTGAAATTATTCTTTAAATAGAATCCATTAGACCATTACTATATTTTTTTTATAACTCTAGATACATGAATAGTAAGAGCCAAAACAGAACAAAAATAATTCATACACCCACCACATTTTTTCAAAAGTCACACTTCACTTTATAAACTTCTGTCTCTGACTCTATATAATTCATTTCATACAACCATTTTAGAGTACTCTCTCTAGAGTGGACTTCTGGTGAAGAAAAGCCCATTTTAGACCCTCTTCAAACATACTCAGTTATTCAGGTGTTTTTTTGATAAGATGGTGTTATCTGGCTCATTTTCCACAGAAGGGACTTGGGAGGCACCACCTGAAAGGACGTCCTATGCTGCAACTGAGATGCCTTTGCTGGAATCTGGTAGGACTCCATAGGTTCTGAGAGCAATTCAGAATCAGGTTTAGACTCTATGCCTTTCTTGTTTTCTGTATTTTTGGTGACTTGGATCTCATGTGAAGTTTGGAGAAAGAAACAGGCTTCCAGTACTCATGAGTTCTGAAGTATTTTTATTAAAGAGTGCCCATTGGCACATCTAAAGAACTGAGTTTCATTGAATACCCATCTGTCCCTTATTTTCATTCTAATTCAGACCTTATTTGTCAAATGTCCAGAATATTGCATTCGCTCACAGGTCCCCATGCCTACAGTGTCACAGCTGCTCACACACATAGCAATTTCCTTCCTTGTCAATATGTGATCCTGAATGAGCAACTGAAGTCCTCTGAGCCGAGTTTTCTGATGTGCAACACAAGCTATTTACAGTGGCCATCTCATAGGACTGTGGAACAGATTTATGGAGGCGTGGGGACAGGCTTGGAAGTTCCATCACTGTGTTGGTACATGATGACAGTGCAACAAACCATAGGGAAGAGAGGAAAAGAGCATAAGGAAAAAGAGAGAAGACCAGAGATCAAGGACGGGTGACCAGGAGTAATAAGGTAAGAGTTAAATAGAACAGGAAATAAGTGAAACCATGTACAACGTCCAGAATATGGGCCTGCTCATTTGTTTATGACCCAATAATTTAACAAATTTTCTGCTGTCAATTGAAAGGAGCATCGAGAGAGAGAAATCACCTGGCAACATGTTGCAACTTCTGCTCTCCCCTGAGTATTTAGTGAACACCTTTGTGTAGAGTATTAGTCACATTTCATATTTTAGCAAAAAGAACCTTTAAGGCATGGGTAGTGAAGGCCTTAGAATAGGGTGGAGACCAGAGGAAAGGTGAGTAGACCCCACACAAAGTTTTGGAGATAAATTTAACAGGAGTTTGTGTAAAGGAGGAAAAATCATCAAGAATAACTTGGGATTTGAACATAGACAACTTAGTAGATAAAAATGCATTTACTAGGGATAAGGTTGTCAAAAACAAATAATTTTAAAAAGTCACAGAACATTCCTATGGAGAGTTCAACAATTGGCAATCCAGGAGAGAGAAAAGGCTGCTCACGTTGATATATTTTAGTTATTATAAGAAAGGGCATTTTTCCCATTTTATCATGTAGAAAAACTGTTACCAAATATAATTTAGGATTAATAATATTTTCATAAAATCACTATTGCATAGTCATGTTTAATATTTAACTTTTGGCATTTATCTAAACATTTGGTAAATATCCCATAAATGCTGAAAATATCTAGTTGAATTCTAAAATGGAATGGAAATTCATCTACTAATAAACAGTGCTTATACTTTATTATGTGCATAACTTTGTTAACAATTTCCTAAACTATATAAATCTATAAACTTAATGTGTTAGCTATATAAATCTATAAACTTAATATACTAACTGCATAAATCTATATGGATTTGATAAAATGTCAATAAAAATATTATGATGCCCTATATTTTTTCAAGCTTTTATATCTTATTTTTGTTGAATTGACATGCTTTTACTTTACTTTATAAATATATACTCTCTTGTGAGTGAGGCTATAAAGTTGGGTAACACACTGAAATTGGCATTCTTGTGTTCATGCAGGTAACTGTTATTCAAAACAACCTGAAGCCACGTTAGTAAACACTATCAGTGTGACACATTTCCAAAGTGAATTCTGCCACTGCTACATGAAGTTTGAGTTAAATAGTTGTAGATTGACACAATTTGGGTAATACTTGATTTTAAATAACATTTTATAAAGATGTCTCAATTCAGGCAAGAAACATTGCTTTGTTTTGTGAAGAGAATGAAAGCTACTATACAGTGATGTTATTTAATGACTGACATAATACAACCCTTTCTTCATCAATATGTTTATTTAGCTATAAAACAGTTTTACCTTTATTTCTGCCCTGGTGGTCCCTTGTCCTTATACTTAGTACCAGTGGGACTCTTACGGAGAGAGGAAGCTCCATTCTACTCACTCTAGGCAAATCCTGTCTTTGTTTCTACAATAAGTTTAGGCAAGCTAAGACAATCTCTAAGGTTGCTCAACTCCAAATCAAATAGAACAAATCTACTTTGATTTGGTCCCAGTTCTGGCCAGGGGTTCCCTGGTGGGAGCTGTGCCTTGCTTTCTTGTGAATGCTTCTTCACCTTGTTAAATCTGCCTGGCTCCTTCAAGAGTCCAAGACTGACTTGTAGCAGTCAGGGCTCTCCTGTGACCCTCTGAAGGTGCTACCCTCCCAGTATACACCTGCCCTCTTATCTAGTATTAACCACCTGCTTTCACACCTGCTTTCTGAACCTCCAAAGCCTCCTGGCCTTTTGTTCAACCACCTAAAGCGCCCCCTCAGCCTGATCTAATGCCACCCATCAGGCTTGGCTGTTACCTATCATGCCCAGTATTCCTGAATAAACATCCCTCATCACCGCACTCCTTTGGATTTAGGTACACGACCCTCCTGACACTGGCTCTGAGTTCCATGCTCATCCCACAGATGTCTATTTTAGGTGTATTCAATGAACTCATCTCAGGTTAAAAAAAGATCATTCATACACAATGAGAGATATCGTTTGGAGTATTCTCTCTTGTTTTTCATTTCTGTGTTTTCCAGCTGAAGTAAACTGAAATAAGTATAAATTGATGCTGGGAAATGGACATGCCACCACTCCTCTCTGCTCCTTGAATCAAATTTTGAAGGTTTGACCTTCACAATTCCAAAGCAAAAAGGGAGGCTAATAACTTCCCCAACCCACTTCATTTTAGCAGCACAGGAGACTTGAACCAATAAATTAGAGCTAAGTAGATTCCAAATCTTCACTGTGAGATCCCAATGCATCACTGTTCACAGAGACACAGCATCCCAGGTAGGATGATGATTTTTCAGTCTTTAAGGACAGTACTTTTATACTTTCAAAGTAACATTCGAAGACTATTGCCTGAATTGTTTAAAGATGAGACTCAGGTCTCTGAAGGAAAAGAGGAAGCAGTGGTTGAGAGTTGCCCACAAACTCCTCTGAAATGATAGGTAAATTGAACTGTGGTTCCAAACCTGCACAAGCATTCTACATTATAAATGCTAGTGATCTATTTAATGATTAGCTCAAATCCTACAGACAGGTGCAGAAAAATATGCTTGAAGCATTCATAATTTCTACAAGTGGTTCCTGGCAAATCTTAGTACATGTTCTATCTAGCATGCAGTTCTGATTTTTTATTTAGAGAAAGAATAGTGCTCTGCAAATAAAAGACTTTCAATAAATGAAGTAGGATGTATGAACAGGAAGCATACCATTCCATGCTCAGATTATCATTGATTTGCTATGTGGTAGTAGGAATCATTTACTTAACAGAATCAATCAGACGTCACAAGATCATACCTATCTTCCATCGTTTTGATAGGTGATTCATGAGAAAGGGCCATGAAAATGGAAAATACTGCAAAATCCAAAGTTTTACTTGTCTCACTTTTTACATTGTTATTAGTAGTAGTAGTAGCAATAGTACGTGTAGCTTTTTTGAATTACACAAAAGGACACTAAAAATAAAAGCATGTTTTTAAAGAATTGAGTCATTAGGTCACTTTGGCCTCACATGATTGGATTTTGTAAGCCTACGTATAAATGAAGGAGTAGTGAGTGTGTCTCACTAAGGTCGGATGACTTCGGTCACTCTCAACCTGATCATGATGACTAGATTAGAAGTCTCTGAAAGCGACCATCTTCTGCCACTCGCGATCCCTTCAGTTTAATGCTGGAAGACGTGGTTTCTTGATGGCAGATTCTGACATATTCTAATGAGTGGCCCCCAGAAACCTCACTTTCTCTTCTGAGTACAAAGACATGGTTGGAGTTGATGGTTAGAGAGATAGCTATGTTTGGTTTATATCCCTGGAAGAAAAATCAGTTAATTTTTCCTAAATTAATAAAGAAAATTATACTCAAATTCCCAGAGTATAGTCAAGTCCAAAGGGAAGGATAAAATAAAAGGTGAGGTGGAAGAGAAAGAAAGAAAAGAAGTAGTTTTGGTGAGCACCTCACCTACCACCTTCCTCTTTTTAAGCTCCTGGATTAAAAAGGATTTTTGTGTGTGAGTGTGATAATTCGCTTCATAGTCTAGTAGCCAGGCCTGTTTTCTTCTAAGTCCTAGAAAAGGGGAATGTAATTTCTTGGAGGTATTCACATTTTGACTAAATTCCATTACAATAAAGCAATTTGGTTGTTCCCTGGAGTCATGATAAAGCAATACTACAAGTAATACTTTGCAGAACTTGTCAGCATCAATAGATTTTATTCTCCAGGGCCTAAGCCATTCCCTGGAAGTAAGCTGGATGTTTAGGGATGCTCATTAACTCTTTGAGATCGTGAGGTCCTTTCTCAGACTATTCATTTCTACTAAATAAAAACTACTAAAAAGCTATGCAATAGCCTTGACACAGTAACTAAAGCAAAGAAAGCCAGAATAGAAATACATCAGGGGAATTACAGGTAAAATTATACCCTTGAGAGGCACAGGAAGATGGGCCATATATAATTCAAGGCAGGAAATACAGTGTCCTCTTATTTCCCATTTCTTTTTTGTTTGTCATATGGAAACTATGATATTATTCAAGAGGTAAGGCCAATAATAAAATTTCAGGATAACTGATTTTACCAGATATGTTGTGTCCCAAGTCAAAAAGGAAAAGGAGTTTAAATGCTGATTCATATCATGTGAAAATTCATTCACTTATGGGCAAAAATACATTTATCAAGAACAACTAAGAAAATCTCCAGGTATTGCAAAAATGTACATATACTAAAATGACTATGGCATTACAAGGGCTTTAAAAATGGAAAATTAGCTTCTAGGTTGTATCTTTAATCAGACAAAAAATACTACCCTTTTTACAATATCTTATTCTGCTTTTAAAGTCGTGAACCATAAACTTTAGAAATATTGTCACAAAAACTCTTTCTAGCTAGTGTTCAATGGAAGAAGTATGACTGCAGTTTAGTGTCACAACACAGCCCTTGCTTTTAGGTACAATGAAATTTAGGCATGGCTAATACCCAGGCATCCACAAATGCAGCCAGATCTATATTAAAAACAGAAGTAGGATCTTACTATGAAACCATTTTCTTTCTAAAAAACAGCAGAAGTGGCTATTTCACCGAAGCATGTCTTCAAGCATACTGTCAAATTAGGCCTTAAGTAATTAATCTCTGAAACCAGCAGGCTTTCAATCTCAGAGCAGACATCTCAAAGACATGACTTACCATGTAATTACATGGGACATTACAATGTATTTATGAGGTCATTTGTGACAATGTACGGTAATTACAGAGTACTTACATAGCTATTTATGTCGTGTAAAATGAAGTGGGACTAAATATTTTAATTGTGTTGGAGAAATAAGGGAAAATATTTGAGTTTCAAATGTGAGGTAAGATTATAGGTCAGAGCCACAGAAGTCATATGAACAGCTGGCTGCTTTGGAACCATTAGTGTTTCATAGTGCTCTTCTGCTGGAAATGAATATTTGAGACCTTATGACAAATATTCCTTCAAAAGATGAAGTAAATGAAATCATTCTCCCCAAATTCAATCTTCAGGTAATGCCAGAAGACAGGCCACAGTGTAATTTACTGTGTACAACTTACACCTAAACCATAAACATCCAGGTATCAATAGAACTTCAGGATCAAAAACAATGTCATATACAAGGTATTCATAAATGGCACACCATGAAACTAGACAGAACAATCAAATAGTTGTCCTGTGTTTCTTGCTTCTAATATTTTGGAAGAAAATGACATTTACTTAGATTTTCAGAACCCTCTCTTCAAATGCACTAGTCTAAACATTTTCATTCTTTTTTTTTTTTTTAAATAAGATGATGCTTCTAGTCAATTTTTGAAGATATGTTTTTTTTTTCCCCCCAAAAGTTCCTTTGCCTCATTTCAATCTGTAATCGGGAATTCCTTCTTAGCCTAGCAGATAGGTTTTGGTAGCCAAGAGCGAAGGCTTCCGTACTTGCTCCGTGGACACTTGCCTGATCAAGAAACCTTAGTTACCCCGAAATTGCAGTGCTGGGCTGGGGAGGCAGCCAAGTGGCAGAGCAAGGTCTCTGAACGTGTAAAGACTTGGGTTTGATTCCCAGAGAAACACACACACACACACACACACACACACACTTACACACAAAGTTGAGGTGGGGAGAGGATGGTATTGGTTTTAAAAAGGAAAAGAAAAAAATTTTTTAAAAAAACTCTGTTTGGATCTCTAATGACTCTTTAAATTAAGGTCCATTGCAAGTCTTGCTCTTTTTTGCATTCATGGATTTTTTTACTTTGTTCAATAAAGGTTGAGTGCCTGCTGTGTTCCAGGCATAGTGCTCAGTCATATTTGTTGCTGAGTGCCTGCAATGGCAGCTACTTGGGAGGCCAAGGCAGGAGGCCTTGCAACTTTAAGGCCCATCTGGGCAATTTAGCAAGACCTTGTCTTGAGGATGATGATGATGATAGCAATATTTTTTTAAAATTGGGCTGGGGATATAGCCCAGTACTAGAGCACTTCCCTTGCATTGATGAGGCCCTTGGCTTTATCTACAGTACTGAAACACAATCACAGCAGCGACAACAAAAGAACATGTTAGGTCCACCTGTAACACTTTGCTTGAAGAGCATGATCTTTTGCAGTGATAGTTTCTATGATGCTGTTGGTAGGTTGGTTTTATTAACCTATGAAGCTAACTAGATGCACTATAGTATGGTCTTTTGAAAAAATAAATTCTGGCCTTAAAATAAGAATTTATTCTAGACATAGTGATGCACACCTATAATCCTGGCTACTCCAGAGAAGCTGGAGCAGGAGGATCAAGAGTTTGAGGCCAGCCTCTGAAACTCAGCAAGACCCTCTCTTAAAACAAAAAATAGAAAGGGCTGGGGATACAGCTCATTGCAGAGCACCCCTGGGTTCACTCCCCAATCCTGGAAAAAAAATTATGCCTCTAAATTTTAACTGTCATCATTTGATAAGTCATGAAATGCAAATAATATCATCCAGGGTTTGCTTCTTCTTTCTGGGCTGCCTTTCATTCATGTGATTCAGTAATTAGAAAGTATAAAATAATTTTTAGTTATGATAGTACAGGTAAAATGTTTCCTTCTAAGCTTGAACTTTTCTTATAAATTTAAACAATGAGTTTTCAAAAAGAATAAATGTCGAATCTTTTTTGTCATGTAGATGTTCTAACTGCCAAATTCCTATAAATATGTGAACTAATTAACGTCTGCAAAGACCAGTCACAAGGTTGACAGTGATGCTCGCCACAGCCTCCTGGCAACAGGGTCCATCAGTGTTTAACGAATCTTATATTCCTATATAAAGGCCCCAGAATTTGCCAAATCCAGAAACCCAGGGCCCACAGAACCATCTGCAGAATGCTGCCTGTTAATATGCAAATAAACCAATTAAAATTCACAGACTCCTCGATAGCCAGTCCGGTCAATTCTGATCCACTATACCAATTTTATTTACACATGCAGAAAGAGCAGGTCCATCTCCCACTAAATACAGAGAACTGACTGAGAAAGTAGTTGGGAATATATTCTCAACAACTAATTCCAACTTAAGAACAGTAAGAGAGAGTTCACTTCTGAAAAATAAAATATGGGTAACTATCAATACTCCAATCAGTATTTCAATTAAATATGCAATAATTATGCATCTAATTGATTAACAATTAGCAGCACCTGTAGTGGGCTATAATTTTAATTACTGATTACATTATGACTGATTACTTAAAATGATATCTGCATGAGCACCACTAGACTATAAAGAAAGGAATAAAACAATCCTAAAATAATTAGTCGATTAAAACTGAGATTAAAGTCAATTCAATAAAATTATTTTTAAAGATTTTTATTTTAAGTTATGCTAATGGATTTTCTTTAATATATTCAACCTGGAGAGAAACTGACCAACAATCATTTTAATCTAACTAACCTACCATTTTCTTGGAAGATGTGATAATTCAGAATGTGCCGCTGTCTATCAAAACAATGGGTATTTGAAAGAAAGACCTAGGTGACTCCAGAGAAGAACAGAGTTCCCTTTCTAATCTGCTTTATTAAATATTCATGTTTTAGATATAAAAAGTTTTGTTGATCCATTTTCTTGAAATATGACAGATTCATTATCTTCCAAACAGGTGCTAGTTTATATTCTAGCCATAAATGGTATATAAATAATAATGCCAAACATGGTTCTTCTAGAAGAAGACATCAAATTGTAATGATATCCCTTAAAACTAAGCCATAGTTTTGGCTTAAACTAAGCCAAAACATTTTGGTGTGCAAAGTATCACATTTTTATTTTGTTGTACTGAGAACGGGTTGTTGCAAATTAGGATTGTATGCATACTCTGGAGGAACCAATAACTCTTCCAAAATTGAAGGAAATTTAAAAATAAAGACATGTACTCAATTCTCCACTATTACAATACATATATTTTTTAGGATTAAGGATCTCAAAATATTAATGAGGCATCAGTTATGCGATGTTTTTACAACCTATTTGTGATAAATGAAATTTTTTTGCAAATGACTTTTTAAAATATATTCAGTGAGTTGAAGGCATTAGTTTTTAAATTCTTTGTTATTAAAAATCACAAGCATATACAAAATTAGAACACTATGAAATACTGCTTTATAACCTGTAGGTGAGTTATGATTAGAAAGATAGAAGAATGACATTGGAGGGGATGTGGAGAATTGGAAACCTCCTACATTCTGGTGAAAAGGTAAATTGGTGCAACTGCTTTGAAAATAGTCTAGGAATTTCTCAAAAGATTAAAAATAGAATTAAATATGACCCAGTAATTTGTTCCTCAGTATATACCCAGGTATATAGCTGCACTATGGAAAGTACTGTGGAGATTCCTCAGGAAACTTGGAATGCAACCACCATTTGAAACAATTATCCCATTCCTTGGTATATACCCAAGGACTTAAAATCAGCATATTATAGAGCTGCAGCCACATCAATGTTTAAAGCAGCTCAATTCACAATAGCTAAGCTATGGAACCAATCTAGATGCCATTCAACAGATGAGTGCATTAAGAAAATGTGAGATAGATATATATACATATATATATATATATAATATATAATCATGGAATATTACTCAGCCATAAAGAAGAATGAAATTATGGCATTTGCTGATAAATGGATGGAACTGGAGACTATCGTGCCAAGTGAAATAAGCCAATTCCCCCCCCCCAAAAAAGGATGAATGTTCTCTCTGATATGTGGATGCTAATACACAATAGGGATGGGATTAATAACAATTTGTGGGATTTAACAAAGAGGAATGAAGGGAAGGGAGGGGGGATGAGAATAGGAAAGAGAGTAGAATGAATTGGACTTGACTTTCCTATGTTCATATCTGAATACATGACCAGTGTAATTCCATATTATGTACACCCATAAGAATGGGATCCTATTTAGTATAAATTTTACTCCACATATGCATAATATGTCAACATACACTTTACTGTCATGTGTATCTACAAAGAACAAATTTTAAAAACCACAAATTCATAATAGCAAAAAAACTGTACACATTCCACATGCTCATTATCTGATGAATGGGTAACCAGAGGTAACATATGCATACAATGGAATATTATTTAGGCACAAAAAAGAAGTACCTAATATATGCTACAATGTGGATGAAACTTGAAGGCTTCATGCTGATTGAAATAATTCACTCACAAAAAACTCACAAAGTATATAATTCCATTGATATGAAATATATAGATTTATAAAGCATATTAGTGATTACCCATGTCTGGGGGCTGGTGTGTTGAAGACACATGAGAGGTGACTATTAAAGAGTACAGGATTTATTTGAGCTGTGATAAAAGTTATAAAACTAATTGTTCTGATAATTGCATGACTTTAAGTGGATGAATTGCATGGCATAAAAAGTAGATACTATATATACAGATAGTACAAAAAAGAAATAAATACAACACAAAAAAATAGAACAGAACCAGGCATAGTGGCATATGCGTGTAATCCCAGAGGCTTTGGAGGCTGAGGTAGGAGGATCACAAGTTCAAAGCCAGCCTCAGCAAAAGTGAGGCACTAAGCAACTCAGTGAGACCCTGTCTCTAAATAAAATACAAAATACGGCTGGGGATGTGGCTCAGTGGTGGAGTGCCCCTGAATTCAACCCCCAGGACCCCCCCCAAATAATAGAACACTATAATGAACCTCAATGTGTTCCTCACTTAATGTCAAATTCTTAATAAAATGCCACTCTTCACTCTTGTCATTTACAAGGCAATGAGAGAGAGAGAGAGAGAGAGAGAGAGAGAGAGAGAGAGAGACTGAGTGTACCAAAGACAAAGATTCTGGGTGGAGATTTTTTTTAAAGAAATTCTAGTATTTTTGTGAAGTGGAGCAACATAACTACATGTGTCAGTACAATCTGGAGGGACTTAAATCCAGTTGTTTCTGTGTCCCATCCTGAGTGCAAAGCTGGTACACATGGTACTCACCAGTGTCTGAAGATGACCCTGGGGACCAACTTCAGAAGACGGCAGTTTACATGGGGGTGCACCCCACCCCCTGGCTTTAGGTACTGCCTTCAAGGACATTTAGGAAGCAAGGCAAAGTCAAGGCCCTAAATCATCTTTAAAGAGCTCAATTGTATCAGAGCTCTAGTAGAGACCATGGGGCTTTCCTGGAGGCCCCATCCAATCCCACTGATTCTCCCATTAGGGAACTGGAGGGGACAATGTCGTGCCAGCCTGTACAAGCTGCTCTGGTTTTGTCTAAGGGAGGAGAGGACCAAGTAGAGGTGAAATACTGCACCCAAACCAATGGTTAAACTGGCATAAAATTATGTACAGTCTCAGAAAATCAGTACTTGATAGGCTTATGTCTTTGATTAAGCCCAATGAGAAGGTATGTGATGCACTCGTGGTTGATGTACTGGGCACCTCATAGTAGAGGTTTCTATTTATCTATTCAGAGTTTCCATTTATCTGTGTGTCTGTTTATCTCCCTATATCTCAATCACTTTGCTGTGATTTTTTTTCTTTCTAGCAGTGCTGGGAATTGAATGCAGAGCCTTATGAACACCAGGCAAGCCCTCCACCCCCGAGCTCCATCCCAGGTGTCCATTCTGGTTGTTTAAAAGATGCTGAGAAGAAGAGTGGAACAATCAATCATGACTCCAAAGCTGGCTTTGGATATTCTAGTTTTAATTTTTGATGTGCACACATTATTGTCTTTGCTTTCTAAACTAGATTGACCTATCATGGAAACTTCTTTACACTCATATGGATCAAATCAGCAACACCTTCTTTCTTTTATCAATGATTTATTGAATATTCTAGGCCTAAAGTTGTCAGAAAAGAAATGAAAAGGAGAGAGGGAGGGGAGAAAAAGAAAGAAAGAATGTTCCTTCTTCTTTCTTTCCTGGAATAAATCAGAATACACTTGCTTGGAGTAAAGCATTCCACAACCTTTGTCTTATCTGTTCCAGGTTGTGTTAGAGCTGACCCACAGGTAAACATTCCTATTCTTTAAATGCAGGGTTTATTATTCATGAATGCTGGCTGGACCTGATTCTCTTTGGTCTAAGCTTTATGATTCACATAAAATATTAAGATGTTTAAACAAAAATGATTCCCCATCTCTGAGTTGCCTGAAGGTCAGGTGTGAAAACATTCGCTTTGTAATAATTAGATCAGAGCTGGCTTGCTGACTCCTTCTTCTATGTCCTGTTTCTTTCTTTTTGTTCATTAGTGAGTCATGCAAAGACCATGTGACGTGGTCACTGAGTGTGACTGCGAGATACAATGACCAGCCGTCATCAGAGAATGCTCAGTGCAATCAATTCTCTATTTTTAGGATTAATGATTTAGGGGTCATTCAGAGCAGGCCTTTAAATTTTGTACCCAGTGGTATTTGTTTAATTAGAACTCCTTTTTTTTTTTTTTGCTTCCTGTACAATTCAATAACATGAGGCTGAGCATGATCATGTCTTCTACCTTAACATAGAGATGAAAATAAATCCCCCATTTTCACTTTGTTGTTCCCCATCTCAAAACACATGAATATTTTAAAAATTGGTCTTTAAGTGAGAGATAGCAGGAAGGATGTGGAAGATGTCAGCATGCAGCAGTGATTAAACTCCAATGCTCCACATTTACATCACATAGCAGTGCATTAAACTCCAAAGATTTTAAGTAGCTTTTTCTGTTTAGTCTCCATTGCTATAATTATTTAGCAAATGAGGACATAAAGGCAAAGTTGCTTTGGTTCTTGGGTATGTATTATGCAAATCATCAATTTTCTGGATGTCTACTTCAGACACTTTCTCCTAGAGGCCACCTTGCCTTGTCAGTGTGTGTCAGGCTCTCCAGGGAAAGATGTGTTAGAGAATAAAATTATGAGTACATGGCACTCAAGTTACTGGTCCTACTCATTAGCTGCTGTGGTTGAGGAGACCAGTGGGTAGAGAGGAGGAGAGACTGGAAGGCCGCATGGCCAGGGTTTCAATGCCAGATCGATTATAGAGGCTCCTGGACTTAACAGAGACATGTCCCAATAAGTCCATCATAAGGTGAAAACTGTCATCAAATGAAAAGGCACATACTCCCATCACCTGCAGAACATCAGAGTTAGCAACACAGTCCATTGTCATTGTGTGATTGTGTGACTGACTAGAAGAGGGAATCCTACGTTGTATTGCTAGCCTGGGAAACGATTGAAGTTGCAAGCTTGAAAAGTGTGATTGCTACTGAGTGTGCACTATTTTCACACCACCGTGAAGGGAAAAATCATACATGGAAGCAGAGTGACGTCAGGAGCCAACTGTGTTAGCCACGTGACACATCTGTGCTTTTAACCTTGTTTTTTAGCTGAGATTTAAAAATAAACACTCCCCCCACCCTCACGCACACACACAAAGAATGACCAACCAGAAAATATTAACTTCATAGGATTCTTGTAGGAATTACACATGACAAAGTTTGTAGGAGTTCAGGGTGCAAGTAGTAAATAAAGCACTTCTTTCCCACTGTGAATTTATCAGTATTCTTGAAAAGGCTGGTTAGGAAAAACAGAACCAGCTTTCTCAACTGAGTGTGTTTGTTTTTATTTTCAAGTTATTTTAATTCATAGGTCTCCAACTCCTCTCTCTCTCTTGATTCCACTCCAATTAGTCACACAGAATGTCTCGGAGTTCTATTTTGAATGTTTACTGAGCTGTGTGTACACTAATAGAAAGCAAAGCTACAGACAATTCCGCTGTAACTGCCAGCACTGCAAATTCTGGTGGCACTGGTAAGTCAACTCTCAGACCAAAAAGCCCTAATAGGGCCCTTCCATCATTTGAAGGGGTTAATGCTTCCATTTTGAATGATTTCAAGCTACCTGAAATTTAATAACCATCTGGCTAAACTCCTGGGTATTTGGCAATTGTGATCCAGTCTCAGCCTAGTTCATGGATGTATCCACAATGAAGTCAGCGTGCCTGCAAAAGGCCACAAGACCAGAACTCAGACATGGGGCACTTTTACACTGAGCACTACTTGAAAACTGATTACTAGCTCTCTGCAGACAAGGCTTTTGTCTGGTTCCATATTTTTATTTTGCATACTACTAGCAATTAATGTATTGATAGATGGAAAGAGTAGAGCTCAGATGGTCATATATTTCTTGTGTTGCTCTTTTACTTTTAAGCAGAATTTCTATTAATAAGATCAGAAAGAGGGCTGAGGATGTAGCTGAGTGGTAAAGTACTAGCTCATCATGTGTGAGGCCCTGGGTTTAATTCCTAGGGTGGAAAAAAAATCAGAAATAGTGGCATGAAATCAAATTTAGAGGGAAATTTTAAAGGAATACCATAAGTCTATATCTAGTTTATTGACACCTAGAAAACATCTAAGATCAAGAAAATGTACTACAAAATTGAAAGTTTCTGGAAAACAACATTGGTCTGTAACTATATTTCAGAGTTGCATATATTGTTTGTGATTACACAGTTGCTGATACCTGCATACTGCATCATGGGGTAAACATTTTAAAAGATGCACTTTATGAAATTGCAGAAGTTTCAGATTTCAAGTTTCTCCCTAAATGACTACTACTTATGCTGAGTGATTGGTACTTCACTGTCCTCTGGTTGGAGGTTCTGCAAAAACAGGAGACTGCATGTGGCTCTTTGCTCTCTACACAAATACATTTCAATATTTAATGTCAAATTATGAAATAGATTAGGCCATATGAAATGGCCAACTGGTTTTGACCTACAAAAATGGCTACTTCATATGGCTCAGTTTAATATAATGGTTTTCATTCTAGTCTGACTTTTTTGGGATACAAGTAAAGAAACAGAAGCTTCAAGGACATGTTTCATGTTTTACTTCAGACATCTTAAATCTTTTTTCATAATGACTACATTCAGATTCAAACTTATCAAGTTGTTCAGTTTTATCCCACATGTTATTTAATAATGATTTGGAGAAAGGAAAAAATATCTCATACCCAAGGAAACCTATAGGAGATGAAGTCACCTTCCTCTTAGAGAGCTGGCCAACATTATAAATCAAACAGGAGGAGTTTCATGGGAAAGAACAGAATGTTTCTCTACTCTGCCCAGACATCTTTGCAAAAGAATTTAAATCAGGTAGATATTCAAAAGTTTGAAACTGGGAACAAAATTTGGCATTATAATGTAGAATGTCTCTCTTCAGCAATTTCATGATTTTTTTTCCTCAGTACATTGCTCCAAACAAGCAACAACAACAAAACCTGCCTGCAAAAATCTCTGAAATGCAGACAGAAAGGAGACTCTAGGTTACTTTCAATAAATCCAGTAATGGGATAAAAAGTATATTGAATCAAATGCCTGGGGAAAATAGAAATAGCAGCTTGCATTGTTACTAGATCCCATTATCTGTTCCAGATCTTTCACTCCTTGCATTCATTCCCTTAATAAGGAAGAGAGAAAAAGATAACCCAAAGTCTTGAAGTCAGTTTTTAATCACTGTTTTTTTTTTTTTTTTAATGTACTTAGCAGTTCTGAGTTCTCAGGCACACATTATCAGCCTCCCTGTGACTTACTTTCTTCACCTACACAGTGGAAAGAACAAACCCAGCTTGGTGCTGCTGTGAGGATCAAATGAGCAATGGATACAAAGTATCTATGAGTGCCTCCGACAGGAAGCTCAAAGCTGAGTTAAACAGTAAATCCTCAAAGGAAGACAAGGACATTAATTGTTTTAAGAACAAAGGATAGATTCCCAAGAATTTTATTTTATATTTTTTGAGGTGATTGTGAATGGGGTAGTGTTATTTCTCTTTCAGCAGATTCATTACTGATGTATAGGAATGCATTTGATTTATGGGTATTGATTTTATATCCTGCTACTTTGTTGAATTTATTTATTAGCTCTAAAAGTTTTTTGGTGGAACTTTTTGATCTTGTAAATATAGAATAATATAATCAGCAAATAGTGATAGTTTGAGTTCTTCTTTACCTATTTGTATATCTTTAGGTTCTTTCTTCTAATTGCTCTGGCTAGAGTTTCAAGGACAATGTTGAATAAAAGTGGTAAAAGAGGGCATCCTTGTGTTGTTCCAGTTTTTAGAGGGAATGCTTTCAAGTTTACTGATTTCTATATGTTTAACTAACCCTGTATCCCTGGATGAACCACACTTGACTGTGGTGCACTATCTATTTAATATGTTTTTGTACGTGAGTTTCCAGAATTTTATTGAGAATTTTTGCATCTATGTTCATCAGGGACATTTGTCCGAAGTTTTCTTTCCTTGATGTGTCTTTGTTGCCTTACAAAAAGAAATACTTGGGAATCAATCTAACAGAGGTGAAAAACCTCTACAAAGAAAACTACAGAACACTAAAAAAAAAAAAAAAAAAAAAAAATTGAAGAAGACCTTAGAAGATGGAAAGACCTCCCACGCTCCCACGATAGCAGAGTTAATATTGTCAAAATGGCCATACTACCAAAAGCGTTATACAAATTTAATGCAATTCCTATTAAAATCCAAATGATGGTCTTCATGGAACTAGAAAAAGCAATCATTAAATTCATTTGGAAAAATAAGAGACCTAGAATAGACAAAGAAATCCTTAGTAAGAAAAGTGAAGCAGGAGGCATAACAATACCAGATCTCAAACTATACTACAGAGCAATAGTAATAAAAGCAGCTTGGTATTGACACCTAAACAGACACAAAGACCAAAGATACAGAGTAGAAGACACAGAGACAAAACCACATAAATACAGGTATCTCATTCTAGACAAAGGTGCCAAAATCATTCACTGGAGAAAAGATAGGCTATTTAACAAACAGTGCTGGGAAAAAATGGAAAGCCATATGTAACAAAATGAAATTAAACCCTTATCCCTCACGCTGCATGAAACTCGACTCAAAGTGCATCAAAGATTCAGCACTAGAACAGAGATTCTGCTCCTAATAGAAGAAAAAGGAGGCCCAAATCTTCACCATGTTGGCCTAGGATCTGACTTCCTTATCAAGACCCCTAAAGCACAAGAAGTTAAATCAAGACTCAATAAATGGGATGTACTGAAACTAAAAAGCTTACTTTAAGCAAAAGAAACAATCAATAATGTGAATAGAGAGCCTACAGATTGGGAGAAAATCTTTACCATATGCACCTCAGATAAAGCATTAATCTCTAGGATATATAAAGAACTCAAAAAACTCAGCATCAAAAAAAAAAAAAACAAAAACCAAAAAACAAATAACCCAATCAATAAATGGGCACAAGAACTGAACAGACACTTCACAGAAGAAATACAATTAATCAACAAATATATGAAAAAATGTTCAACATCTCTAGCAATTAGAGAAATGCAAATCAAAACCACTCTAAGATTGCATCTCACTCCAATCCGAATGGCAATTATCAAGAATACAAGCAACAATAAATGTTGGGAAGGATGTGGGGGAAAAGATACACTCATATATCACTGGTGGGAATGAAAAATGGCACAACCATTATGGAAAGCAGTATGGAGATTCCTTAGAACTCTTGGAATGGAACCACCATGTGACCCAGTTATCCCACTCCTCCGCTCATACCCAAAGGACCTGAAATCAGCATGCTACAGTGATACAGTCACACTGATTTTTATAGCAGCTGAATTTACCATCGATACATAAACTATGGATCGATACATGTATACATATACATGTGTGTGTGTATACATATATACATATCATGGAATATTACTCAGCTTTAAAGAAGAATGGAATTCTGGCATTTGCTGGTAAATGGATAGAGTTAGAGAGTATTATGCTAAGTGAAATAAGTCAAACCCCCAAAACCAAAGGCCGAATGTTTTCTCTGATATGTGGATGCTAATTCACAATAGGAGGGGGATAGGGAAGAACAGAGTTACTTTATGTTAGGTAGAGGAGAGTGAAGGGAGGGGAAGGGGTATGGGGGTAGGAAGGATAGTAGAGTGAAACAGACATTATTACCTCATGTACACATATGGCTGCATGACTGATGTGATCCTACAATATGTACAATCAGAAAAATGAGAGATTCCTCTTCATTTATGTATGATCTATCAAAATGTATAAATGCATTCTACTGTCATGTACAACAATTTAGAACAAATGCATTTTTTTAAAAAGGACAAAGGATAGAGTCACAGTAGCAGACTTTTTTAATCTAGAAAATCAGTTTTTTAAATTAAAAATCAAAAGAATTTTTTGTTAATTCTGAAAATTAACCACAGGAACAAAGAGGGAACAAAAGAAAAGGATGCAGAGCAAGGAAAGCATCTGTTTGACCTCTACCCCATTAACGCAGAAAGAGCAAATATTAGTGCTAAGACAAGCCAAGCAGGAATAATAAAAGAGCTCTATAATAAAGTTCGCCATTCCCTAGAATGAATGGGGTTGTATGTTGAGCTAAATTCACATTTCCCCTATCTAAGAACCATATACAAAAACTTGCTAAAATGATGTCACTGTACAAAGTGAATATCAGCTCCAAATTGAAAGAAATGTTTTCTTTCTACATAAAGAGACATGATAGTCTTTTCTAGAAAATAAAAAAGCACTTATTCCCACATCCTAGGCTCAACCAGATCAGTATTTGATTGACAAATCTATAAGACTAATTATTCAGATATTTTAATATGCATAATGACAAACATCTGCATGTTTGTATTTTTGTTCATGTTACAGCATAATACACTATTTTCCAGTCTATAACTGTGAATTCATACTTTTTTATTTATTAAAACTATGAATATAAACTTGGTATTTATTAAATTTGCCCACTTATGAAACAGCTGCAGTGTTTCCGGTTTCTTTTTTATCCATATTTTTATTGGTGCATTATGATTATGCACAGTGGTGGGATTCGTTGTTACGTATTCACGCATGCACACAGTACCACCCTGAATATGCCTGATTTCATCTGTTCTTCTTTTAAAGAAAAACTAAGCAAAATACCAGTTGTAGCTATACTTATAAGGACACAGATTTATATTTAACCACAAAATAAATCCATGGTCATCTCATTTCTCAAAACAAGCAGAAGCATTACAACCACTATGCCGAAATATACCATTCTCTTTCTCTCTGGAATCTTGCATGGAAATGTTAGCCACAGATCATTGCCATCACGTGAACTATCATCACAGCTGGTGGCTTTACATATGTGCACAGCAAAGGGCATCAAGTTCCCCTTCTATGAAGAAGACAGAATGGCTGCTGATCTGCTCTTGCTCTAAGGCACCTTGGAGGTGGGGTTCTCTGTGGAGTGAGGGCTTTATTCCTTCGATCACTTGGGCACTGTTCACTAGAAGAGGAAAGATTTCTCTGGGAGCCTTGCTTACTGATTTTTTTATTCAACCCTATCATTAAAACTGCAAGGGGGAGAATAGGAGGGAGCAGGGAAAAATTCTTAAACATTTTTGTCAGAAATTGAATGAGACAAACCCATTCCATAGATTTTCTAATTTTGTCAAAATTATAGCCGCTGTCAAGTCAACTATTGGGATGCTGTTGTTGTAGTAAAATTGACAGTGCTGGATGAATACACAAGTTGTGCTTGAGTTTGGCTCACAAATGTGGTGAGTGTACAGAATAACAAGGAACGTGGGATCATCATGGTTCAACCCAAAGACAAAGTAAATGGAGCACAGGTTGATGAAGGAGTGACTGACTGGGAGCTCTGAGTGTGTGCACTGGTCCAAAGGCAAGATAGGCTTCCAATTCTATTCCTAGCTCATATTCGTTGCTGACATTTAAGCTAGACGGTAAGTTTTCCAGTGTCTCAGGCTGTCATCTGTAGTGAAATGTACCTGGTAAAATGATTTGTCTAGAGTCTTCAGGGCTCCAAACTGCCACTTCAAATAGTACACACAGCTTAGCCAACTCCCTCTAAAGTACTTCAGATATAGACAGACTCAGCGCAAATCCCCCAAAGACAGACTGATGATTGACGTTCCGGCCACCTATATCCCTCAAATTCAGTTTTTACTTTTGTTGCCTAAATTTCTCAGACAGGTAGGTGGTGGTTGATTCTTATCGTAAAGAACACAGATCGGTCTGCCTCATTTCCATTCTAATAACCTTATTGGCTTAAAAAGATGCTAAAATACCTAAAAATACTACTTGCAATAATTTGAAAAGAAGCATGCAATACTGATCTTTGGGAAAATCAATTCGTTTCTTGAGGCATGAAAGTACTAAATTTCTGTTTACATTTTCAACCTCATTTGCATACACATCCATTGCCATATTTATTCTCTGTGTTTCTTTGCCTCCTCTTTCTCTAATACCTAGCACTCATTAACTTCAGTTATTTTTAGGATACCTTTTTAGAGACTCTTTGTAAATCAGATTCCACAACTTGAAGTATTTCTATGAATGGGTGCCTACCCCATGTATGGTTCTGGTTCTAATACTGACCCGAATCCCATAATGAAAGTTTTAAATGCCTTCTCAATGTCAAACTCAATGTCCCATTGGTACTGTAAACACAGAAGATCATATTTATTCCGAGTGTAATGCCATCATCAAGTTTGCCTCTTTCTTCTTCGAGGCTTCTTGGCATTCAATCAGATATGAGGTCCTTTTGGTTTTATTTTCCAGGTATATCTCAGCTCCATCCCTTTCTTTTCCATTCACATGACTGTCACACTGGTTCAGTTTCAAACACATGATTTGACTTGAATCAATAAACGCTTGCTGGTCCCTAATTGTATGGGGATTCACATGGCATGAGGAATGGCTAACATGGAAAGATCACCACGGGAAGGAAGGTGAACATATAGACCAGCCCATATCAAGATCATTTAATTATATGGGCAAATGTACTTTATTAAATTCACTGTTCCTATTGATTAAAGAACTCCAACCTAGTGAAGCTATTCATTATCTTGCAGATTTTCTGTCTACTAGAAATGCAAATAATTTCTATCTCACCAGGAACAAAATGTCAAAGTTTATAGTTTATTACCCTAATTGACAATAACCAATTTCATGACTATTCAAGCATTCCTATTCTAAAATTTCTTTATTAAAATGCCCATAAATACCAGACTTGCCATCTTCCAAGTTGTGTCATTAATTAAGGAAATGAATAAAGTCTTTGATATGTTCATTTCATATTTATATGGGAGGCATATTTTTAATTTTTGAAAGTTAACTTTATTAATGGCTTGAAAGTAATGCCAAACCTTAAGAAATCCTGCTGTAACTCCTAAAAAGTATCTTCATTTCTTGCTCAGAAAATATAAAAGGAGAAAAACTATTATAGCTTGAAATTATTTTTTTAGTTGAAGTTAATAATAGTTGATCATCTACATTATGAATGGCAATGCTCTTAGACCCAAACAGCAAAAACCAATAGGAAATTAAACAGGAGACATTCACTAGTGAAGTTTGCTTTCTTCCTTTTTTTTTTTTTTTTTGGAGAGTTTTTGCTCATTGTACTGTTGGAACAAATTTCTCAAAATAGCCATGTTTTTTACTTGACTCCAAATGCATAGTTTTGGTAAAAGCTTTTTGCTCCAATTTTTCATGCTACAATGTAATACAATGAACGAAATGAACTAAAGGAAACCAGCAAAATAAATTTTAAAGGAAATCACTATTAGTTTAAAACCAATTAAAGAGAACTCTTTCCCCATGACATGTTTAGTCAGATTATCAAATTCAGGGCCAGGGGGAGATTATATAGTTGACAGAATTTTTCAAAGATCAGTATAATTTTGTAGTAATTGCAGTGAATGAGAGAGAGAGAGAGAGAGAGAGAGAGAGAGAGAGAGAGAGAGAGATCTTCTCTAATTTCACTGAAAAATAAAATAATCTTTACCTTCAACTCAGAATCCAACACATGACTAAATATGGACTTACACTGTTCTCTAATAGTTTTTGCAATGCATATTTTAGCTGGTAGAGTAGGAAGGAAATCAGGCTCTCAACTAATTCCACTGTTCTGCAAAGTTGACATCTTTCCTTCACTTTCTGCCTTCTTCACTGGCCTGAGCAGGCACCAGAGGCACAAAGCACTCAGTATTTTTATTTGCATTGATTGACAATTTAAAATTTTCAGTGCAGTTGGGTTTTATAGCTAGAGGACAAGATTTGGAAACAGCAGTTGAAACATTTCTCTCATGCCTTTTACAATTTCCCCTACCCAAGATGCAATTCTCTGGGACTCTATGGTTTACTCACTGTAATGCACATAAGAATCACTTACTAAATCTTGTTAAAGGTGGATTTGCATTCAGATGGGCTAATCTGAAGTCTGAGATTCTAATGTAATCCAAGATGACGCTGATACTTATGGTGCTAGCCAAGAGATCACACTTAGATCTATATAGTTTGTTTTTAAAACAACTGGCAATCTAGTCTTCCAGTTTCTAAATAAAATAGGAATCATACCATCATTAACATAGGAAGGATTTTTTTTTTTCGGTGGTACTGGGTCTTGAACTCAGGGCCTTGTGCATGTGAAGCAAGCACTCTACCAACTGAGCTACATCCAAAGCCTAATTTTATTTAATTTTTTGTTTTTGGTGGTGGTGGTGGTGCTGGGTCTTGAACTCAGGACCTTGTGCATGGTAGGCAGCACTCTACCAACTGAGCTATATCCCCAGCACCTATAAGTAGGAATTTAACTGTGCTTTTCAAACTAATTTCTTCTAATTTCCCTGAGAACAATATGCTTCTGAAAATCCAAAGTAATTTTAAGATTAGATCTGGCTGGTCTTCTATACAATGTTCAGTAACATCTTGGATCACAATAAAAACACTGGATCATCTTACTTTGGCAGCTGAGCCTCTTTGCAAACTTTAGCAAACTACTATCTAATCCTTCCTCCTCAATCTTTCACTTACCAGATGCCAGTGTATACCTGCAAAATAAATATTCTTGCTAGTCCATATTCTTGTATGGTTTTATTTAACAATCCCCCATACCTGAAAGACTTCCTTCTATTCTCCACTTATATTCCTTCTTTAGTATCAGTTCATGTGTCACAACCATCTTGAAAGTTCCCATGATCTTTCCCTTCCCCAAAATTACTCCTTAGAAGCAGTAGCTCCACCTTCTGTGCTCCTACAGAACACTGGCTATGCATGAAACTAAGTCAAAGCAAACACTGTTGTAGTTAAGTCATGGAGACAGGTGTGACTCAGTTTTGAAATCTGTGGAACATAAAAGTTACTGATTTTCTCCGACTCTGAAGGCTCTCTCTTCACATTACTGATTGTTTCCTTTGCTGAGAAGAAGCTTTTTAGTTTCACTCTATCCCAAACATTGATTCGTGCTTTTATTTCTTGCGCTTTGGGAGTCATGTTAAGGAAATCTGGTCC
The DNA here is from genome assembly GCA_020662805.1 of Glaucomys volans. Taxonomy (NCBI): domain Eukaryota; kingdom Metazoa; phylum Chordata; class Mammalia; order Rodentia; family Sciuridae; genus Glaucomys; species Glaucomys volans. The sequence continues at coordinate 387,103 of JAJEJO010003493.1, forward strand.
TAGGCCAACATGATGAAGATTTGGACCTATTTTCTCTTCTATTAGGTGCAGAGTCTCTGGTCTAATTCCTAGGTCCTTGATCCACTTTGAGTTGAGTTTTGTACAGGGTGAGAGATATGGGTTTAGTTCTTTGCCACACACACTTCAGATAGAGCACTAATCTCCAGAATCTACAAAGTACTCAAAAATCTTTACGCCAAGAACACTAATAACCCAATCAACAAATGGGCCAAGGAAATGAACAGACACTTTACAGAGGAAGATCTGCAAGCAATCAACAGATTTATGAAAAAATGTTCAACATCACTCGTTATAAGAGAAATGCAAATCAAAATCAACTTAAAATTTCATCTCACCCCGATTAGAATGTCTTTTATTAAGAATACAGGCAACAACAGGTGTTGGTGAGGATGTGGGGAAAAGGGTACACTCACACATTGCTAGTGGGGGTGCAAGTTGGTGCAGCCACTCTGGAAAGCAGTGTGGAGATTCCTTAGAAAACTTGGAATGGATCCACCATTTGACCCTGCTATCCCACTCCTTGGCTTATACCCAAAGGACTTAAAATCAGATTGCCTCAGTGATGCAGCCACATCAATGTTCATAGCTGCTCAATTCACAATAGCTAGATTATGGAATCAACCTAGATGCCCTTCAGTAGATGAATGGATAAAGAAACTGTGGTATATATACACAATGGAATATTACTCAGCCATAAAGAAGAATAAAATTATGGCATTTGTAGGTAAATGGATGATGTTGGAGACTGTTATGCTAAGTGAGATCAGCCAATCCCAAAAGTCCAAAGGCCTAATGGTCTCTCTGATAAATGAATGATGATGCATAATGCGGGGGGGGGGGAAGGGTGGCAAGAATGGAGGAAGGATAGATAGCATAGAGAGAAGGGAGGAGTGGTTTCGGGGTGGGGGGGTAAAAATAATAACAGAATGTGTGACAGACACCATTGCCCTGTGTACATGCATGAACACACAGATGGTGTGACTCCACTTTGTGTACAACCAGTGAAACAATAGCTGTACTCCATTTGTGTTCAATGAATCAATAAGTAAATAAAAAAAAGTTTCTCTTTCTTTTTAATCTCAAGGAATTTATATTTAGGTGTAGGGAGACAAACACATTGACTGATACGAAAGACAGTTTTAACTACTGATAAGTGGTGGGAAGACAGTAGAAGAGAAGATCCATAATTGTTCTACAAGAAAACCTTGAGATTCTTCATATTTGCCCTTTTCTGCCATGAAAGAGAACATGGTACAAAGAAGGACAAATGCTTAAGTACAGTGCAGTTTTACCTGTAACTTCTTTGAGGGGTCTGGTCAAGAATGAAAAATAAACATCTGGTCTGTAGTGACAACCCTTTAATGTATAGTTTCTTTAACAATTCATCATTAGGTACTGAAGATAGCTTTATACAATACACACATTTTCCTCTACAATTACAGACACATCCCAGTTTTTTCAGTCTTTCATTAGAGGCTAAAGGTATTTCAGCATCAGTAGCATCTTTGAATGCCTCAGTTTCAAATGCTACCACCCAGTCTAAATGGAGACATAAGAAACGTGATGAAGAACAGAGAAATGAGTGGCTGATGTCACAGTGTTCCTACCACTTACTTCCAATCTAGGATCACACGCAATGACAGCATATAGCAATTAATTCCACTTAAAATATTACAGAAATAACATTGTCTACTCTGTTCCCAACAGGATGAAAGGACAACTTTAAGAGGAAGAATGACCACTTAATTATGGGATGCTAGATCATGTAGGAACAAAAACTGGAAATGTATCCCCCTGCACACACAATACATGATTGACAAAACATGTTATGATTCTTCTCTAGAATCAATAACCGTCCTTCACACACCATTCTCACTGAATCATAAAGGGATTCCAACTTACAGATGATATAAATACATAGAATTGTAATTTATTTAAAAGTTAAAGAAATAAATGATGTTGTCTTTGAAAATGTAAATCGTGGTTTTCTCCTATTTTGTTCCATCCTCCACCCTCATTTTGGTTAAATACATTAGGAAAAATTCCTTTTAAATTTATCTTGCTACTTGTCAATGATGCTTCTCTGTTCCACATCCCTTAATTAACTCTTTTCCTCAGGCTTGCCTGGGGCCCTATTGATTTCTCTCTCCTGCACAATATTATCAGTGGGAAGAAGCAGTTTCTCAGTGGCTATGAAGTGTGTATGCTGGTGCCTCGCAGATGTGCTGGGGCCAGATGTGTGATGTGCAGACTCAATTGAGATAACTTATCTGGACAAGTGGAGAGAGCCCTGAAGTGCTGCTGGCTTGAAAAGAAGATTTACATTGAAGTAAATGGGTAAAAAAAAAATAGTAAAAAATAATATGACTAAGGAGATAAAGTGTGGGTGAAAAAAGACGTATAAAAACAATGTTTTCAATGTCATGGAAACCCAGTATAATGAAATAAACCTAAAACTCCTTTATAAGTAGCTTTCAGACAACACTATGAAATTTAATATTTAATTTTAAAGTTGAACCCAGTACCAAATGATTTCCTTGGCCCAAGGACTATTAATCTGGATAATGTGGTTTTTATAAAAATATTAAATAACATTTGTTCTTTAAGTCCTATCCAGTCCATAATGTGTAAATCCTAAAAATCAAGTTGCCTTTGGCTGAAGACATTCAATATAGCCATTATTAATGTATAGAATTATGATGAATTTGGTCAGACATTTCACGCACATGTATGGAATATCATACCAACTTCCAATGGTAGGAGCACGTAAGAGCAAATTCTCACTAACTCAAAGAGAATTCTGAGACTCTTGTATAATTTCATTTAATGACCAAAAAATCATAAGGTGATTATTATTCATAACAGTGCATACTTTTGGCTCTGTGGGAATAAGTGAGATTATGATATCTTAAATATAATCATAACATCAGCACATTTAATTCACAACTCAGTACCATTTATCTGCATGTGGCTGATCTCACTGCTCTTGAAAATGCAGGAATAATCAAGCTAAATTATTTCCATTTAGTAATGGATCATTATCCCCTTTTACTATTTACTACTGACTCATAATCAAGGTTTGGATTCAATCAATAATTGTGTTTCTTTTAATTTATATTTCTCTATCTGTTCTGAACCTTTTATTTATCTCCATAGGATGTTTCATTTGTAGAGAATCTTATATCAATTCTTGGTGATATTTAAATGCTTGTGGAAGAGAGCAGTTTTTCTGAAATAAAGGAGAACAATTATTTTAAGATTATTTACTAATAAAAAATATTAAGGAGCAATTATTGCTACCTCAATTCAGAGACAGATATTAACATATGTATACTCAGAAAAATATACAATGCTACAGGACAAGACTTAGAGTTGTTTTAAACCCAAAGTAAAGACTAAAGAGACACATGCATTGAAAAAATGAACAATTGACAGAATGACTTTCATGAGGGAATGAAGGCAATCTAAAATATCACAATGTACATCATAAGTAAATCCATTAGCAATTCATCCTGCAATTCAGAATCATTTTGTAATGAAAATTAGGAGAAAGATGCATCTTTGGAAGAACATTCTGGCAAAGATTGTCAATTGACACTGTCTTGAGAAGGGAAGTCTTTCCAAACAAGTGATACTTAGGAAGAGAACAATCATTCATCAAACAAAATTGCATTAAAAATAAAAAGTTAAAATGTGCTGTATTCCTCAAATATTTCATTAATGAATCCTATGAAGCGATGTGTTTCTGAATAACAGGGATATGTTCTTAGACATGCATTGTAGGCAATTTCATTATTGTGCAAATGTGATAGAGTGTGTTAGCACAAACTAAACTCGGTGATGTAATCTTATGGCACCACTGTTGTACATGTGATCTGTCCTTGAACAAAATGTCACGTGTGCATTATTGTATGTCCCCTTATTTTGATCTGGAAAATAGGCTAGGTACTATTCACTTTGCTTCTCAGAACTACGTTTCAAATGTCAAATACATTTATTTTTCTCAGAACTATTTTAACCCAAACTAAATGAACGCTCCATCTGACTAACTCAGCCAAACAAGCAAGTACTAAAAAGGACTCAGATAAATAAAGTCAGTTGTTTGCCTGAATTAGCCACTTGTTTAAATAAATTAGCCAGTAAATTCTGCTAAAATACTAACTCTCCTATTTTGTAAAAATGGACCAGTCACTCCAAAGCATAGAAGATGTAATTAACATATCTTTTCACAACACAGCAAAACTGAGAGAAATTGGTGTGTGATTAATGGAGGGCACACAAATGGTCTTGTCCCCTAAAAAAACTTTAAATAGAAAAGAAGTTGCGTATCTATTAAGTATAAAAACATGCAAAGAAACAGTAGATTTAAAGCTGCTTTACTATGTCAAGTGATACTAAGGTAGGAGGACTAGGTAGGCACATTTGTTTGATGGGCAGCCTCAAAGATGGTGCCCGGTGACCCCTTCCACTCAGTGTTTACATTTTTGTGTAATCTCCTCCCATAGAGTCTGAGTCGGATCTACTGACTTGCTTCCAGTGAACAGAATACAGCAAAAACGATCATCACAAAAAGGTCACAGGAAGACTGTGGCTTCTGTCTTGAGTTGTCCTGTCTTGATGACATGGAATGAGGGAAGTCAGCTGCCATGCTGTGAGCTGCCCTATGAGAGGTTCACACAGCAAGGAACTGATGTCTCTAGTCGACAGCCAGAGTACCTGAGGCCTGTCAACCGCCAAGTGTGACATCCGTGAAGCAGACCCTCCTCAGTCAAGCTTAGAGATGAGAACAGAGATCCAGTGATACCTTGACGGCAGTTTTGTGAGAAAGCCTGAGTTGAAGGGATCCATCCACACTGTACCTGATTCCAGACTCACAGAAGGCTGGAGAGAATCAATATTTCTTACTATGTTTTACAGCTTTTTTAAAATTTTTTTGTTAAGTAATAGACAACCCATCACATGTGATAAATTTCACTTCTAAGTGATAGAATTAAAAATCATCTTCAGATATCTCACCTGTACCTATTCTGGGAGACTACACAGAGAAAATCCATTCAATGATGCTTTTCTACATTGTAGACAAGCAAGTGCTTATAAGTGTTCAGCCAGCTATTCCAGTATTATATATGGTGACATGCAAGTTTAATCTTATCCTTAGAGCACTAGTCTCTAGTGCCAACTGTCTGATCCAGCACTGAGCTCTGACATATGATAGTTATGTCGTATTATGCTAGTTATTATAATTTCTGTGTCTTCATTTGCTCAACAGTAAAATGGGTAATACTTCACAAATGTTAATTCTTCATATTGCAAGAACTAAAGCAACCTAATGTTCTTAAAATGGTACTCAGCCCATAGTAACTACTGCATAGACACTGTTTACTATGTTAGAAACAAAATATCTGAAGGTCTTTTCTTAATAATCAGTGGAAACTAATAATAAAACATGGCCAAAAAATATGAAACAGAACATTCTGGATAAATCTGCAGTGTTCATGTCTGTGGGGGTTGGGGCCATAACACACAATTCTTAAAGGCTAATAATCAGCACCATTGTGCCATACAGTATTTCAGAGCTAGGTTACATTTTTTTTTTTTGCATCATGAGGTATGAGGTCAAATTATAAGAAGAAGGGAGTTTTTTTATCTCAAACTTTTATCTTCTAATCATTTTAGGGTGAAGTCACCCAGCATCTGAATCCCAGGAAGCAGGATGACAGTCATCTCTTTAAACAGTCTCCAAACAGCCCTTTTAATTATAAGGTCTGTCTGAATTCCAGGACCGAGTCCTTATAACTAATCATACATGATTAAATTTTAAAGATGACTTAAAGTACTCTGTTCTTCTTACATAAAAACACTCAGCGCTTTACCCCCATCCTTAAATTAAAAAGGAAAGCATCACAACACTCTAAGTAGGCAGTCTTTTATTATAGTTAAAATATTCAGATGAACATCTCTAAAGCATCTTGTAATGACTTTAAAAGGTCTGTCAAACCCTCTAAAGTGTTTGAACAAAAACATTCTTAGAACCAAAAGCTTATGGATATCCTCTTTTGAGGCAAGGTGGTCAAATTACAGATATTTTGCATCTGTCAGAAGAAATGGAAGGGCAAATAAAACTCAGGGAATTTTTCTCCCTATCTCTTTTGCTCTTCTACCTTGCTAGAATGAGGCTGTCCATTACCATTTGCAGAACAACTTGTCCCTCCCACCAGTGTTCCCAGCCTGAGCAGGGTGATGGATTTGTGCCCAAGGATGAGAACAGGCTTGGATGTAAAATAAAGCATCACCATTCAACTTAGTATATCAGCAAGAAACTTCTTTCAATTTAGCAAATGCAAGCTAATTAATATATGTGTGTTGTTAAAGTGCAATGGAGATTAAAATCTTACATTTTTTTAAAACTGTAGTTTATCCTTTTGTGACAAGTAAGTGAAAAATGTGCTAATTTTTCATCAAACTGATCAAGCAAGCTAAACAGGAATTCCTATGCATATGCACAAGTGACATAAACACACACACAAATGCACATCTCTACCAGAATAATAAGAAAGCAGATATTTTTGTTGTGGGCTCTAAACTTGAGTGAAACTTGCCCTTTGAGGTGTCCTTTATCTGTTCCCTAATGGACTACATTCTTTCCTCTAAGAAAACATGCCTAGTGTAAATGACCTGGAGACTACACTCCATAAACAGCAATTACCCTCCTTCCCAAAGGGGGTCTTTGGAACTCTGCCTCCCCTCTACTCTTCCCTCCTCAGCCCCTGCAGCTCCTCCCAGCAGGCTGCCTGGCTCCTCTGCTCTTAGGCCCACAGGCAGTGACAGCATCATTATTAGACCAGGTTGTCATCATTATGGCCCAGAGAGGAGAGCAGAAGCAAGGCTTCCTGAAATCAGTGTGGCAGCACACGGTTCCCCTATAAAAACATTGCCATTTTAAACTTAGGAGAGTTCAGCACTTGGACAGAGATATGAACCTTGTCATTTTTTTTAAGGTCGAATAACAAAGGGAAGGAAGAATGGAAGAAAGAGAATGGCATCACAAATGAGAGAACTGAAGGCTGAGAAATCCCGACTAGACACATTTTTGAGAGGAGCTTAGTGACTATGTAAGAAGGCATTTATAGCTTACCAGTTTCCTGGCTGAAAAGAAGAAAAAATATTTCTTAATTTTTAATCTCATATCTTTAACGTATCAATAATGCTTTTCAATGTTAAAGTGATTAATGGAGAAAGAATATGTTTTTTTTTTTCCCTTCCCAAATCTGTGTGAGGCAACTCAGCCTATTTATCACATGTCCTTTTACATTAAAATGTGTAAATCAGATTAAGTTTAATTTGAAATACTATGAACTTTTTTTTTTTGACCAATTTGGATGTTTCAGGGTACAGAAAAAATGACACTCACCCCTGAGAAAAAAATCCCTTTGAATGAGAGTTAGAGACGACACTTAATAGTAATCTTATCTCTGTCTAAATTTTCCTCAGAGACATTCTATAAATTCAGTTTTGCTGCCTGTATTCAAGTGGAAATGAAATATTATAGATACAACAGAAGAATCCAGCTCTTCCCAAAGTAATAAGTTCGCAAGAAGGTGCTCACTCTGGGGACTCTTGGAGTGCTATGAAGTGCTTAGGTTTTGATGACTGCAACATAATTACATCTGTAGATATAAAAGAATCTTCTTTAGATGGAACCAGCCTATGCCAGGTTTGAATTACATTACAAATGACACTTTGAACATCTGCTTCTCACAGAGCTAAATGCATTTGGGCTATGTCCACTCAACCCGATGAGTCCCAAACTGAAGTATTGATCATTTTTCATTAGCAACTTTGAATATATGCTTGAAAATACAAGATTCCAACACTCACAGTTCAGAATAATGTGACAAATTTTAGTTAAGAATAAAATGTTAAATGAGAAAAAAATGACCAGGAATTTTATCCAGTCCATAGTTCTTGTACAAGAAAAATAGGTTGTCACGTTTGACAATAACTGTGACTGAATTGAGATGTCTCCAGGTTTGTATGGTGTTTTGATTAATTTATATTCTAGTCAAGGTTGAAGAATATAAGCAGTAATGTAAATTAAATAAGCTTTTTAAAAAATATTCCTTTCTAAACGGATATATGAAAGACTTGTGGCCCCCTTGGGAGATGTTCTGATTTTAGAGTATTAAAAGGAAGATTAAAACAAAATCAATCATGTAAGGAAATAAAACCTAGTTCTCAAGAATAGTGTGCAAAAGATGGAGGTATAACTAGCCATTAGAAAAATGCAAATCAAAACTTCAGTGAGAGCTGCCTCTTCAGACCCACTAGGATGGGGTTCTCAAAAGGACAGATAATAACAAGTACTGGCAAGGCTGTGGAGAAATTGGAAGACTCACAAACTACTGGCAAGAAGTTCAATGGTACAGTGGCTTTGAAAAACACTTTGTCAATACCTCAAAAGCTTAAATATAAAATTACATGATTAGGAATCCTATTCTGAGGTATCTACCCAAGAGAAACAAAAATAATGTTCACTTGTACATGAATATTCACAGCAGTGATTCTTAAAGTGGACAAAAATGCAAAACAACTCAACTGTCCATCATCTGAAATATGGATAAGTAATATTCTGTTGTATGATTACAGATCCTACGGCAATTGAAAGGAATGAAGAACTGATACACAATACAAATGGATAAAATCTTGAAAACATGTCAGTAAGTGAAAGAAGTGAATCACAACAGACCAATTACTGTGAGATTTCATTTATAGGAAATGTCCAGAATTCACAACTCCAGACATAGAAAGCAGTTTAGTGGTTGCCTAGGGTTGGTGGGTGGGGTTGGGACAGATGTAACAGCTAATTGTGAACTTGAAAGGGGTAAATTTTATAGTATGTGAACTTTATTTTAACCAGGTTGTTTAAACAAGAATAAAGAACAGAGAAAATGGATCAAGGACTCTGGGTTGAGTCTCAGTTTTGCATGTTCTTGGGAAAAAAAAGAATTAATCTTGGAGTTTCATTTTACCCTTGACATTGAAAATAAAAACAGAACATAAAGTTTGGAAAACAACTAAAAGACATACCACCTGAGGTGACCTCTTCTACTTGCTCCACACTTACCTTTTTACATATTCTTAGTACATCTATTACATGGACTGGCAAAATATGAGGATTTCAATGACAATGTCTCCAAGATGGGACAGCAAGGTTACAGAGACGAGTTGAAAAGGCACATAGAACAGAAGAGAAGCAAGGTGACGTGACATGAAATCAGCGACAAAAGTGTATGCTGGTGATAACAAAAAAAGTAAAACTTCACAGAAATTCCGAGTATGTGGTGGGGGAGTCACTGACCTTGAACTTGGTTAGGATTTAAATGCATGGTAAGAAATGGGGACAATGTTTCAGACAGGAATAAGCATAAGCAAAACCCAGAGTGAGGAATTCCCAGGCGAGGACTACAGGGCAGGGGTTAAAGTAGAACTCAAGTGAAAGAATGGCAGGAAATAGGCTCAGAGAGCTGTGGTAAGCTGCAAGGACCCTGGAAGAAGGGCCAATGTATTCAACAGAGGAATCTGGAAACACAGAGACAGTGTCACCACTAGAAAACAGACTCATGAGAAAAAGAGGCAGTTTTGTGGCGTTGATGTGATGGCAGGGAGCCACTTCCTGCAACCCTCTGAAGAGCCTCCATAAGAGGTCAGTGTGTCTGACTCACCATAAGAGGTGAGTGTGTCTGTTAAGAGTCATCTGCATACCTAACCTGGACATTTTTTATTAATAAGTTATTTGTGAAAATTGTTCACTCTCCATTAATATTGGAAGGTCAAGAATACAAGAGAAACTCAAGCAGACAAAGATTCAGGAAAACAAGAGGCTGTGGTCAGTTAGAAAGAGGGAAAATGAAAGATGGTCTCCGAATTCCCTAAACAATATTCTCTTTTGTAGAAGAAATCTTCTGTTGTCAATCATTTCATCTACCTTTCCCATCTAATTTCTCACAGGCTTTCATCTCTGTTACTAATATTAAGCCATGTAATGGCTGAGAACACTTAGCAGTAATGAGGCTAAGCACCTAAATTCTCACTTTGGCAAGAAAACACACTATTTTCAATAGACTGCATCCTTAAAGTCATCCAGTTGCTTCTGACAGGGAATGTGTTCAGCTGGGAGGGGTCCATTTCACTAATGAAGAAGTGCAGAATTGCTTTCATCACTCATTTCTGGGCACATGATGGGCATTACAGGAATAAAAAACTCTCAACAAACACATGCTGAGAGAAGATATGGATCCTGTTTAAACAAGAAGTCTTATAATAAAAACTGTAGGAATCCTGCCCCTTATAAATATTACATAATAATTCTCAATAATTTGTTTTTAAAAAGAAGCTGCCACTTCTTTTTGAAGATATGACGCATGTGCCCATCTTGTTCCTTGACATTATGGCATATTGCTCTGTCCATGTGGATTTTTTTTCAGGTTTATTCTGTGAAAAATGGTAAGGAATTTTGAGCAGGAGGGAGATCTACCTGACAACTACTTTATCGTGAGCTGAACACTGAGTACCAAGTCTGTCTTCTACTGAACCTGAGAGACTGAAACAAGTTCTTCCAAAATTACAAGAGGACCAGAGGCTCATCTATAAAGCAATGGAAGAGAACCATTAATGACAGCTAAACTCGAAGACAACTCTAAATTCAAGTGACTGTCTCATAGGTACCAATGAGAAATGTTTGTTTTCAATACCATTTCCCCACAAACTGTGTGAAATGATTTCATGGTCAATTTATAAAATATCAGAACAAAGTTTGAGGTGTTGTTACCATTAAAAACCTTCAGAATATTTCTCATGTTGATGGGTTTGTGGATTTTAAGATAAAACAAGAGATAGTGTTTGCCAAATGAAATGCATTTTGCTCTTCTTTGAGAATATGTTTGGTGAACTACATTGCACTTAAAATCAGAAAATGTGCCTTGTAGAAAGTATAAATCACTGCTAATTCTAATTATGATCTCTCCCTTTAAAAGCAAAACAAAACCTAATTTAAAGTTGCAAAAAGGAGTCAGGCGTGGTGGCATGAGCCTGCAATCCCAGCAGCTCAGGAGGCTGAGAAAGAAGGATCTCAAGTTCAAAGCCAGCCTCAGCAATGGCGAGGCCCTAAGCAACTCAGTGAGACCCTGCCAGTAAATAAAATACAAAATAGGGCTGGGGATGTGGCTCAGTGGTTGAGTGTCCCTGAGTTCAATCCCCACTACCAAAAAAAAAAAAAAAAATGTTGTGAAAAGGAACAGCTGCAAATTAAGAAGAATGATATGTCAGGATGGGTGCAGTTTATTTTAAAATTATAAAACTACTATACCTGTCATGGATTTTATAAAAAAAAAACATGAAAGTTACATGTAAAACTACTAACAGATTTCTAATCCAGTAAGTATTTAATTGTCATATATTTTAAATATCATAAAGCAAAAACTAAAGTACAATGCACAACTTTAGTACAAAGTTTCTTTAACTGTGTCTAAAGAAGTTTGGGTCATATGCTGGTTGCTTCAACGTCATTGTGTAAATGAAATATTAATAGCGGTCATCATCATTTCCATCCTAATATCTCCTAATATCTACTTCTGATCATAAAGCCAACTTAATAAAATTCCTTTTATAAGCATGCCTTAAAATCATAATTTTTCAAAAATAATGTATTAAAAGGTTAGATAATTAAGATAGAGAGGTAGACTTTAAATCATATATTCTATGTAATATTAAACTCATATACAAAGATCAGACAATTTTAATGTAAATACATTATATACTTATCTCAGTTGATTTTATATACATACATATCATTATATATATGTATATATGTGTGTGTGTATATGTGTGTTACTGAGTTTGCTAGAATGGTTGTAGCTGATTATCCCACCCCATTCAATTCTCAATGATCATTTTTATTTCCAAGAAAAGACCAGGAAGTCCATACATACGCATATTATATTCTGAAAGACTTGTAACTGTGACCACCTAATATTTGTAATCCCTTGCTACAAATGAACAACTCTTTCTCATTTTCTGGAAATATTATGAGATTCATTCTAGGCAGAAATGGAATTCAATATTTTATCAGATTGCAGAATAATGAATTTACTGACCTCTTGAAGACACTTGTGATTATTTGCCATTTTAAACTTTCCATTAAAATTCCTTAACCCTTCTTTAAAATTCAGAACTTGTGAACCTCTCTTCAAGGACTAAGGGAGAATGTCTATGCAGCAAAGTGCTTTTATTTATATTGCAGAATTTATCAGTGTGCTGCATTATTATATAAAGAAAAGGAGAACACCTACTAAATTATGTAACCCTTGGAGTTGTGTCATCTCCCTGGGGAACTATGCTCAGTACATGTTTAAATATGTGCATGAAAATTTAGTAGATGTTATCTCTTCTGAAAGTATTCTATGGTCTATAGAATCAGGCAGGATTTGAGCTTTGTGAGTCTGACCAGAAAGACCCACAAACAATGATCTATGAGAACTTATTGTATCTGCACAAAATGTTGAAAGATAAAAGTTATGCCAGGATGTCATGAGTTACTACCCTATGAAATAGGCTGTCAAATATCAAAATTTGCAGAAAGGAGAGTTTGTTCTGAAGGCCTGTGCATTTAATTATTTTGCTTTACTTCATTTTAGATTCTTGGAAAAAAAAAGAGGGGAAAATTGAATTGGTATAGAGTTGTTCCTTGGTAGCCACAGGGGTTTGCTTCCAGGATACTCTCCATATCAAAATTCAGAGATGCTCAAATCCCAAATATATAATATTTGCATATAATCTAAGCCTATCTTCCTCTTTCCTTTAAATCATCCAAAGATGATTTATAATATCTAATACAATGTACATTCTAGGTAAATTGTCATTATACATTATTGTTTAGAGAACAATGGTAAGGAAAAAATCTGCACAAGTTCAGTATAGTCTTAATTTGCTTTTCTTTGGAATTCATGATTGATTGAATCCCCAGACATAGAACCCATATACCCAGAAAACTGACAGAATACAAAAAAAAATAGGAAAAAATGAATGGAATGTGTGTGTATTTTTATAGAACATCAGACCCCTGATTAAGAACCAGTTAGAAATAGGGAAAGAGCAAAAGAATTACCCTGAATGTAGACTCTATCTATTTTACATTGAAAGACTGATTTACTTGGATTAGAGTCAGCAATAAATTTCTTTGTTTTCAGGTGATTCAGGTGCTGATGTCTCCTGAGTCTTCCTTTATGAGGGAGGCTACCAGAGGAAGTCCAGTACAAATTGAGGTCATCGCAGAGGCAGTCCTCACCCAGGTGTTCATTATCAATTTAATGACAAGTGAATCTAAACTACGTTATGATCCATCAATGTCAATACTGGGTATTTATCCAATGGAAATGAAATCAATATGTCAAAGAGAGATCTGTACTACCAGGTTCCCCTTTACAATAGGCAGAAAGGGAAACAACCTAAGTGTGATCAACTGATGAATGGATAAAGAAAATGTGCTACATATACACAATGGAATAGTATTTAACCATAAACAAAAAAATCCTGTAACTTAAATCAGCATTAATGAAACTCGTGATTATGATGCTATGTGAAATAATCCAGGTACAGAAAGACAAGTACTGCAATTTCTCACTCATACATGGAATCTAAAGCAGTTGGTGTTATAGAAATTGAGAGTAGAATCATGGTTACCAGAGTCTGGGAAGAGTAGTGGGGAGAAGGATATGGGAAAGGTTTGATGGATGGGTACTAAGTTACCACTAGACAGGAACAAGATGTTCTGATGTGTTACTGTGCAGAAGAGTGACAATAGATAACCACAACGTATTTTAGATTTCAAAACGGCTAGAAAAAACAATTTTGAAAGTTCTTACAATAAAGAAATAATAAATGCTTGAGTAAATAGATACATTTAACCTGACTTAAGTATTATAGGAGGCATACAATGCCAATACATGTGTACCCATATTGAAACATCATATTAATAAGCACATTTCTCATGCTTTTATTTATCAGTTTAAAATTAATTTTAAAACTTTTAAAAAATGAAACCCATTATCATCTTAAGTTTACTAAGTAGATTTTCTACTTCCTAAAGAATATGTTATTATTCCAAAGCAAAGAGCCACAGCAGCCTGGAAGAAACCTTTTTGCTCACATGATTGCTTTCCATGCTAAGGGCTGAGGGTATTTGCTTGATACGAGAGATAAATATGGTCCCCCCCGCCGTCACCACCACACACACACTAAGTAATCATTCATTCTTAAAATGAGGGAAGCCTGGAAAAATCCCTTCACTCATTAGCGTTTACAACTCTCCTGATGTTTCTGACTTCTGAGGCTATATGACACTTTATGCTAATACATTTGAGGGAAAACACATTTCATCTAATCAGGCTTTGTTTAGACACCTGCCATCTAACACTGATTCCTATGTATCCTTCATCACTCTGTCTCAGAGGGAGCATCAGTTCTCAGTAGTTGAGTAGGATAACATGCACGACTGGGATTGGAGAGGGGATCATTCCATAGACTGAGGTACATAAAAATGTCATGGATTTATAATTAGCTTCCATCTAGCTCCTAAAGCCTGTGTGAGAGACTTCTGAGTCTGAGCAATTTGATCCACAATTTCTTCCTGACTCCCACTAAATTGGCTTAGAGAAAGCTCACCATCTCTTTTCATTAAAAAAAGAGAATATAATTGACATGATGGTTAATTGGCTAATTTCTTCAGAGCACTCTTCAGGGAAAGGTAATATTAATATAGAATATTGTAATACTGAGACCAAACTGGTCTAGACCTTATTTGAGGCAGCATGACACTGGGTCTGAAGTGAAGCATGTTAAGCTCAGAGTGTCATTCAGAATCATCTCTAATTTAAACTGTGGCTCTGTTATTTAATACTCAAGTGACCTTGGACAAATTCTTTAATCGTGTTCCATCTATTTTCTCATCTGCAAAATGGAGATAACAAAATCTACCTCATAGGGTTTTGGAAACTTGAATGAAAGAATAAAGTTCCTACTATCATTCTTAGCAAAAAATAAGCTTTCCATAAATATTGGCCATTCACATAGGAAGAAGAGATGAATGGGAACCTTAACAGCTTTAAATGATATAGAGAAGAAATAGCTGTGTTTCTGGATCCACCTGTCTTGGATCTTGTTATTCATATCTGTGGATGAATTAAGCTTCTTTTCATATCTATTTATCTCTACATTATTTTCTGACATACAGCAATAGCTTCAAAACTAATACAAAGAAATTTGGCATGAATAAAATCAGTGACTAGAGGCCCGGGAATGTAAGTGGTAATCCTGTTATTATCGATATTTCTACGACTTTGGGGCAGCAGGTTATATTTCTATCCCTTCATTTTCTAACCTCATTTTGCTAAAGCAAAATAAGAGCATTGAATGCATTGAAAAATACTACACAAATGTAAAATATCAGCATAATTTGAAGCTTTAAAGTAAATTATTTCTATCCAAGCTGCTTATTTAACCCAATTGAGGGCTTTCATTCTACTTGATCAATAATTGAGTCTGTTGTGTGCCTCTCTCCAGGTGGTTACATGAGCCAATACCTTGAACTTGGTGACCAGGCCATTGCTTCTCTTTTAATCTTGCACAGTCTCCTAGTTTCAGACACAGAATAACACCTGGGAGTATGAGGGTGATGCTTCATACTTCATCATTACTGTTGCTAACCTATCACGATTTCATTTTTTCTCAGGAAATTTTTAAGCTTTTAAGATTACATTGATTTGTCAACCTAGAGACCTTTCAATGGGGGTTTGAGATTATGTGTTGTTTTAAAAATAAATTTCACATTTCAGATATTTTCTCTGAATCCCAACTTTACAATTACTTTTCTGCCTGGGAACACACCAGCACACCAAACAGCTTAAACCTGTGGCTGTCTTTTTTCTTTGTGTCAATGTTTCTCTTGGCTTAACCTTTCATTCTTAGTGTGTTCTAAAACTTTATTTCCATTCTGTTTTGTCTCTTTGTTGCAGACTCTCTCAAATCTTATGCTACATACAAATATGTGCACAAATACATAAACAAAAGTAGCATACCTTTGAAGACAGATCTTGCAAAAAACAAAGGTGAAATGTAGTGAAGAATATGAAGCACTGTTTGATGATTTTTATCAGGCACAATGATCTGGTATAAATCTGAACACTTTTCCTTTGATCTTATTTGGATTATCTTTGTGAAAAGAGAGTTGTGACATATGGGTGTGTATATATATGCATGTAAGTGTGATTATATTATACGTACATGTTCTGGGAGATTGTCCTAGGTCTAACCCAGTAGTCAGAGGGAAAGAAATCTAGTAGATGAAGGAGAGTGCCACATCCTGGGTACAGCCAATGCTGTGTGATGTCCAGGGGTGGAGACGCATTCAAAGTAATAGCTGGGGAAGATGCAATTATTCATCTACTTCAATGTAGTGGAGGGGAAAATTAAGGCTGATGATAGGAAGTGTAGTTTCATCACTGAACCCATTTCCCTAAGGTGTAATGATGTTGGACAAGACTGGTTTTTGTTTTAGGCCATCCCTGTGTCTACTCAGCGTAGTATCTGTGCACATACATTTGCAAAGGTAGGTAGTGTTGAATGTAACTTTAAAAAACTCAAAGAAAAAAGTGTATGTGATTTCAGGAACAATCCATTTTTCTTCTAGGTGAGAAGACTAGATCAGATCAAGTGTAGGAAGACTCTTTGAGCTGAGATTTGAATTATAGGAATGATTTGAGCAAGCTCTTGATTATTCAGAGCATGAATATTGGAACCATACTTATGTTATAGATAGTTACATCCTCAGAACATAGCACAACGCTCATTCCCATTTACATGAACTAATCTAGTTAAAAGATGTAGCAGCACAAAAGAAGACAGGTCATGTGGAATTTAAAAGAGCGCACATTAGAAATAATGGAAAGGTTTTGTATGGAGGGATAAAAGCTGATTATGGAGAATCTTACAAGGATAAGATCAGGCTGTCTGTAGGCAAAAGGGTGTTATGGGGAATTTTTAAAAACAAAACTGAATTAATTATAGCAGTCCATTAGCTATATCAGTCTGAAAGCAGGGGGACAATATGGGACAGGGAGATAGATTCTAATAAAGAGATCAAGGAAGGGGCCTGGAGACTATTGAGTAAGAGACCAAGAGTTTCCATTCAAAGAGTAGATAAAAGAAAGGGAGGCCACAGAAGAGACGCAGGAAGGACAGACAGCAGAACAAGAAGTCAAATGGAGACTTATTCACAAAAATATGAATGATGAACTATATCTACAGGAAGGTTCATCAGTTTGGAATGAACAACACAGAGGTCACGGATGCCCTTGAGAAGACCAGGTTTAGGGAAATGATGCAGCTGAAACCAGACCACAGGGCTTGAGGGGTTCAGGAAGGGAAGGGAAGTGGAGAGCAGAGGGTAGATAACAACTGAAAAGCAGCAGTGGTATGAAGGAGTCCTCGGAAGGCAAGTGGTTAACTGTTCTGTCAATATGGTAGGAAGTTGCTTCAATGCAAATGAGGAGGCCACTGAGAGAGTGGTTAAAATAAAAGAGAGACCATAATCAGAGTGGGAGCCTTAAGGAATCTGGCGAAGAGGGAACATAGGGGAGAGAGGGGGATGGAAGGAGGGAGGGAGGGAGGGGGGGGTAGAGAGAAAGAGAGAGAGAGAGAGAGAGAGAAAGGGAGAAGTGTAGGTGTGTGTCTTCCAGACCTGAGGAGGAAGGAAGAGGAGAATGGGTTTGAATGCTGCCTAACCTTTAGGTCTGGAGTTGGATAGACACCAGGTTAAACAGAAGTGACCATACTTCAGGAATCTGAAGAGTTTTGTCAGTTAAAAACAGGGGTTGTTAAGTGACTTGTCCTGAGGCATCAAGTCCTTGGCTACTACCCCCACCATGAACTCTTCTGGAAATAGTCATCTATCTCATAGCATTATGCATTTAGTATTTACTCTTAGTTTTTTCTCTCAATTTTTTTTTCATCCCCAAATGGAAGATTTCATAATAAAACTTAATTTATTGCGTTATGGAATGCAGAATGCAAGTACACTCTGTGGTGAATTTTCATCATTAAGGAATTACAGTTGATACTCTGCACCTGTGGGTTCTACATCCATGGATTCAACCAAAAATGGATCAACAATATTCTAAAAATATTTCTGTACAAAACATGTGCAGACATTTTCCCTCTTGTCATGGTTCCTTGAGTAATACTGTATAACAATTTCCTATATAGTATTTACATTATATTAGGTACTGTAAGTAATCTATAGATGATTTAAAGTATGTGGGACAATAAACATAGATTATATGCAAACTACACCATTTTATAGAAGGGACTTGGGCATCTGAGGAGTTTGTATCCATGGGGCAACTAGGACTAATCCCTTACAGATAGTGAGAGACAAATGGATAGGAATAGAAGCCACCTAATCTGATTACCAATATGTATCAAAGTTACTTCCTGGGGGAAATTTCAATTCTACACCATCTTTTAAATACAAGGAATAATTCTTTTGTATGGCTAGAATTCTATCATGCATCTTATTTTAAAATATGTTAATTTTTTAACACCACAGAATATCTGAACTTCAGATCACTGTGTGAGAGGCATTATTTTCAAATTCTATCTAAAGCTCCTATCAAAAACCCAATTAAAACTTGAGTTGAATATTCTATAATGAAAAACCTGATTTGATTTCATGCTTGTAAAAATTTGATCATAGCAGAGCAACCTACCTGGAAGGCATTACTTTAGTGTCTTCATTGATGTCCTCAGAGATTTACAATTAATCACAATTCCATTAACTTTTATTGAAGATTGATATAAGTGCTGACCATACAACCACATGGCTGCATTTTGGCTAAAATATGTCCAGAAAGAATTTATTTGTACAATAATATTTTTTTTTAAATTTTGGTTCTTAGGGAATCAAAGTATTTCTTTCTACTCTCTTGTTTCCTATTCAGTATATACAAGAAAAAATATGGAATTCACTGTTTACTGATTGCTTTAGATATCAAGAAGTTCAGAGCCAAATTATAAGCAACAAACAAGTAATTAATTCCACTCCACATTTCTAGGACAATGATCTCGAATTTATCTTTATTTGCACATATGTTTTAATCTTTTTTTCCTTCAGGAAACAGAGAGATTTAAAACACCCCCAACTTGTAGACATAGCTCTTGATTTGTCAGAAAAAAAGCTAATAATGAAAATGTCAAAAACAAGTGACCGGATGGAAACTTCCATCCGTATTTAGTATGAGACTTTTCTCAGAATGGAATCCATTCAGTTCACTCTGGGATACAATGTACTCTTGAAAGTTTACTTTTATTTGTTAAAAGCTAATTATAATATAATGAAAAATGTTCAAATGGGAGAATAACGTGTTTTTAATAAATGATATAATAAAAGGGGAAATATAATGAACCAACTTTGCAAATTGTATGAATTCCTAAAGCTCACCGAAAGGTTTGGGAATCCAAGGCACGTATTCTCACAGGCCTGATCCAGCTGTCCCAAAGCAAGTTACAGAACTCACAGAAGTTAGTGAAGTTTCTTTCCTGAAATTTTTCATGCAAATGTAATACAAACTATCTCCAGAAAGGGCCTAGAAGAGGCAAGAAAAGTCACTCTGATTTTCTACCCACATACAGTAAAATGGGCACTTTCAGGCAAAGATATTATTGGTTTCAGAATGCAAAACAAACAAAAAAATTCCTCTCCTTAAAACACAGACTTAGCTGCCAATTTAATTGACTTGTTCAAATATTTGTCTTTCTTGTGATTATAGTCAGAAAAAAATATGAGACTGTCAATCCTTTAGGGGTGATGAGGAAAGGGGCATTTACTTCTTTGAGAGTCAGCAGATACTTTTTCCACTTGGCTAGAAATTTTGTGTCTTGATGGTACTTTTGATGTTAAGAATCGGAAAGTTTAGTCTGGCATAAATAATGAGTTTAATTGGCTCACAGGACTGAAGTGCGAAGGTGGGACCACGCTTGTCACTTGTGATAGGGTCCCAGCTCTTGGCTACTTGCCATGCTTTGTTGTCCTCCATGGAGAGGTTTTGTCCTCAATCACTGCCTCTCGTCTCAAAGATACAGTTCCAAACAACATAATCTCATATGCAGAAATACTGAAAGATCAAAATTCCTTAAGTCTAAAATCCTGGAAACCACAACCCCAAAAGATTAAAATCTCAAATGCTAAAATCCTTAAAGCTGAAATTCCAGAAACCTCAATTCCCATTGTGGGTGGGGTAAGGGAGCACTGATTTAGTTAGATCTTTTCATCATTGTGACCAAAAGACCTCACAATATCAATTAGAGGGGGGAAGATTTATGTATGCATGTATGTATGTATGTATGTATGTATGTATGTATGAATGTATGTATGTGTATATTTGGGGAGTACCGGTGATTGAACTCAGGGGCACTTGACCACTGAGACACATCCCCAGCCCTATTTTGTATTTTATTTAGAGACAGGATCTTTCTGAGTTGCTTAGTGCCTCTCTTTTGCTGAGGCTGGCTTTGAACTTCTTATCCTCCTGTCTCAGCCTCCCATCATGCCCTGCAGAAGTATTTATTTTGGCTCAGGTATTATAGATCTCAGTGCAGAGGAGACCAACTCCTAAGCTCTGAGTCTGCCCAAGGTGGTGCAGAACATTATAGTGGAAGGATCTGGCCGAGGAAAGCAACTCAGAACATGGCACCAGGAAGCAGAGAGACAGTTTTGCACACCAGAGGCAAAATATAAACCCAAAGCCATGATCTCAGTGACCTATCTCCTCCAGCCACACTCTACCTACCTTCAGTTACCACTCGTTAATCAGTATCAGAGGGTACAACTATCATCATCTCATCATTTCACCTCTGCTCCTTCTTGCATTATCTCATGCATGAGCTTCAGGGGGGATACCTCATATCTAAACCACAGCAGGTGCTCTAAAAGAGGTAAATTTGGGGAAAGGAATTAGTATGTTTTTGGTTGTTTCAAAGATAGCTGCATCACATTAGTTAGAACAAATTTTCATAAACTGTTATAGTACTATCTTGGGAGTGCCTGCTACGTATTTCCAGAGGAGGTCAGCATGAGTGTCTAGGTAAGAATGGTGTCCCCTCAGTGTGGGTGGGTACCATCCAATTAGCCAGTGCCTGCAGAGAACAAAAGCATAAGGGAACTGATTTCCCTCTGAAGCTGGAACAAACATTTCTTCTGCTGCCTTGGACATCTTTGAAAACTCCAAGGTTGCCAAGCTTTGGACTCCAAAGCTTAGACAACCAGTCCCACAGGTGGCTATATTTAGTCAATCCTTTTAAAGAACTTAGGTCATCTGTCATGGTGTTTCAGATGACTGCAGTTATAAATTTGGGTGCACACAATTACCAACCATAGTGATGTGTATTTCTACAATTCAGTGTTTAACCTACTGCTTTATTAATGTTTGTCTGCTCATAAATTTTACATTTGTGTGACAGCTATTAGTATACTTGAGTGTTTGTACTTGCAAAAATAAGATTGTTAGTGTTATTTAATTTTGTAAAGCTGCCTATAAAAAGTGCTGTTGTGTTTTGATGTTTCTCAAATAAATCTTTTAAAATATAAATAAGAGCCCCAGATGAGGTGGCTCACTCCTGTAATCCCAGCAGCTCAGGAGGCCGAGGCAGGAGGATAGTGGGTTCAAAGCCAGCCTCAGCATGGGCAAGGCGGGCAAGGCACAAAGCAACTCAGTGAGACCCTGTCTCTAAATAAAATACAATATAGGGTTGGGGATGTAGCTCAGTGGCTGAGTGCCCCTGGGTTCAATCCCCGGTTCAAAATAAATAAATAAATAAATAAATAAATAAATAAATAAATAAATAAATAAATTTTAAAGAATTTTGAAGTTTTTTTCAAATTATATTTTTGGGATTTTATATTTTGGCATTATGGCATTCAAGATTATGTGCTTTGAGGATCCCAAATTGAGGATGGCCTCAATCTGACTTCCTTCATGGTCACAAATTAGCTGTCACTGACCAGTAACCAGGACAACATGCATTCTTATTCATTTTCAGTGGGAGGACGTGGAAATGGTTTTCAATGTTGCCTTTTAAAAAACAGGGGAGAACCTTCATAGGACCCTGTAATAATCTAATAATTTAGTCTCATTGTCCCAGATTTATTCATAGGACAACTGTGGAGGAAATAACTGATAAGCATGCAGGATTATCAGAATTGCCATAGATTAATTTGAACTTGTCTCTGAAACTTCATCTGAAGTCAGCATTTCCCAAGCTACCTAGAAAGTGGGCCTGAGGACATACTGTGATCAGTATGGAAAGACAAGAGTGGAGTGAATACCAGTCAAGCAATACATATATACTCATAATTTCTTTGCAAAACATTAGTCCATTGATTCACCCAGTAAAACATGGAACATCTATCAGATTCCTGGTATCCTGCTACAGCATGGGACACAAGGAGATCAGAAGATCAGCAGCAGGGTAGTGAACAGGCTGGAATGTGTGGCTGAAAGTACTCTGGATCTCCAGAAATTAAGAAACCTGAGTATCCAGCAGGATGTCTATGTGGATAAGAAAGCACTCAGATTTAGGGCACAAAGGTAAGGAAAGAGTTCTGTGACTGTGTCAGGAAGAAAAAGAGAATATTTTGATGTTTGATAGACTTTAAAGGAAGACCTAACTCTTAAGGGGAATCAAACTAAATACGATTTATTCCCAAGAAAGAGCAGTCTTAGGAGGTGAACTCCATGAAGTAATTGGACAAATAGTTTCAAACAGTAATATCTGAAAAACTTCTATCTTATGAAATAATTTAATTAGCTTAATAGAAGCAACAAATCAACCCTGATCTTTGTGTCATTTGTGCAACCATCCCCCTCAAAACAAATTAAAAAAACAAGCTGGGATGCATGTCACTAGTTTTTCCTTGCATTATCCAAGCCCATATTGTGTTAGATACTCTCAAATGCCCTTTCAGATTTGTGAGACTAAGTTATGAAAGTACATGAGTTTAATGTCAGCTTGTAAAAATAATGTTCACTATTTACAGGCACATATAATTTTCCTGGAAATAACCACCTCTGCAGAGAAAAAATACAGCATCTGTTTGAAATGTCTTTCCTCTTCTCACAGAACATGATTTTAATTATAACTGTTCAAGAGAAGTCCAAACAATATTACTCACAAAACTGCTTCTTCTCTGGGCTACCAGGGAGTTCACATTTCTCGGCTTCCCTTAGTTTCTGATTAAGGGTCACTTGACTGTTTCTTGACCAAAGGAATATGGGCAGAAGAGAAAGCCATTCCCTTATCTGATCTTTAAAATAACTTGTGCCACTGTCCAATTTTCATGGAAGATAAGGGTTTCCTGATGCAGATCCCAGTCTGTCTTTAGAACATGAGCTATGACACTCCACCATGTTGTCTTTCACACTGCAGAAGCAGAATGCTCTCTGTGCCAAGCCTTCCCAGACTCTCATGTCCACATTTATCCCCAGTGTTTCCTTTACTAAGAACATT
Source organism: Glaucomys volans (assembly GCA_020662805.1). Classification (NCBI taxonomy): domain Eukaryota; kingdom Metazoa; phylum Chordata; class Mammalia; order Rodentia; family Sciuridae; genus Glaucomys; species Glaucomys volans. The sequence goes on from JAJEJO010003493.1 coordinate 410,737, forward strand.
TGAGTTCCTTGGATCCACCACCTTATGAAAACCATCTATCTTTTAGATATTAAATTTTGTATTCTTTTCTTTAGAGTCCCAGCTTTGAGTCATCTCCATGAATTCTAAATTTCAGGTAACTTTTCAATTTGGTGATGTCAAAACAAACTTTGTGGTATTTAGGGTTTCCATCATTATTTCTGTTATATCACTACAAGAAATGTACATGAAAGATCCTTCATTGAGAAATACGATTGATTAAGAGATATATGGAAAAATCTTCAACATATCCAGTAATTAGAAAAATGCAAATTAAAACCACACCAAAATTTCATCTCACTCTAGTCAAAATGGCAATTATTAAGAATACAAGTAACAATAAATGTTTGCCAGAACATTTGGGGAAAATGGTACATTGCTGGTGGGACTGCAAATCAGTGCACCCACTCTGGAAAGCAGTATGGAGGTTCCTCAGGAAACTTGGAATGCACCCACCCTTTGACCCAGTTATCTCACTCCTTGATATATACCCAAAGGATTCAAAATCAGCAGTCTATAGTGACATGGCCACATCAATATTTATAGCAGCTCAATTCACAACAGCTAAGCTATGAAACCAACACAGGTGCCATCAACAGATAATACAGAAAAAGTGGTATATGTACACAATGGAGGAATGAAATTATGGTATTTGCTGGTAAACGGATGGAACTGGAAACTATCCTGCTAAGTGAAATAAGCCAATTGCCTCTGATATGTGAATGCTACCTCACAATAAGGAAGGGGGAGAACAGAAGTTCATTGGATTAGACAAAAGGGAATGAAGGGAAAGGAATGGGGATAGGAATGGGAAAGACAGTAGAATCAAACAGACATAACTTTCCTATGCTCATATATGAATACATGACCAGTGAAACTCCACATCATGTACAACCACAAGAATGGGAAGTTATGCTCCCTGTTTGAATGCCAAAATACATTCTACTGTCATGTGTAACTAAAAGGAACAAATAAAAAAAATTTTAAAAAGTTGCTTCATTGCCAGAGATCTTCCATTCCCAATGTAACCATTATTCATCATTATTCATCATTATTCATCATTCCTAAAAAAAACCCACTTGCTTATAACCTTCCTTGACCAGCTCAGTCCTGATGAAATTCTAAATTCTTTAACAGTTCTGCTAAATTGTTTGAGTTAATAATATTAATTGGATTGAGGTATCATCTATATTTTGTCCTGATTTATTGAACTCTTTCCTTACTTTTAATTCATCCATTTATTCTCTTCTCCCAATATATCCATATAAAATCAGGAAATATGAAGTGGGATATTTTTCACTCCACTTCCTTGTTGCATTATCTGAGACCACATCCATGAATCCATGTTCTGATGCCACCACCCCATACACACACAAGGAGCTGAGAGAGCTCAACATTTTTAAATGTAAAAGACACAATTCTAAAGGAAGTCGGATAATAGTTAGGGCTATAAATATTAAATTGAAGAGAAAATCAGTGAATAACCAAATAACTCCTGCTTGATAATGAAGTTTGCATCACCTGGAATAGAAATGGGTAGATTTTAATGAGTTCTAGAGAAGGATACTAGAATCTGGTCTCTGGGTTGATTCTGAGGACAGTGGTAGTAACCGGCAGAAACTCAAGAGGTTGAGGGGGAATCTCAGTGAAGACAAGACCTGAGTGAAGGGGAAAGCAAGCCTCATGGAAGACTACTCAATACCACAAAGTTCCATATTCCAGAAGCAGAAGGGGTATGAGGGTGATCCTGAGAAAGCATGGTAGGGTGTTCACCCAGGGAGACCTGTGAGGTCATCCAGGCTGTCACAAACCCCAGGAGCTGCTGCAAAAGGCTTATAGACCCAGACCCAGGGTAATCAGGGAATTAGGATGAAGAAGATGGAAAAAGACTAATGGCAGCATGGCAATTGCATGACTGTGACTTTGGAGTTTACACAGGAACAGAAAACAAACATACTTTATTGTGTGTGGGGAGGGTGTTGTGGGGGGAGAGTTTTTTTTTTTTTTTTTTTTTTTTTTTCTTTTTTTACTATTTCCAGTTTAAGGCATTCCTATAGTTACCCAAGGCTTACTGTTAAATATTTTATTGTTTGTGGGAAGTTTATAATTTGTAACAACTCTTGCTTATAGAGATGACCATTATAGCTAAAACTCTATTATCATCAGGAAATAGGTCTACTTTAGGGCCTGAATGTGAACAGTCATCTAGTATGTCTGAGATTCTTTGCAACTCCCTTTGCTACTAGGGAATTGTGTTTATTTCACCAACATTTACATAACACTCTTCATATGCCAGGGAAAGCTCTAAGCACTTTACCAATATAAACGCATACAATCTCCATAAAAACTTTATAAGGCAGGTTCTATTATTTTCTCCCACGGGAAAAATAAGTAAACCAAGGCACAGAGCAGGTTAATCTAGCTATTGAGTCGGCTCTCTTAACAACCATGATGTCTTTCTCAAACTTTATTTTATTGG